>LPNX010409849.1:508221-559132 GCA_001517045.1 Pseudotsuga menziesii | reverse complement strand
ATCTCTTTCTGGATGGTTCATCATCCTCTGCAGCATGAGCATGATGTCTTCTTTGGCCTCATCTCCCTCTGAAACTGGAACCTCCATACTCATGTAGGTGTACAATCCATTTTCTTCAGAGAGATCATATACTTCCAGGTTTGGAAGTTGTCAACTTTCGCAAGCTTTTAACTAAGCTGATGTGATATATCATATTGAAATGAGAACCTCAAATGGAAATAGCAAAGGATTAGATCTTACCGATTTGAGGTGTCCGTCCTTGTCCCGGAGTTCGTTGATCTAGGGTTTGTCACAGAAACCCTAATTTTCAAAACTTGGAATCTTTCAGATATTATTGGATGAACAGATAGATCTCTTCAAATGGAGCTGTCCAATGTACCCCTTTTCTGAAAACAGTGGAGGGAAACTCCCGGAACAGGAAGCCCTAATTTTCTGATTTCTTCTGCAGAAATTCTTGTTACTGTTTCTGTGATATCTCCGAAATTACTGATCCTCTGTGTCTAAAATTTCTCACTGAGGTAACCTTGCATGTCCCTGATCCAACACCATAGGTTTCATCAGAATTGGATTCACCATTTTGGATTTATGATCCTTTTCCCAAGGTGACCTGTTACAGGACTATTCAGAATAGCGAAGTTGAACGGCATGCCACATGTCACTAGTTCATCTTCTGAGTCTGATCTTCAGACCACAGAAAGAAAAGTCCATTCCATTTTTGGAAAATCGTCAGGAATTCCATTTGGACCTCTGTATCCCAATATATTACAGATCTCCCCAGGTGTCCTATTTATGGATGATTTCTGGAAGAGGATGGAACCCTAACTTGGAGACATCATATCTCCCAGAATATAGAGAATTAGAGGCTGAAATTTGGACACAGTGTTCATCAGGATTTTATATTCAGCCTCTGAAATTTTTAGCTTCTTATACTTCTCCAATATTGGAATATAGCGACTGTAACAAAACTTAGCAGTTTTAGTATTTAGGGTTTCTCCTAGCTAGGGGTCAAACTAGGGTTTGACTTTCCTGGAGATTTACCCAACCAAATTTCTTGATCCAGGTCTCTAAATTTCGGTTTTGATGAGGAGAATAACCCTATTCTGGTCTCACTCAAAAATTCCTCTTCTATAGAAATCCCTAATTTCCACATCGAAACTGAAAATGCTTGAAATTGAATTCCGCATCGACAGAAAGATGCACCCTTCAATGGAGAATCATCTTAGCATAATTTTGCTGAAAATATGTGGACGAAGATCCACAAAATAGGAATCCCTAGTTCCTATAGCTACACAATGTCTTCTTCTCAGGTTAGCTCTGATACCATGTTAGTTTTTCAACATTTAAGCTAGCATTATGTTAAGATCTTTTCACTGAGAGAATAACAAGCACAGCAATCACATAAGCACATCACAAGAGACAAGAGACACACAGATTTTAGGAGGGGAAACCATAAATGGAGAAAACCCCTCAACTTCCTCTAAGATAGTATCACCACAAGATGTGATCCCAAAATAGTAAGATGACCTCCCAACACAACAACAGCCTTCTGTCTTCTGTCAAGCCAAAGTATTTCCTTCTCCAAAGGTGCGCCACACTTGAGAGAGCAAGTGATGTAATGCACAAGTGATAAATAGAGAGACTCTCACTCTCTATTTATATTCTTCCGTTGACTTGAAGTGCACTCAACCATGTAGGATTAACTTACAATTACTTACTCGAGCCTACACCTTAATTAGTGTATAATAACCCAAGTTCCTCGAAACTATGGGGACTTACCTAATGACTTGACAATAATTGTTTACATTAATAATCCTCCTGATCGAAACATCGGGGTAAGACAATATGACCCAAATACATAATAGAAACATCCCGAAATAAACATCGGGTTACAATATATAAAATACATAGAAGAATACATTTCGAAGTTACATATACATCAACAAAAAGTAGCTTGAAGAGAATATTTGATATACTACAAACATTGGCAACTTTTTCTTCACGTATATTAATTAGTCATTCAAAAAGCAAAATTACATTCATGAATCATCTCCACCTAATCTCCTTATATTTTCTCAAGCAGATCAAGTACAACTTGATGACGAAGATTTCCACAGTTAATCATAATGACAAAGAGAGTTTATGGAATTAAATTGTGTGCTGAAATGTCCCTATGTTTCGAGTGGACACTCCACCAATCATCAGGGGAACAAAATGAAAAGCTCAAATTGGTATTGAAGAGAGTGAGCAAAAGCTAATAATAAATAAGCTAATGGTTTTGAACATGCATTAATAAATATAATTATGCCCAATTGATATAGTGAGATGTTGTGTTGATCTAAAAGACAAATTGAAAAGTTAAAATTTGAATGGTGTTATCTAATTCGCATAAAGTATCATCACATGAATTAACAATGAACTTGAAGTGAAAGTTTCATATATGCAGTAAATAATATAAAATTCCTCAAAAAGTAGCTTGAATAGTATTTATTATACTACAAACATTGAAAAAGTTTCTTCATGTATACTAAAAGTCATTCAAAAAGCAAAATTACATTCATGGATCATCTCCACCTAATATCCTTATATCTGCTCAAGCAGATCAAGTACAACTTGTACACAAAATTTATTTATATTGGTCTTCCTGCAATATTCTTTGTTTGGCATCCATGCCCAAACTATGGTATTAATTGGAATAGATCCAAGTTATGTGTCATCATGATTTGGTACCCAATATTGTTCTAAAAAATTTCCCTTGTATTTCCCTGAGCTAGGCTGCCACCAATCAATATTTACATGAAGGGTCTTGCTATCATCATCCTGGAAGATATCTGAGGTATATTTTTCTATCCAAATCATCTCTCCTTCATCCTCATTTCCTGATCTAACAAGAAACATCTTTCATTTCTCAACATCAATTCTAGGATTGAATGTTTGCTTTGGCTTGTTGCACTTGGGTCCAACATATATCGGTTCATCTGTCACATTATCAAAATCCCCATCCATAATACTTGATATTGCATGGAGTGCATTACCATCAACATTAACATTTTGCCTCATCTTGGGCCAAAAATCATTAGAATAAGAATCGCTTTCATCCAAGGGTGTATGGTCATTGTAGATTCTATCTAATGCATCAAGAACACTTTTCCAATACTCTATTTTTTTATTCCATTCCTCTGTAACAATTGGTGAATTCTCATTGCCAATAGTCTATTTCCACATTTTTATGTATGATGTTAGTCATTCCTTTAGTTATTTTAAGTAAACATCATTGTCTTTGGGACGTAAGAAAGATGGCTTCCATGTGGGAAATATAGGTCGACCTTCATCATCTATATTCCACAACTCAATTGGTTCTGACCACTCAATGTATTTGATGGATTATTTATACCTCATAACTGGAACATCATTGAGTACAAGAAATTGGAAGTACTGGACATTCAGATGTCCAACTAGTGCATTTTTCCCCTCCTTGATGTACCCATTAAGAAAACTTTTGAAGTCATACACTTTGTCAATAAGTTTAGGTGGAAACGCTTGTTTTTCTTCTATTGTGCGATATGTATCCATCATCTCAGGTAAAGAATATATATCTTTACTTTTCAAGTTGGAAGACATTCTTCCGTAAGTTGCATCTATGTCTTCATGGGTGTGCCCCACAAGAAAGAACCCAACCTCAATAGTGATGAAGACACCAAGTATAGTTATTAGTGAAAACATAATGATTCTTATTATCACTAGCTGCATGAAAACATGATATAGAAACATGAAAACATAATGATTCTTATTATCACTAGCTGCATTTCCCAACTGTAACAACAACTGTGGAGGAAGAGGTTTAAAATCAAGATTTTGATTTTTTGAGCTTCCATTTAAAGATAGGAAAGCATCCTTGTACACTCTACATTTTGAGTAAATAGAGTTTTGAAATAATGCATTTGAAAGTGTGTTTCTTGAACTTCCACTCTCATAAAGCAAATCACCATACATATCAAGGTGTGGGTCTTCAAGGTCCCTCAAGAACTTTGCAAGAGATGTAATGGTAAAATTTGATCCCATGTGTATAGATGGTAGGGATAAATAACCAAAACCTCTTGTGCTATGCCCATGTGTTAGGATACCTATCAAAGACAAACCCAAGTTTGTTCTTGCAACAAATTTTGATTTTACATGTAATTCATTTTCACCTAACATTTCACCCTCAACCATGTCATACTCACGAACATTAACTATGATCCCTTTGGCAATGCACATGCTTGTTCCCGTGCATTCATGTGTAAAAAAAACCTTTTTACGTGTGAATGTAAGCCTATCTTGGGTAGTATTTACTGGATGATCATGACAATGAGTTTCCAAATCTGATTGTGGCCAAATCTCATAAGATCCCAATGCACCCCCTAGTGTATTCTCAAATCCTATTAGATGTGGCAAGAGAGCATCATTCTTTAACACCTTCTCAATGTTAACCAATGATGGATCATTTATTTACCATTCTTCCATGCACCTTATGACCAATATTTGTATTGAATATGGAACTTTCACCCACCTTCACTCTAAATTATGAAAGATATACCTTGTCTCCAATAGAAAATGCAGAAGCGGCATTTACACCTATACAAAAAAATTAAACAAACTTAGTATTTTCTTAAAAAAAACAAGCAATGTCTAAAAAACACTTAACATGTTCTTCAATATTTTAATTTACCTTTTATGCCTCAAATATATGATCTTCCATGGATGTAAGTCCCCTTCATCAACATCTTCCACAATCAAATGTGGTTCAATGACATCAATTATCAAAACCATAATTGAATTACATTAAGCATTTCTCCACCATAATGAGTTGTAGTATTTGTAGATTCAACCCTTCCTAGTCCAATAACTTGACCATTAATTAGGAGGTCAACATAGTCCCCTCTTGTCAAAATTATATTTTCCATTGTAACTCCTCTGAATTTCTGTAACACATTTGAATTGTAGTTTGTAATTAAGGTTAAACCATATGAAGTGTATGTTTAAAAAAGTAATATAGTTGCAATAATTTCAAAACTAGTTGAAGTTAGCTTTAGTCCTTAAATCATTGCACGATGAGTGAAATCTAATGTGTTAACTTTCGTAATGTAGTTTTCATCTAACACAACCACGCTGTCATCAATCACAATGCATCATGATGGAAATCTAGTTGGAGTTAGCTTTCATAAGATAGTTTTCCATCTAACACAACCACATTGTCATCAAATACATTACACCATGATGAAAATCTAGTTGGAGTTAGCTTTCATAAGATAGTTTTCCATCTAACACAACCACATTGTCATCAAATACATTACACCATGATGAAAATCTAGTTGGAGTTAGTGTTCCTCCTAACAAAATGGCACAATGAGTGAAATCTCATGTGTGTTAGGTCATTACACCATGATGAAAATCTAGCTGGAATTAGTTTTCTATCTAACACAACCACATTGTCACATTGCACCATGATGGAAATCTAGCTAAAGTTAGTTTTCATCCTTAAATCATTGCATGGTGAGTGAAATCTAATGTGTGTTAGCTTTCATAATGTAGTTTTTCATTTAGCACAACCACATTGTCGTCAATCAAAATGCACTATGTTGGAAATCTAGCTAGAGTTAGCTTTCGTTCAAAACATTGCATAGTTAGTAATAGCTAATGTGTGTTAGCTTTCTTAAGGTAGTTTTCCATATAACACAGCCACATTGTCATCAAATACAATACATCATGATGCCAATCTTGTTGGATTTATATTTCCTTCTAAAAACATGGCACGATGAGTGAAAGCTAATGTGTGTTAGCTTTCATAAGGTAATTTTCCATCTAACACAACCACATAGTCATCGATCACATTGCACCATGATGGAAATATAGCTGGAGTTAGCTTTCATCCTTAAATCATTGCACGATGAGTGAAATATAATGTGTGCTAGCTTTCATAATGTAGTTTTCCATATAGCACAACCACATTGTCCTCAATCACAATGCACCAAATGGAAATCTAGCTAGAGTTAGCTTTCATCCTTAAAACATTGCACGGTGATTAAAGCTAATGTATGTTAGCTTTCATAAGGTAGTTTTCCATCTAACAAAACTACATTGTTATCAAATACATTACACCATGATGGAAATCTAGCAGGAGTTAGTTTTCCTTCTAACAACATGGCACTATAAGGGAAAGCTTATGTGTGTTACGTCATTGCACCATGATGGAAATCTAGCTGGAATTAGCTTTTATTTTAACAACATGGTATGATGAGTGAAATCTAATGTATGTTAGCTTTCATAAGGTAATTTTCCCTGTAACATAACCACATTGTCATCAATCACATTGCACTGTGTTGGAAATCTAGCTGGAGTTAGCTTTCATCCTTAAATTGTTGGACGGTGAGTGAAATCTAATGTGTGTAAGATTTCATAGTGTATTTTCCCATCTAGCACAACCACATTATCATCAATCACAATGCACCCTAATGAAAATCTAGCTGGAATTAGCTTTCGTTCTTAAAACATTGCATGGTGAGTAAAGCTCATGTTTGTTAGCCTTCATAAAGTAGTTTTCCATCTAACATAGCCACAGTTTCATCAAATCCATTACACTGGAATTCTAGCTGGAGTTAGTTTTCCTTCTAACAACATGGCACTATAAGAGAAAGATTATGTGTGTTAGCTCATAACACCATGATGGAAATCTAACTGGAGTTAGCTTTCCTTTTAATAGCATGGAACAATGAGTGAAAGCTAACGTGTATTAACTTTCATAAGGTAGTTTTCTATGTAACACAACCACATTGTCATCAATCACATTGCATCATGTTGGAAATCTAGATGAAGTTAGCATTTATCCTTAAATCGTTGCACGATGAGTGAAATCTAATGTGTTTAAGCTTTCATAGTGTATTTTTTCATCTAGCACAACAATATTGTCATCAATCACAATGCACCATGATGGAAATCTAGCTGGAGTTAGTTTTCATTCTTAAAAAATTGCACGGTGAGTAAAACCTAATGTCTGTTAGCTTTCATAAAGTAGTTATCCATCTAACACAGCTACATTGTCATCAAATACATGAAACCATGATGGAAATCTAGCTAAAGTTAGCATTCTTTCTGACATGGCACTATGAGTGAAAGCTTATGTGTGTTAGCTCATTACACCATTATGAAAATCTAACTAGAGTTAGCTTTCTTTTTAACAACATGGCAGGATGAGTGAAAGCTAATGTGTGTTAGCTTTCATAAGGTAGCTTTCTAACTAACACAACCACATTGTCACATTGCATTGTGATGGAAATCTAGCTGGAATCAACTTTCAATCTTAAATCGTTGCACAGTGAGTGAAATCTGATGTGTGTTAGCTTTCAGAATGTAGTTTTTCATTTAGCACAACCACATTGTTATCAATCAAAATGCACCATGTTGCAAATATAGCTAGAGTTAGCTTTCATTCTTAAAACGTTGCACAATGAGTAATAGATAATCTGTGTTAGCTTTCCTAAGGTATTTTTCCATTTAACACAGCTACATTGTCATCAAATACATTACACCATGATGCAAATCTAGCTAGAGTTATCTTTCCTTCTAACAACATGGCACGATGAGTGAAATTTAATGTGTGTTAGCTTTCATAAGGTAGTTTCCATCTAACACAACCACATCATCATTGATCACATTGCACTGTGATAGAAATCTAGCTGGAGTTATCTTTTGTCCTTAAATCATTGCACGATGAGTGAAATCTAATGTGTGTTAGCTTTCAGAATGTAGTTTTCCATCTAGCACAACCACATTGTCATCAATCACAATGCACCATGATGGAAATTTATCTAGAGTTAGCTTTTGTTCTTAAAACATTGCACGTTCAGTAAAGCTAATGTTTGTTAGCTTTAATAAGGTAGTTTTTCATCTAACACAACTAAATTGTTATCAAATACATTACACTGTGATGGAAATCTATTTGTAGTTAGCTTTCCTTTTGACAACATGGCACTGTAAGGGAAAGCTTATGTGTGCTAGCTTATTACACCATGATGAAAATCTAGCTGGAGTTATCTTTTCTTTTAACAACATGGCATGATAAGTGAAATCTAATATGTATTAGCTTTCATAAGGTAGGTTTCAATGTAACACAACCACATTGTCATCAAGCACATTGTACCATGCTGGAAATCTAGACGGAGTTAGCTTTCATCCTTAAACCGTTGCATAATGAATGAAATCTAATGTGTGTAAGATTTCATAGTGTATTTTTCCATCTAGCACAACCACATTGTCATCAGTCACAATGCACCATGATGGAAATCTAGCTGGAGTTAGCTTTCATTCTTAAAAAATTGCAGGGTGAGTAAAGATATTATATGTTATCCTTTATAAGGTGGTTTTCCATCTAACAGAGTTGCATTGTCATCAAATACATTACACCATGATGGAAATCTAGATAGAGTTAGCTTTCATTCTAACAACATGGCACTATAAGGGAAATCTTATGTGTGTTAGCTCATTACACCATGATGAAAAACTAGCTGGAGTTAGCTTTCCTTTTAACAACATGGCACGATGAGTGAAAGATAATGTGTGTTAGCTTTGATATGGTAGTTTTCCATGTAACACAACCACATTGTCATCAATCACATTGTGATGTGTTGGGAAATCTAGCTGAAGTTAGCTTTCATCCTTAAATCATTGCACTATGAGTGAAATCTAATGTGTGTAATCTTTCATGGTATAGTTTTTCATCTAGCACAACCACATTGTCATCTATCACAATGCACCATGATGGTAATCTAGACGTCGCTAGCTTTCATTCTTAAAACCTTGCACGGTGAGTAAAAGGTAATGTGTGTTACCTTTAATAAGGTATTTTTCCATATAACACTACCACATTGTCATCAAATACATTACACCATGATGGAAATCTAACTGGAGTTAGCTTTCATTCTAACATGGCACTATGAGTGAAAGCTTATGTGTGTTAGCTCATTACACCATTATGAAAATATAGCTGGAGTTAGCTTTCTTCTTAACAACATGGCACGATGAGTGAAAGCTAATGTGTGTTAGCTTTCACAAGGTAGTTTTTCATCTAACACAACCACATTGTCAAATTGCACCATGATGAAAATCTAGCTAGAGTTAACTTTCAACCTTAAATCGTTGCACGGTTAATGAAATCTAATGTGTGTTTTATTTCATAATGTAGTTTTCCATTTAGCACAACCACATTGTCATCAATTAAAATGCACCATGTTGAAAATCTATCTAGAGTTGGCTTTCTTTCTTAAAACATTGCACGATGAGTAATAGCTAATGTGTGTTAGCTTTCGTAAGGTAGTTTTTCATCTAACACAACCACATTATCATCAAATACATTACACCATGATGGAAATCTAGTTGGAGTTAGATTTCATTTTAAAAACATGGCATGATGAGTGAAAGATAATGTGTGTTAGCTTTCATAAGGTAGTTTTCCGTCTAACACAACCACATTGTCATCGATCGCATTGCACCATGATGGAAATCTAACTAGAATTAGATTTCGTCCTTAATCATTGCATGGTGAGTGAAATAGAATGTGTGTTAGCATTCATAATTTAGTTTTTCATCTAGCACAACCACATTGTCATCAATCACAATGCACCATGATGGAGATCTAGCTAGAGTTAGCTTTCTTTCTTAAGACATTGCACGGTGAGTAAAGCCAATGTTTGTTAGCCTTGATAAGATAGTTTTCCATCTAACACGGTCACATTGTCATCAAATACATTACACCATGATGGAAATCTAGCTGGAGTTAGCTTTCCTTCTAACAACACGACACTATAAGGGAAAGCTTATGTGTGTTAGCTCATTACACCATGATGAAAATATAGCTAGAGTTAGCCTTCATTTTAACAACATGGCACGATGAGTGAAAGCTAATGTGTGCTAGCTTTCATAAGGTAGTTTTACATGTAAGCAACCACATTGTCATCAATCACATTGCGCCGTGTTGGAAATCTAGCTGAAGTTAGCTTTCATCCTTAAATCATTGCACGGTGAGTGAAATCTAATGTGTGTAAGATTTCATAGTTTAGTTTTCCATCTAGCACGGTGACATTGTCATCAATCACAATGCACCATGATGAAAATCTAGCTGGAGTTAGATTTTGTTCTTAAAACATTACATGGTGAGTAAAAGCTAATGTGTGTTAGCTTTCATAAGGTAGCTTTCCATCTAACACTACCACATTGTCATCAAATACATTAAACCATGATGAAAATCTAGCTGGACTTAGATTTCCTTCTAACATGGCACTACGAGTGAAAGCTTATGTGTGTTATCTCGTTACACCGTTATAAAAAGCTTATGTGTGTTAGCTCTTTGAAATAGGGTGCAAAACAAATCTCATTGAATTCATGGTTTTGTTTTGGTCTCACTGTAATGGTATACAAGGTAAGAAACCTCAACATAATACTCCACAAGTCCAACCTAAACTCCGACCACCAAAATGAATGACCAAACCCATCACATTAAAATTTGGCATGTTGGCAATTATACCCTTCACAGTGGATGTGTGTGGATCCATCTATATCTCACAAATATTGATAATTGTTTTGATGATGATTGTCATCGTCATCATCATGGCATCATCATCATCATCGTCATCCTTATCCTTGTCATTATCATGGTAATGACAACGCTTGGAACTAAAACTAGTATAATTAAGCAGGATTGGAGTCTAGCCAATTCCCATTCTAAATGAAGATTGCAAGCCAAGATAGAGGAAAAAAATGTTATAGAAACTAGATTCACTTACACAATATTCTGTACTCACTGGAGTTGTTTTAATATATAATTCTCCTCTTTTAAAAGAATCATTAAAATGTAGTCAAAGCCAACCCATCGTTATATTTTTATTGAAGTAGATTTTCCAAGGTCAATATGTGTTGAAAATTCTTTGTGGTTGAAATTTTTTTGTCAATTAGTGAAGAATTTATAGAGTTTAAGAAAATATTGGATAGGATTTATGTTGATAAAGAGTAGTGATCCTTTCTCATAATAATGTAAACTCTAAAACCTACAACCTTCCATATTATCTAGTTTCGTATCATCTCCCACCACTATCCACTATGACTATCGGGGATGACTCCCCCAACCGCTCTGTATTTTAGTTTAAGATAAAGTTTTGTATCTTAGTTGTGAGGATAAATCCTTGGTGATTAAAGAAATATTGGAACTTAGAGCCCTAGATTCATGGTGAGGATGGTTGAATAATATGGTGGGAAATCTCTAAATGCTCAACACAAATCAAACTCACTCTACTAAGAAAATAACAAGAATGGGTCAGAGATCCAATTAAAAAAAAATGTATTGTGGATAGGATTTTGAACTTACATCATTCGCATGCCCTTTAAGGTTACAATGCGAAAGGACACCTAATCAAGCTCCTAATACCACAATACCTCTAGATATGGGACTTTTCTATGGGGACTATACTATTCCACTCTAGTCCTTAGTGCCTCCAGTTGTTATATATATGGTTTCTTGTAAAAATAAATTGTAAAATATTAGGGCTTGGATGAGCCCAATTTTTACTTTTTATTGTCTTTGCAAGTCCACCATATCCAACCACAACTCATAAAAAAATCTAGTGTTGAAAGAGTTCATCTCATGGCCACTATGGTATATAATGTGCACAATGTGTTGATATAATAAAGAAGACACATGTATGTAAACAAAAGTTTAGACATTCCCACAATCATTGTGGGATAGAGATATAAAGGGCGTCAAAGGAAATATGAAGCCTAAAGATTAATGTGCATCCAAAAGTAAAAAAAATGGTAGCTTGACGATAGGATCAACAACAATGTTTCAGAGATGCATCGGGAGAGGCTTTAAGGAATTATCCTCCATGTGCTCTGATTGTTGATATTGTGATGGAGCATCATTCGTCAATGACCAAATTGAGTCTATGAGGCCTATACACACCCGTTGGAAATTTCATAGATAAATTATGTTGCTCAGTTTTAGATCTAGGTCTTGAGACCAATTCTCCACGTGTCTTTGAATGACTCTTTTATGCAAGTTAAAACTCACCATAAAATCCAATCCAAGGCTCATATTTATCTTTATGTGAATTTAATCTTACATTTAGTTGTATTTTTTTTTTTATGAATGGGCATGCTTCCTTTCTGAGTGAATGAAGAGCTAGTTTGGTTCCGAGTGAGTGGTTCATTTGAAATTTGGTTCCTTTGTATGGCCTTCTAATGGCTAGGGGACACCACAATAAATTGAAAAAACAAAGGAAAAATGTCCCAAATTCACTTTGGGTTACTTCATTGGGGTCCATGGGGTCAAACCTTCCATAACCATTCATGATTTCTATATAGGCGATCTCTTTAGTCAACACTAGCCCCATGTTTCCTTTTATAGATTACTTATTTCAAAGAGAATTAATCCATCACACTCAATTCCTTCTCCATGAGCTCAAAGCCTCAATGTTGTAGCATGCAACATTCCAATGTGCATTTCCAAGTCAGGTGGTCACAAACAGACTACCTTGCTTTCACGTTTTTTGCAAAACTAACTTTTGTCTCACATTGATATTGCAGTGAGGAGCATTCTATGTTGTGCATCATATTTTACATTATTTTTGTATTATAAGAGGGTGTTCTATTTTATATAAGGAGGGTGAGCTGAAAGTCATCAGTCTAACCGTTGTTCCAAAATAGCACAGAAGTATTTCCTTAGTTGTGCCTCCTTGCATGAATGATAGCTAAGATAACAACGAAGTGATGCATGCATCCTTATCCTATGTGAATGTTTTTTCCCTCCTGCTTGCATGATTCTAAAAATAACATTGAAGCCAAATTTTAGTTAACTATGTTTTGTTCCAGGTGTCACTTCTACTTTGTGCAATGAACTGTAAGTGCCAGCTAACTACACCCTCAACTCGTGCCTTTTAATCCTTTTTAGGGCACCCTTTTCTACAAACTCACCATGATTGAGATTTTCTTCATAATTCTTTAATGCCTTTTCATCTTTGAGCTCTAACTAAGCATATATTTCACCAGGGCATGGTTTTGACATGTTTGTAAATTCCTCTCCTGACAGATAAAAAATGTATCCCTGTATTTGTTGATTAGGATAATGAATAATTACTTGTCGCTCTATTGTTTGTCCCTGGTAAAGTTGATAAAAATTTGCTCAAGGTAATGTGCTCCATCTCTAGTCCACTCACAAGATGAATCCTGCCAGTTCCCTCAACAAAGATGCCCTGTGGGTCAAGTTGTTTTATCCAAATTCAAAAGTGAGCTTATCATGGTGTTGTAGTATCAGTTTGAAAAGTGGGTTGTAGTTTATCTCATTGTTTAAACAAAGAGAACTGCCATAATACATACAATCCCAAACCAGCTTGGGACATGGAAACAAGTCTACTAAGTTACTAACATCTCGAAGGTGGCCTACAAATCTGTTCAGACTAGAGAGAGTGATACATTAGTCATTTTGTTGACCTTGAAACCTGTCAACAGTCGTCACCTTGCTCAAACATCTAATGAGAGGATTAGGGATGTCTTTCAATTGATCATATTGGGAATCAAGTTCCTTTGACCATTGTAAGCAGTCAAGATTGATATTTTGCTGGTAGGGCAGCCTAGTAATCACATTTACATATAGACATTCACCATATATTATGCTTCACCAATTTTTTGATGCAAAACCCAGGGGAAATAGCAGATTCATCCATTCCATGGTGATCAAGGACATCTACAAGCTGATATCCTTAGCAGAAACCTGATTTGTAAGATGAATCATATGCTCTTTTTGGACATATGATAGATCACCTAATGCTTGTATCTCTAGTTATAGTGTTTTATTAAACTGGGTTTTGCTCTACCTTGTGTATTGAGTTCTACATAGGGTATTGCTAAGCCAAAAAAAACTTGTGAACCAACTCTGGTTCATGTCGCTGTACTTCTGGAAATCTATGTTCTTAACCACTGGTTGTAACTGATGATTATCACCATTCAATATGCAATGTGTGAGCATTGCATGTCTATATTCTTGTGTTTGTAACAACATAGGAGTGAATGTTTCCTTAAATGATAGAACATGATAAAATGCCATTAATAATGGCCTTTGTAACCTAGAACTATGTTGAAAACTAACTTCATTTAAATTTGCGACAAAAAGACTAAAAACTTGTGATACTGGCATAGCTTCAACCATTTATGTGGAGAAATTCTTACCATCATTCCACGATAGGCATGTATGAAAATGATTTGAAACTGACACATATTTTGACATATAAATGAGGGTGGGGAGAAGGATATGCTTAGATATGTAAACTGACAGATATTTAATTATTTGTTGCTCAGTTCCACTTGGAAAATTTGTTTTTGTGTCTAGGCATTTAGTTGTTTTAGAATTCTCCTATGAAAAAATTGTACAATTACATAGAAGCAATCTTAAACCTGTTGTGCTAATCCAAGTTAATTAAACCTATCTTTAGCGAGATTTTGCACTAACATTGCACTATTTCCTAGTCCATTGCAATTAGGGAATATGCATTATCCTTATTTGGAATCAAAAATTCAGAAGAGAGCATATTTAAAACAGGTCGTTGGCACAACACAGATCAAGGGGATCATTGGATGACAACATGGTTCCCTCAATTGAAAATAAGAAACCTAAATACCATTCTATTGCAAATTCCCAAGAACAATAAAATAGTCGAGTATCATAAAGACAGGTAACTTTGTTTCCCTTTTCAAAATTTCAGGGGTTCATGCAAATGAGGAAATGGACCTACACATCAATGGTCTATTACCATAGAAATCTACTGACATAGTCTATGGGGACGAACATACAACCAAAGCCACAAGAAAAAATCCCCACAATACTCAGTTGAGGTCTTCAGAAAAAAATAGTGCCCTAAAGAAAACTCTGAAAGGGCCTAACAAACCCTGAATAGTAGAACCCTTGTAGCTAAACAATTCTAAGTCCGTATTTATAACATCTTGATGAAGCTCCAGGACGGAAACATACAAGGTCATGAGTTCCACACAAGAGTGTTTCAACTAAAAACTTGCTTAGATTGCAGATTGGCGTGCTTTCCTAAAAAGGGTGCCCAGCTAAGCTACAAGCTCCAAACACAATGAGCTTATGTAAGCAGGCACCTCAGATATATGCAATTAATTGGTTGTATATGAAGTTATCCACAACCACTTACCTATACAACAAAGCAAATTACTCAATAACTAGTTCAATGAATGTAGCATGTCAATTTTCAAGATGTGATGGTTTTAGCAATCATGAATTCCTATCTCAGTGATAATTTTTAATCCCATAGATTTGATATTATATGATTTTAAGCTAGTATCTGCTAGTCAATGACATAAAGGTGAATGCATGTCTCCTGTATTTGATTATTCACGAACTTTTTTGTTATAACTATGGATGTGGCAAAATCCAGTGCTTCATCTTTTCTATATACTCTCTGTTTCTTGGATATGATGTGATAAGTATTATTAACAAGTTTCTCAAGTTGTGGGTCTATGAAAGTGCAACTTGGTCAAATTCCATTGATTTTCTATTTATAGAAGAAGTGGTTTTTGCAATATTTAAACTAATTGAGTCAATCTGGAGCAGGATGTTGTTTCTGTTAAGATTATTCAAAATAAGCAAACTGGACAACTAGAGGGTTATGGTTTTGTGGAACTTGATTCTCATGCAACTGTAGAGATAATTTTTTAGAATTTCCATGGTACACCCATGCCCAGTTCTCAACAACCTTTTAGGTTGAATTGGGCTACTTTTGGAGCTGGTGACAGATGGACAGAACCAGGCACTTGGTATTCCATATTTGTTGGGGACTTGGGTCATGAGGTCACTGATATTATCTTGCAAGAGACTTTCGAAAGCCAATATTCATCTGTTAAAGGTGCTAAAGTTTTGATAGATGCAAATACAAATTACACCAAAGGTTATGGGTTTGTCAGATTTGGTGATGAGAATGAGAAAAATTGAGCTATGATTGAAATGAATGGCATTTATTGCTCATCGATACCTATGCGTATTAATGAATCTACACCAAAGAGGTCCTTGGGATTTCAACAACCTTATTGCATGAAAGGTATGCTTTTCAAGGATGGTAGATTATACTAGTATGTTTTTATCAGTAGTTTTATGTATATATTGATAGGTCACTTTACATATGTGTTTTAACTCAATTTTGGGAAGACAATTCAACCAACCTAGTCTGTCTACACGATTACATGTATCCCCTTCAAATCTTCATAAGTTATTCTTCTCTCTTTCATGGTAGTTGATTGCCAAGTGGTTCTCTTTTGTTGTTGGCCAGTCAATACTTTTATTTTAAACTTGTATGTAACCCTTTTAAGCACCATTTGCAACTGATGTAGGAGCTACCATCTCCTATAGTTTTCATTGTATGTCAATTAACTGTAGAAGTATACATAGTGACAAGAGTTGACAGTTACTCCATAAAATTTTTGAATTCTTAAAATTCTCAGAGATTGAGAATTGTCACATTGGGAAGTTTTCTGTTGAATAACTACTAGAAGAGAAGTTAGGAGTGGTTACATTTAGTTGATCTACATTTTCTTCCTACTATTTTCCTTTCCTCTTAAATATCGACAAGTTTGAATGGAGTTATGAGTTCTTGAACACTTATGAAATTTATGTTGTCTCAAAGTAGGATGCCAAGAGGCTTTCTCCACTTAGGGGCCTAGAACAAAACTCGACTCCCTTGTCCCATAAAAAAGGGCTCTCATACATCAATTTGGTGGTCGTGGCATTTGATAATTATTATATATGTAACTTTTATTTACATGCAAACTGATTTTAATGTAATATATGATGCATAATTTTTCCCAAAAAAGGTATAAGTGACTCTTTTCAAATTGCAACTCACAGAATATGGGAACATTTTCCCAAACCAAAATAATCGAAGTACATGTACATATATGGCCAATACTAGAAGTCTGGCATGGCCCTTTCTATTACTGCAAATGTGGAATAAACCCCGTACTACATGTAGTAGTAAGTTCAAGCCAGGATGCAACATGTAAGTATGAAGTGGTAGCAAAACGTATAGATCACAATATCAAAGATGAGAGTGCATGTAGTGTTTCTTACAAAGGTTCTCAATAATATCCTAACTAGCTAAGACACTATTTTCAGAAGATGAGGGTTTATAGAAAGCTACTTAATTCATAAAAACTAAACTCTATCTCTCTAGTGCTTAGCTTGAGTTTAGAAGAAGCTAACTCCTAGTTCTATACTCTTTGTGCTTCTTAGTTGGAGATGTAGTTCCAGGACTCTATGTAGTGCGAGTTAAAGAGGTAGGGATGGGAACTGCTAACAACTACTTTTGCACTAAAGAGCTAGTCTTATTTAGTAGGGGCAGGCAACAACAACTTTTATTCTGCAGTGGGTTACACGAAACGAACGACTTAATTTCATTGTTTTTTATTTTTCAATAAACACCTAAAAAATCAATTTATACTATAAAAATAACCCATACATATGATACTTGCATATCTACATTGAAATTGTCCATAATAAATTGAATGTATGTCTCCTTTCCCTCTGAAGCACAAGACCTCTGGACCAAAGGAAAAGAAGAAATAAAAAAATTACTTGCAAGTGCATATGACTAGGACAAAGGAAAAAGTAAAACCTAGGTTAGGGAAACTATGCCCTTTAACATTGCCATTTCTGGAAGTTTATCTCTGAGAGGTATGCCCTTGCACACAGGACCAAATCCATCATATAGCCGAGAGGAGGAAGGAGAATAAAATAAATGTAAACCATTAGTTAAACCAGAAGAAACATTGGTTGGAGCCATGTTTTTTACTAAGGTATGGGTTACCGAGGTGAGGAATGCAGTTAGTTGTGAGGATCTTTCCCAATAGCACAAAACCTTGTTCTACATGAACAGTTTTCATGGACTAAGTAGGTTTCCATCGATTGGTTTCTTATTTAATTTTGTTATAAATGGTCCAAGGTTCGGTTGGGGCAGGCACCAACAAAAATAAGTTTGGCTAGACAAGATGATAAAAACTTCCTCTCTAATTTTTATATTTTTTTTTATTAACTAAACATTGTTTTTAGGGGTTTGTGGATGACATCACAATTGGGGAAATAAAAAGGAGCTGATTCTATTACTTCTTCACCCAATACATGTTTTTCTGATAGAGGTTATGAGATTACCCCACCACGTTATACCAATTGTATGGGATTATTTTAATGCATTCTATGTGTAGTGGATGGAATTTAATTGTGCAGTTTGTAAATGGCTTAAGAAAGAGTGCCTTACTACTTGGGATACTCGCATATATCTATGTTTTACTTTTCCTCTCTACGTGAGACTCTACATCTCTTCAACTTGCCGTAAGTTCCATAGAAGTTATTTAAAATACTTGGTTAGACAAGAAAGATGACAACTTTCTTATGATACTGGAATCTCTATGTTTTAACATACGATGATATCACATATATACATTTCACTTTTCCATTGTATGATCGAGACCTAGTCTCGACCTTATACCTTTTATTTTTTGACCACTTAGGTTTGGGTATAGTCACTAGGTATGGGTATAGTCACAAAGCCAAGCACAAGTCCATGCTTTAATTAGATTTTGATTTGAATTCCATGCACTCCTACTTTGTTTATAAACTAATAGTGTTTGAACTAAATATGCTTGTTTTGTTGCGGGTACCCCAGCTTAACTAAAGCCAAAACAAAATTGAGCCACATCAACCATGAAGCCTTCGTAAACCACACATATCGTTGCATTAACTGATTCCTTATTCTTCTTGTAGACAACTTGTAATCATGTGAAACCCTGGCCATGTATAATATGCAATACATGCGATAACACATAATGACAATGAACCTGCTTACAACATACCATTGCATTACCTCATTCCTTATTCTGCCTATAGAAACCTTGTAATCAAGTGAAACCCTATCCATGTATAATATGCAATACATGCGATAACACATAATGACAATGAACCTGCTTACAACATGTCATTATTTCCCATGATCCGTAGCTACCAAGAACCAAAACACAAAAATAAAAAGCATGTGGTACTTCCATAATAAATACAAATACACCAGCAACATCATAGAATAAACCATAGAGTGATCACATATCATCAACATATGAAGCAGGAGTAATGGACTCTCAACTAGCAACCTTTTCCAGTACCTTGACCATAATTGACACTACGAGGACACCCTAAAACTGCCTATTATTCTATTTTTGTGGAGGCAAAGATTTTTAATTATTGGATTTTAAATAAGGGGATATGCTTCATTGTGACACTTCGTAATCGATCTAATGTTTACAAGTTTTTGTGTAAACATATGGCGACTCCAAAGTTGAAGTTAACATCTAAAAATGGCAATGTTCTGGGAAAGAGATTCAATCAAGAAATTTCACAAAATTTTAGGACATATGCTAATGTCAAGAACTGGAAAATAGTAAGCA
Source organism: Pseudotsuga menziesii (assembly GCA_001517045.1). Lineage (NCBI taxonomy): Eukaryota > Viridiplantae > Streptophyta > Pinopsida > Pinales > Pinaceae > Pseudotsuga > Pseudotsuga menziesii. The sequence goes on along the minus strand of LPNX010409849.1, from coordinate 539,614 downwards.
AAGCTCACTTCCATCACAAAATGATCTACAATTTCAAACTCTGCAAAATATTTTTACCTCAAAACAAAAAACCTGATTTATGTTAATAATATGGAAGAACAGATTCTATGATTTCAGCTTTCTATTCTGTAAATGCAGATGCAGTTCCAGAATGAAACACGGATCCAATGTTTGAACAAACTGAAACATCCATGTTCCCAACTCTATGTGTAATAAATTTGAATAAAGAAACAATCAAGCATTCAAATTCAGGCAAATCCAAACACTACAGAATACCAAATTTGAAATAACAAAGCCTGAAAAGTGAAACCAACCTAGCAATTGGAAGTCATTAGACATTAAATAGTGGATTAAGACTGAAGCATTAATAAGTATTTCTAATGAAGACCAGAGATGATAGTATATAGGCAAATCTGTGCTGGCAGCTTTATAGACTCTAAATTAAATAAGATATATTAAATAATAAAATTAAATAAGATAAATTTATTCATATTGCCCATCCTCACCCTTTTGTCCAACATAAGCATTGATAGGAGGTGTGATGATTGAATTGACTTGCCTTGAAGCTAAATTTGAAACATATTGCTTTTTTGGAGAAGGCAGCACTAGTGCAGTCACGCTCTATAGCTTTTGTTCTAGGATGGATGTCATGTAGCATATAGATAACATGAAGGCAACACTGGTGCAGTCACGCTCTGTAGCTTTTGTTCTAGGATGGATGTCATGCAGCATATCGATAACATGGGCTCAAGGAAGACTAGGCCAAAGCTACCAATACCATTTTAGTATGTGGGACTTGTATCTTTGATATTTCACCCTTGTCTTGAATAATAACGAGATATTTTCATGTCTTGAAACTATAGCACTCGTTCTTGAGCATATGAATAACATTGTCTTGAGGAAGACTATGCTAGAGCTGCCAGTACAATTTCAGTATGTGGGACTTGTATCTTTGTTATTTTACACTTGTCTTGGATGATAACGAGTTATTTCATATCTCAAAAAATTATAGCGTTCGCTCTTGACCACCTATTCATGGAAGCTGTTTATCAAATTGAAATATATTTCAAGCAATGCACATACTAGCCTTTGGAATCAAAATTAACTTGGATAATAGAAAACTTGTATTTGGCACCAAATTCAGCTTAGATGATAGAAAACTTACGGCTCTAGACGATGAAATCCCACAAATAAGCCGACGAATGGCATATTTCATAGTCGGAGCACAATTTTTCAGACAAACATCTTTAGCAGCTTCTAGCTTTAAATCTCCATGTTGCCCTCAGTGCCACTTTGCTCATAAACCGTCTGGACTTCTTGCAACTCCTGAACTAAAGTTAATTTAGCAGTTTCCCTAATCCTGGAATTTGTATAGGAGAGGTTTCTAAACACATCCATGTGTAAATCTGGTTGAATAGGGCCAGCGTCTTTCCCATGTGGAGGGTTACACCAGAAAGCTTGAGTTTGTAAGCTTCATCAACACATCCATTCTGAGCATAACCCGAATCATTGATGTCCAATATACGAGATTCCTTTCAGGCATTTCATCAAAGACTTTGGCAACCTTGTCAACTAATAAATTCTGTGCATATCCCACAATAATTGATGTCCAGGAGACCAAATTTCATTTAGGCATTTTGTCAAATAGGTTAAGAGCCTCATTAACATACCCCTTTTGTGCATATCCTACAATCATATCATTCCATGTGACAACATCTCATCTAAGCAATTTGTCAAACACATAACATGCGGTGTTGATCTTCCCATATTTTGCATACATGTAAAGAAGGGCATTCCCCACAAAAAATTCAGAGTGAAACCCACTTCTGATTATTTCTTCATGAACCTCCGCCACTGCTTCCAAGTGAGTACATGCTGGGAGAAGGCTGGATAGAGTGAATTGATTGGGGAGAATACCCGTTCCTTGCATTTGATTGAAAAGTCTCAATGCTTCTTTGTCATGGCTAGCCCTAGAGTAAGTTGCAATCATGACACTCCACGAGACCACATTTCGCTTAGGAATTTTCTCTAGAAACCTGTGACCATCGATTAAATTCCCACACTTGGCATACATGCTTAGGAGTTTATTGGGCAGAGCCTTGTCAGTGCATTAAATTTGAAAGAACTTTGGATGATGTGAGCATGGACCAGCTTGGCCTCCGACAGAGCTCTGTTAATGAGGCATACCTGCAAGAGAGATTGATAAACAGATAAATCTACTTGTTCGTCCAACAAATGCAAAATGCACATGGCTGCTTTTAATTGCCTTTGTTTACACGCCATCTCACATTGTTATTCACTCAGGTTAGCATTCTTCACCACCAAAGGGGCTTTTAGTTTTGTTGGGTGACTGCGTACTTGGTAAAAGTTCAAAGGTTGAGTAACTATAGGATGAATAAACTCCAGAAGACAACGAAGAAGGGAGATAATAGACCAGCGGGTCTCTTTTGACCACCGGGATTATGGGTTTTTTTAAGCACTTAAAAACAACTTTATATTATAAAACAAAGTTGACCACCAGGATTATGGGTTTTTTTTAAGCACTTAAAAACAACTTTATATTGTAAAACAAATTTGTATCAATGAACTACATTTTTATTTTTCGGAAGAATAGAGTTCTTCTTATAATCCAAAATAAATTACCACCTTGATAAAACATCATATTTATATTTTCTTCTCCCAACACTATTTTGACATTTTTATAGGTTCTGTAGTAAACAATATATCATAACAACGATAAAAAAACAAGAAATATGCCACCCAAAAATAAAGCTATTAGTAAACAAAGTTTACTAGATGAACAACTCCTAAATCAAAAGAACCTTAATTTGTCTGATTGTACAGGCATTTCATCTCTGATCTCTTTAAAATAAATATTTCCATCCAATTCACCGATGCCTTTCTTTGAAAGTCTATCTACTTCATCATTTAATTCTCTATAGATATACTAAAAAGTAATGTGTGAGAACTCAAATATCAACTTTCTAACATTTCCCATCCAATTTTCCAACAACAAAAAGTAAAGTGCAGTTACCCCTCTAGCCCAATCTGTAATAGATTTTGAATCGCCAACCATAAGAATAGAAGCGAGTCCCATTCTCCTAACAAACCAAAGAATTCCTCGTAAGGCAACCAACTCCGCTCTTGTATTATTTCCCTTTCCAACCCCAAAGATGTTCCTTTTATGGAGTTATTCCACAAGTCTATAAGATAACCTATAATATTCACATAAACCAATAAAAGGATCAAAACCAATAAATACTTGAGTACCTCGGTCGACGGCCCAACATATCGACTAGTTAATAATGGGGAAAGACTTCAAAAAAATACTCCAAATAGATGAAATAAATTCATTCTGATCCCCATTTATATCCCATATAGAATTAGTTAATCTTTGTTGATTTGCAAAATTATGAAATGCATCCCTTCGCTTTTGTCTCCATGTTTCCTCCTTTTGTTTCAATTTTTTCTTCTTTCTTTATCTCAAGCATAAGAAGCTTTTCTTTTCTCCTAGATGAAAAGTAATCTTCATCCACTTCCCCTATTATCATCTGAATTTATTCATCAATCTTGAGCAGCTCCTTTTCATTTTCTATTTTAAGTAGCAAGCTTCTAATTAATGAAAGATAGTTTACAAGGAAACTATAAATAATTTATGGAGTGATTGGATTTTTTTTCACTTAGAAAAACACAATTCCTGTTATTCATGAAGAATCAAGGAATCCTCAATTACATAACATGTCAAATAGTGAGACTTGAACCCGAGTGGGGAGTGATTGGATTATTATAAATATAGAGATATAGAGAGGTTTTTTATGAAAAATGGAAAATGTATAATGTAGATGAAAAATAATATAGAAGGATAAATTACACATGAGGAGGAGATAGTGTATAATGAGTGTGTGTATGTGTGTTGATTTCATCTATTTCATCAATATTGTCAATGTCATTAATTTAGATGGCATGCATGGACATGCATTTCATCTTGTCTATTGGGCATATGGCCTTAGGGCACCTTTATGGCTGCCGTCAACCTTAAGCCAAATTGTATACATAATATGGTTGTTCATGGTAATCATAATAACAATGGTGTTGTGAGGCTCCTTGGAATTTTGTTCCATATGTCAAGTACGAGGGGATAAAATTCCTCTCGATGAGACACCCATTAATGTCATTGTTGAGTATGAAGATGTATGGGTATCATACATAACATATAAATTACATGAGCACATTGTTGGTGGGATGTTTCCAAAGGCCATGAAAAGGACTTGAATTAAAGATGTATTGAAGCCATATGGGTGGCACAACCATAGGGTCTAAATCCTAATTGCATTGTATCAACATTGTTTCTAATGGACCTTGGATTTGTGGGGATACCCTTATCTTGTTCTCTTCATGAATTAAAGGTTTTTTTAATGACCATATAACTTAGTTATCTTTCCCTATGTGTGCGGAGTTCTATGAGAATAGGAAGGGAATAATACCAAAAGTAAACGAGGAAGGCGAAATGTAGAAAGGAAATAGCATGCCAAGCCTATTTTGGAAATGATTTGCATTGTTGGGTTACCCTAAAGGAAGAAGGGAAGGAAGGGAAGGTGCTTGCTAATATTATATTATGGAAGAAGGAAGGATTAGAAAAATATTGAGGCTAAGAAGGAAGAGAAAAACAAGGGTACATAGCAATATAGGAAACCTTTTATGGGGACATCCATGGTAAGGAATATTGGAAAAATCAAAAGAGGACACCATAGGGGTTGGATAAATGAAGAAGGTATGCTAAATAGATGTTAAGGGGACACATAAAATAGGAGAAAAGGACACAATCATTCATTAATACTATAGGCACATTAGTCAACCCAAAAGGAACCACCACAAACCCACAATTCTCAAATCAAAATGTAAAAGCAGTTTTCATGATATTTTCATCCTTTATTTATAGATGATCCTACCCCAATCATAGATCAATATTAAAGAACATTATGGCCCCTTTAATATAATAAAAAATACATAGATATAAGGAAAGGGATATTGGTTATATATGGTGGCCTTAATCATTCAACTCTATGTAAACTATACACAACATCTGGGATCCATCCTTCTTCCTCACAATGATAATCGGTGTTCCCCAAGGTGACACACTAGGTTGGATATACTCTAAATCCAAAAAATTCTTCACATGCATATGCAACTAATGAAATTCAAGAATGGGCATTGAATAAGGGAACTTATATGGTCTTTGGTTCAACAAATAACACCAAATCACAATTGGGAGGAAGCCCATGCAACTCTTCAAGAAAAGCATCTAGAAATTCTGACAAGATAGGACACTGAGTCAAAACTATGCCACCACAATATGCATCTAGTAGCCCTTCTTGGGACTTATTTTCGACAACAATAATGATACAAATTGCAAGGGTACGACCATGTTTGTCTCTCTCAAGACCTTTTCCTTCCCTTCATCATCTAAGAAATGAAGTAGCTTTCTTATGTAATATAGCACAACTGAATGCACCTCCAACCAATACATGCCTATGATTACATCATAAGATCCCATTGTTTTCTAACACTGGGCTATTTGAGTCACATGCACTCCAATATCCAAATCCATCCATATACCCCCCTACTTGACTCCTGAGGTCATCTCAATTATGTTAAAATCATATTTCCTAATAGCCACCAAGCCACATCTATGCAATGCATTTGGCAAAATAAATCTCTCAGATGTGGTTCTTGGATCAATTAAAATAGAAAGAGTAACATCCTTTCTTTTACTTGTGATCTCCAAGGATGTTAACTAGTGCACATGGTTGTTCATTGTTATATGGGTTTGGTGAGATCTCCCAACATCTCCCACCATGGTCTAATTCTTAATGAATCTATCTCTAGTGATCTCCCTTTGTAAAATTTCTCAAAATGGGTTGCTCCACATGTCCAACGACCTACTTTTAAAATATGTTCAATGTGTTCTCGGTTGGGAAAGATTAGGTCAAGCACTACTCTACTAAGTATGTTGAGGGAAATAATTGTGACATTGTATGATAAGTATGAATGGTGGTTAATTACACCTTGGTTGGTTCTTTACACATAGGAATGCCCAACTTTTGATCTTCCTTTTGACAACTAGATCAAGTATAGGGGCACGATATTCAATATATTTTCTTCATTTCAAATTGAAAGGGGTTTTGAGCATTAGGACCACCACCAATGAAGTTTTCCAGATGTTAATTGGTGTCAAAGCAAAGTGATATTTTCAATAGATGGATGTAGTGAAAGCTGAGCTCATCATGCATAAAATACTTAATGATGGATCAAATTGGCCATCCCCACATTTTAAGGCAGATAATCGATAACAAACACCAGCCAAATGACACTTTACAAGGGATAGAGTTTAAGAAAATATTGGATAGGATTTATGTTGATAAAGAGTAGTGATCCTTTCTCATAATAATGCATACTCTATAGCCTACAACCTTCCATATTATCTAGTTTCATATCATCTCTCAGCATTATCCACTATGACTATCGGGGATGAATCCCCCAACCGCTCTTTATTTTTATTTAAGATAAAGTTTTGTATCTTAGTTGTGAGGATCAATCCTCACCAATTAAAGAAAGTTTGGAACTTAGAGCTCTAGATTCATGGTGAGGATGGTTGAATAATATGGTGGGAAAAATCTAAATGCTCAACACAAATCAAACTCACTTTACTAAGAAAATAACAATAATGGGCCAGATATCCAATTAAAAACAATTGTATTGTGGATAGGCTTTTGGAATTACATCATTCACATGCCCTTTATGGTTACAATGTGAAAGGACACCTAATCAAGCTCCTAATACCACAATACCTCTAGATATGGGACTTTTCTATGGGGACTATACTATTCCACTCTAGTCCTTAATGCCTCCATTTGTTATCTCTCTCTCTCTCTCTCTATATGGTTTCTTGTTAATATAAATTGTAAAATATTAGGGCTTGGTTGAGCCCAATATTTCCATTTATTGTCTTTGCAAGTCCACCATATCCACCCACAAATCATAACCAAATCTAGTGTTGAGTTCATCTCATTGCCACTATGGTATATAATGTGCACAATGTGTTGATATAATAAAGAACACACATGTATGTAAAAAACCGTTTAGACATTCCCACAATCAATGTGGGATAGAGATATAAAGGGCGTCAAAGATAATATGAAGCCTAAAGGTTAATGTGCATCGAAAAGTAAAAATTTTGGGAGCTTGATGATAGGATCAAAAACAATGTTTTAGAGATGCAACGAGAGAGGCATCAAGGGCTTATCCTCCAGGTGCTCTAATTGTTGATATTGTGATAGAGAATCGTTCGTCGATGACCAAATCGAGTCTATGAGGCCTATGCACATCCGTTGGAAATTTCATATCTCAATTATGTTGCTCATTTTTAGATACAGGTATTGAGACCAATTCTCCATGTGTCCTTGAATGACTCTTTTATGCAAGTTAAAGCTCACTGTAAAATCCAATCCAAGGCTCAAATTGATCTTTATGTGAATTTAATCTTACATTTAGTTGTAATTTTTTTGTTACGAATGGGCATGCTTCCTTTATGAGTGAATGAAGAGCTAGTTTGGTTCTGGGTGAGTGGTTCGTTTGAAACTTGGTTCCCTTGTATGGCCTTCCAATTGATAAGGGACACCACTATAAATTGAAAAACAAAGGGAAAATGTCCCAAATGCACTTTGGGTTACTTCATTGGTGTCCATGGGCTCAAACCTTCCATAACCATACATGATTTCTATATAGGTGATCTCTTTGGTCAACACTGGCCCCATGTTTCCTTTTATAAATTACTTATTTCAAAGAGAAAATTAAGCCATCACACTCAATTCCTTTTATACTTTCATATTTTTAATATGACACATGGACCATGCTTTACCCATTTGCATTCGTGACAGAGACTGGATATGTAGGTTAGGTTATGCTATTGTATGCACTTAGGGGTTATTATTAAGACATGTAGATGGCCCTTTAGACTTTGATCCGATTATTCCCCTCAAGAAGAGTATGATCGATTTTCAATACCCATGTGGGCCTTCAAGTCCCTCAACTCACAAGATTTCTCAATGGACCACTTTCCAAGGGATCTACAACCTTCATTCTCTCCCCTTAAAATCTTGGGAAATGATTACCAAACACAATCTCATACAAAAATGCTAAGAAATATTCACACAAATGTACTATTATGCTTGGTTTTATATCAAAACTAGACATTTAACCATATTTTTCAATAACAAAAATCATATGATGTGGTATGTTCTAGAAATGATCACAGACAAAGACATGGCCATCTACATTTATGATACCTATACAAGATGCTATTAAGGAAATTCTTTTCATTGGAGCATGCCACAATTTCTTTGTGTAGTAAAACATCAAGGAACTAACATACATAGATGTTCATCACTTGCTAATTCATGGAAATAATATTTGTAACCACAAATTTTAGGACTCCCTTCCATGATGTATTTTTTGGGACAATATCTTTCATGAAAAACATGTCTTTTTAATGTGTTTTCTCTGCATTCTTTGTGTCACCCTGCTCTATTCCCATATTCATTGCATAGAGTATCAAGTTGGACATCGAGGCCAACCTTGTATTATACTTCAAGCAGTCAAGGTGTATCATTGTACAACATACAACAACTTTTTCTAGAACTTAACTCAATGGGGTCATTGAGCAACATGGTGGCTCTAAATTGATTCCCTTGGCCTCGAGTAGGTGGTTTAAAAATTTATGTCAAATAAGTGTATACCATATACCATCAAACATCTAGGGACCCACATTAGAGAGAGAGACGAGGTTGAGATGCATTGTGCACATTATACTTGGTTGTCAGCTCACACAACACATGATTAGGAGTTGGATTGGGTGTTGAGCTCAATGTGGTTTGGGTTTTGGAACTTAACTTGGATGGTATGACATGGGAGGTACTAAAGCATGGTTGACTTGTGAAATAATATAGAGATTGGCTAAGAACTAGATTAAGTAGGAAATATGTGGTGATTGGTACCAATTGGGGGTTCACATTGGAATGGAGGAAATTGTTGATTCATGGTAGGAACAACCTACCATGAATCAACAACCTTGTCGGGTGAAGACACTAGATAATAGGCTAGGAACAAGAATGTCTAGAAGGTGATTCAGATCAACATCAAAGATTCAAAATACTAGGAACAACAAATAAACCTCTTCAATAGGCATGCAAACTCTTCAAATGCATCTCCAAGAGTATTCAAACAAACCACAAGAAGGAATGTTGATCAATGCTTTGTTGGCTGCTACCAGATGAACCATATAATTTCTGTTTAAGAGTGACAGCCTGCAGTTTGCTTATTTAATCACCCTTAAACAACAACCTTACTTCCTAATGAGGTTTTAATCTATGAACTTCTTTTTAGATCTAGACTGCTGCAAATCATTTTCAAGTCACATGTTAGCTGATGCTTAGACTGCTGCACATGAAATGATGCCTAAAGGATGCCCAGAATTGAAAATAAGGTTGCCTCTACACAGGAACATGATCAGATTTTCCAATGGACACCAATAAATTTCACCCAGAACATAGCATAATTGCTTCTCAACTCCCAACATTAGCCCAGAATTGGCTTTCTGCTCATTCTTTGCAGCTAAAACACGCCTAGAACTACTATTCAATTTCATAAGTCAGCCCACAATATGGATAGGAGGCTTCTTTCTACTGCTAGACATGCCCAAGACTTCTGGTACTACTGATTGAGGTCTGTAATGCACCTAGAGGCTAGAACTGCTCCCTAAATATTGTTTAGAGACTCAGAACAGTTCATATAATGTCCAGGTTTGGGATTTATGGCTGTTTTCACGCCCATATCTGTTACTCTCATGCTATCTTTGTACACAATCAGCCCAAAATTAGAAATGAATGTTGTTTTAGGGCTGTTTGAGGCCACAAACAGACCCAGAATTACCCTTAGTGCTGTTAAAATGGTATAGAATTTGTCCCTCTACATACCCAAAAACCTTTAGAACAACCCAGAACTCTTCATGAAAACTGAAGGTAAACACCCTACGCAAACAGAGGGGTAACACAACATAAATATCGTATTCTATTATTATTATTGTTTGCTTCTATTTTTTATATTTTCTAACATAACAATTGTCATCAACAAATTGTAACAGAAAACATCAACCATGAAATGAAACAGGGCATCATGACCAAGGAGTTGTAATATATAGTCAACAGTTCAAACTCAACTGTCATATAATGTTTACAAAATATACCATATAAACAAATAATTCTAAAGTTATAGAATCTAGCTTATAAACTGAAAAAGACAAATAATTCTATTATTTGTTAAGTGTTAAACTTTCGGGTTATTCTGAAACTGTTTACACCAAGTTTGGGATGCATCATGAAATTTGGCATACATGGTGGATTTTCAGCCCCTGGATAGTATGAGAGGGATTGTAGCATGAGAGATGGTACATGATGGATATGCACACTTGTAATAGCTTGCTCAAAGGATGGCAACCTTAGATGATCATTGGCTTAATGTTCTTCCCTAGGGCATTTGAGATCTCTTGCTTGGATGGTGGGCCTACTGCATGATGGCCACATGGAGGATTCTCTTAGTCGGAGAATGAACTACAAGATACAAGGAGAATTGTGCATTGTCGAGTACTACAAGCCCTAGATAGCATGTGGCAGCTTGGTTTTTTGTTCAAAAGATTTGAAATGGCTCAAGGACGCCTAGGGCTTTGACTGTGTTCTTGCAAGGGGTAGCTTCCCCAATGGAATACTTGGCTTTGGAGGATGAATGGAATCATAAAGTGTCAAGATGGAGTGGTGTGGCTTGCCTTGCATAGCTATATCACCTTGGGTAATTATTGTGCACGATGTCATCATTGGAGCTTGACACTAGTACTTAGGAGTGGAGCACTTCGCTTGTGTGTGGCTTACTTATGTTTAGTAGGATTGCTTGTAAGGCTTAAGCTGAACTATGCTATATTGTTGTCCTTCCTTGCCTCTCATATAAACAGAGAAAGGAGAGAGTATTTCCAAACATCACAACAAATCACAAATTCATTTTCATCTCTTCTTTGGGGTGCTCTCTTAGTGATGTGCTAAGGTTCACGAGGAAACCCTAGTGGAGCATAAAAGGAGAAGATAGACGATTCTTTCTTGAATTCTTCTTTGTACATTTGATCTCTCTCTCTTGGGCATTGAGGCTTCTTGGTCTCTTGGAGCATCTTGGATTCTAGGATTAGGGTTTCATCCTTTTGAGGCTAGAGATTAGGGTTTGATGTATATGGGGAAGAAAAGGAGGAGAGTGTCTTTACTTGGAGATGTTGATGTTTGTAGCTCATACAAGTATTTCCATGATTTTGTGTCTTACTTATGGAAATCATCATTAATACCTCTTTGGAACCTAGGAAATTCACTTATTTAAAGTCTATTAAAGTGAATGCCTGTTTAGATGATTGAGGCTGATTTGGAGAAATGCCCAAGTTTTTGGCATTAAAGATTTAAATTAATTAAATGAATCTCAACCATTGATCTCAAATGAGTGATATTTAATCTCAAAAATTGGAGTTAGGGTTTTGTTTCATCTCAATAGTATCAAAAGCAGCTGAGGAGAGAGAGGAAGATACACCATCACAAGAGTGAAACTCAAGCATCGAGTTGGAGAGAGAAAGACATTGTACTTCCATTTTTCGCCAAGGGAAAAACAACATTTTGAAAGACATTTGTAGGGGGGGCATACCCGTCAAGCAGAGGCGTCAATTGTCTGTAGCGGTAGCCGTATAGGATTCTGTACAATGGTACAAATCCATACTGCAGAGTCCATACCATTATACAGATCAATCGTACAGGGATTCATTACAGTCATTTGGATCTGTACAAATCATCATCCATATAGTCGTATAGATTGGCCACGTGCATAGTTCCGTACAATTCTACGGACCATACAATGGTCACACAAGGCCATACAAGGAAACAGATTCAACAGCTTGTTTGTAGAGGGTTTTTCGGGGTGATTTTTTTTTTGTAAGTAAGATGGGACCCTTCTATTACTAGATCAAAACTAAATATATTTACATATCCTTCTCCTTAAAACATGGAGTCAAACATCGGTTTGGTATCCAAAAATGAAAAGTAAAAACGATAGCCCATAAAGAAAGACAGAGGAGCATGAGAGAAGCCTAGCCCTTCAGCGTGAGCGCTCAATCCTAAAAATAGACAAGTGAATCCGATCCATAACAAAACATAGACCTACTAAGGATAAGGAACCAAGTAGAGATATAACCCAAAACGAATCACAAAAAGCATTTAACCGTCCTGCGATGATGAAAGGATTAGCGTCTGCGGGAGGAATCGGTTTCATCTGAGGCATTTATGATGCCTTGCCCACTCCCTTGGTTAGCATCCGCATGGCTTGATTCTTCCATGTCCTCATCTTCATCTTGCGGGATGTGCTGAAAGGGTGGAACCGAGAGTCAAGCCATGCACAACATTCTGAAAATCATTGCTAGTTGGGCTTAGGGTTCTAATACCCCCTTTCTTCTCCTGTAGGTTGCGAATGAGGTTGAGGTCACCACCTATTATCTAGTGTCTTCGCCTGGAAAGGTTACTCATGTTCTATAGTGACCTAAGAAAGAGTTTCTTGGAAGCTATTTTGAAGGATCCATACACATTAGTAAGGAAGCCTTTGGAGTTGGTTCCTAAAATATGGAACTCGACGGAGATTGAAAATTTTGTAGCCATGAAATTAGTAAGAATTAAGCCTGAAGGGTTCCATATGATTCCTATACCTCCTACTGCGCTCGAGGCATCAATGGCAGAGGCTTCACAGTTCTTCCAGATCTTGCTTGCCATGGATTTGAAACTCTCCTCTAAGCATTTTGTTTCTTGAATAAAAATCACTAAGGGTTTCTCTTCCCTTATTTTCTTCTTCAATAATATTTTCTTGCTAGGTGCACTGCACCCTTTGATGTTCCAAGATAAAAGCTTCATTGGGATGGTTTGCTAGATATGGAAAAGTTTGCCTTTATGGTTGAAAAATGCCCTGACGCCACAAGTTTTTCCCCAATGTCCTTGATGCATTGCTGGTTACTTTTTCTTCCACGTTTTTCATTGCCTGCCTTCTTGATAGTCTCATGGATTTTGGCTCTTGGGTTATCCAAGCAAACTACTAGAGATTTATCTTTTTTCCTGGTATTTATGATTGCTTCCTTGAGTAAAAAAACTTGTTGTGCTGGTATGATCCCCTTGATTGGATCTTGGACATGTTTCTCAAGTTTATCTAGGTTTAGGTCTCCTAGATCCATTTCCTCTGTGTCTTGTTCTTCTACCTACATATTGGTTTGTTTCTCTATTGTCGCATCATGGAAGGTTTCCAGGATTTCCTTGCAATCCTTAGGGCCATCTCTAGATTTTTCTAGGCTTTCCCTATCCATATTTTTCTAAGTGTTTTCCTTTTGTAGAATCTCCAATGGATTAGAAGTGCTATATTTTTTGTTTACCTCTGGTCCTTGATGACGCTTGGCTAATCTCTTCCCACCTGCGACCTTTGTGTACCCCTCCTTGTCCTTCTCATCTTTGCTTTTCTGCTAGGTAGTGGGCTTATTTTTAGGGCAATCTCTGAAGAGATTCCCATGTTCATGGCACCTCCTGCATCGAAACGGGATGTGCTCATAATCAATGTATTGATACCAGTCTTCATCCTCCCAACACAGGTTTATACCTTCCATGTCACATCCCCATGCCTCCGACCGATGAAGAGGACACGATCACCATGGCATTAACCATGTGGGCTAAGAGCCCCATGAACATGTGCTTGCACAAAAATTGCTGAAACAACATGCTTAAACGAAGACTTTGAACTAAAACATGCACATATGAAATTAATCATCATACATAGCAGAAACCAACAACATTCATACATGCATGCACTCAACATGTTCATAACATTCATTAACAGAAAATATATGGTTGCAAAAGTAAAAAGGGACATGATCACTTATCTTTATGGAGAATTCGTTCCGCAACCAGCTACGTCACTGCAACGTTCCACCCAACCATAGGCCAGCATGCTCCTTAATCTCTCAGCAACACTTCCACCCCTGAGCTAGGCATGATTCACCAAGGAATAAGGGAACTAGCAGGCTTACACATAGCCAAGGATATTCAATACATAGCCAAGCCAACACAGTTGGGTTTATCAGGCCATCAAGGAGTTGGGAAAGGCTTAATGCTAAGCTGGTGAGTCCATTACAGAGCCAAGAACACCTACACAAGAACTAGCTTGACCTCTAAGACACCCATCCACACCCAACACAAGGAATCAGTCCCTTCTCTGCTACACAGTCCCTCAGGCCCTGCATTCCCTTCCAGTGCTATTCAGGGGTGATGGAGAATAAGGGAAGCCCTCTAGCTCTGTCTGTGTGGTTTCCAACCACTAGGTTTATCAAGCAAAACTAGGCCAACATCCCTACTCCCTACATAGTCTGAAGACCAACCATTGCACACATGCAATCAATCAGCTGTCATAGCTTAAGCAGGGGAAACAATTCCTGAGTCATTCTTGGCCCTATCGTGGCCAAAATGACTCTCAAGTGAATTACAACAGCTCCCAAACACAACAATAGACACAATTATAACAGGGGGAAATCAGCAGTTCATCCAGGGCAATGAAGCAAGCGAAAAAAGGAATTACACAAACTACCACACAGTTCTTGAGCATGAAATGACTTCCTGTAGGAAATCGTGGATGATAGTGACCAAATGGCTCCTAGCTTGCTGCGTGAGATCCAATAGAGCAATTTCTTATACACGAGGATGAATGACTCCATCCCCAAACATAAAGAAGCCACAACGAAACACACTGTAACGTAAGGGAACCACATCAGCCCACAAATCAATTCATGAGGAATACATACACTCACTCCATCCGCAAAATCCGTAGAGGAAAAAAACTGCGTGAGTGAATCTAGGAATAGTCCCGTGCGTGAGTGTAACCATGAACCAAAAATGGTCCCTGCATGAGGATGAACAACAATGGTGAGGACGCGAATTTGGAGGGCGTGAGCCTTCAGCACCATCGTGGGGAGAAGAATGTCTGCGGGAGGGATGATAGTGGTTTTTGGCCATTGTGAAGTCAACAGTGGTGGAGTGTGCGTGTGGGTGAGGACTGATAGTCCTGCCACCCCACTCCCAAAGACCATTAACTGCCTCAACCACCAACAACCATTTTTAATGAAAGTGGTTGGAATAAAAGAAGGGAAGATGGCACATGGGTTTTTCTCTCATTGGCCAAGGTTTAACAATTTCCCCACCCTTATCCTTGTGAAAATCATTCCCCTTTCTCATTTTAGTTGCCGCGATCGTAGCTGGTCAGGTTCATTTAATTAATTATAGATGCATATTTACATGATGACCAACATAATATATGTCGCATGCCCCGATATACAATCGATGACAATTTAAATCCAAAACATAGCATAACCGATCAACGGTGGGGCCTTGGCCTTTAGCTCCACACCATGATCATTTACAATATATACATCATCATATACATCTAATGCAACGGGATCAAAACCGGGGTGTTACATTCCCCTCCCCCTTCAATAGCACTATCCTTAGTGCTTTACAAAATTGAACAAAATGCTACACTGGTATCGCCTCAGTGTTCCGCAAAATCGAACAAAAATGGATGTGCCAATAACATGGCATCCTCCAACTCCCATGTAGCCTCTTCAGGTTTGAAGTGCTCCCATTGCACCTTTACCTGCCCTATGGCTCGGTTCCGGAGCATGGTGACCTTCCCATCGAGGATGCGCATTGGATCGATTCGGAACTCTCCCTCGGGTTCCACCTGAATCACATCCCAATTTATCACATGGTTAGGGTCATGTACATATCTCTTAAGCAAAGAAACATGAAAAACATTATGAGCTCTAGTGCTAGCAGGCAATGCAAGTCTATATGGAATTGGCCCTATTCTTTCAAGCAGTTCAAATGGCCCATAGTATCTCGGTGACAACTTAGCACAAATACCAAGCTTTAAGGAACTCTTCCTTGCCCTCACTCTAAGGTAAACATGATCCCCAACACTGAACTCCCTGTTCACCCTATGCTTATCTACATAGCTTTTCTGTCTGTCCTGTGCTGCTTTTAGCTTCTGCCTGATCTTGACAACCTCTTGTTCCATTTCCCTGAGCAATTCTGGTCCAAGTACAACTCTGTTCACTGGATTATCCCAAGTCATTGGTGTCCTACACCTTCTTCCATACAAAGCTTCATACAGACTCATCCCCAAGGATGCTTGCTGTCCATTGTTATAAGCAAACTCTACCAAGTGTAAGTAATTTTCCCACTTGGTTGGTTTGTCCATTACGTACATGTGAAGCATGTCTTCAAGCACCTGATTAACTCTTTCTGTCTGCCCATCTGTCTGAGGATGGTATGCAGTGCTGAAGTTTAGCTTTGCACCCAAATTTGTAAACAACCCCTTCCAAAAGTTGGAAGTGAACTTGACATCCCTGTCAGAGACTATTGCCTTAGGAAATCCATGCAATTTGAATATCTCCTTCATGAAGATCCTTGCAATGTCGCCAGTCTCATACGTAGACTTAACCGGTATAAAATGTACTACCTTAGTCAACTTGTCTACCACAACCATGATAGAATCATGCTGTCTCCAGGTCGTTGGCAATACTGTAATAAAATCCATGGAAATAACTTCCCATTTCCATTCCGGAACTGGCAAAGGCTGCAACAAAACTGCTGGATGTTGATGCTCAACCTTTACCTGTTGAAATTTCATACACCTTGAAATGTACTCGGCCATATCCTTTTTCATACCTGGCCAAAAGTACTGCTTTCTAGCTGTAGCAATTGTCTTTTGATATCTTGGGTGACCAGAATACGGAGCTTGATGGATTTCATCCATAAAAACTCTCCTCAAATCTGCTACATCTGGAATATAAATTCTGCCTTTATAAGTGAGAAGCCCATCTTCTTCCAATTTATATCCCTCATACCTCTTCTCAAGACTTTGTTGCTGCAATTTGTCTTTTACCTGCTCATACAATTCATTTCCAGCAACATGATCAACAATCTACTGCCTCAAATCTGACTGGCAAATACTGAGAGACGCCACATGCATTTCCTGCACCTTCCTGCTGAGTGCATCAACTACCTTATTCTCTTTTCCCTTTATGTGCTTGATTTCAAAATCAAATTCACATAAAAACTCCAGCCATCTTTCTTGCCTAGCATTCAAAGTAGGCTGATCAAACAAATACTTCAGTCCACAGTGATCTGTTCCGAGCTCAAATGTCCTACACATCAAGTAATGCCTCCACATCTTGAGAGCATGTACTATGGCTGCAAGCTCTAGATCATGAGTGGCATAGTTAATCTCATGTTCCTTCAACTTTCTTGACTCATAACATATCACGTGGTTGTCTTGCATAAGGACTCCTCCAAGCCCTTGTCTGCATGCATCGGTACATACCACAAAATCTTTCTCTGGATCAGCAACCTTCAATACTAGTGCACTGGTGAGAATATTCTTCAACCTCTGGAAACTTTCTTCACACCTCAATGTCCATTCAAACTTCATCCCCTTCTTTTGCAAAGAAGTGATAGCATGTGCAACTTTGGAGAATCTCTCAATGAATCTCCTGTAGTATCCTGCAAGTCCCATGAAAGATCTTACATCTGTCACATTTCTTGGAGTAGGCCAATTCATAATGGCTTCAATATTTTCAGGGTCCACAGATATACCCTCCTCTGAGATAATGTGACCCAAGTACTGAATTCTGTCTCTATATAAGTCACACTTTCTTAGTTTCGCATACAACTGATTCTCCCTGAGAAAATTCAATGTCAATCTCAAATGCTCTTCATGCTCTTTCTCATCCTTGGAATAAACAAGAATGTCATCAAGGAAAAAAAGAACAAACTTGTCCAAATACTTGCTGAAGACACTATTCATAAGGCACATAAATGTAGCTGGGGCATTTGTGAGACCAAATGGTACCACTACAAACTCATAATGCCCATACCTTGTCCTGAAGGCTATCTTATGAATGTATTCATTCTTGATTCTCACCTGATGGTAACCAGACCTCAAGTCAATCTTGGAAAATACCTTTGCTCCTCTCATTTGATCAAAGAGGTCATCAATCCTAGGCAAAGGATACTTATTCTTCACAGTAACCTTGTTCAACTGTCTATAATCAATACACAACCTGAGTGTACCATCTTTCTTCTTTACAAACAGAACTGGTGCTCCCCAAGGAGATACACTCAGTCGAATATACTTCTTTTCCAACAATTCTTGCAGTTGCATCTTCAATTCTAGCATCTCCGATGTACTCATCCTGTAGGGTGCCTTGGACACTGGTGCTACTCCTGGAACAAGTTCAATCATGAAATCAATGTCCCTCTTTGGAGGTAGCCCTGGAATCTCATCAGGAAACACATCCCTGAATTCTTGTAACACCCGATAGTCCTCCAACCTAGGAGTTTCCTCGCTCGTTTCCTCCAAAATTTGGGCTGCATACAACTGGCAACCCTTCCTACAAAACTTCTTTAACTGCATTGCTGAAACCTACCGTACTGAGATCACCTTTGGAATACCTTTCACAACTACTAGGTTCCCTTCTTCATTCATGCATTCGAAAGTCTTATTGTAACAATCAAGCTTCACCCTGTGAGCTTCTAACCAATCCATTCCAATGAGAACATCATAGGAACCAAGCGGTAGAACATTCAAATATACACAAGTGACCAATCCATTCATGACCAATGGACACTTCTCTACCACTTCACTAACCTTTCTCTTAGTTCTAGTGGCTAGATGAACTAACCAAGACTTCCTATGCTTTACTTTCTTAAAAGCACAAATCTCCACTACTCGAGGAGTAATGTAATTGTGGGTAGAACCAGGGTCAATCAAAATAGAAATAGATTGCTCAACAATCTTACCTGCTACTTCAACTACAGTTGACTGGTGATCTACTTGAAAGTCCTCCAATGCTGCGTAGATCCTAGGAACTGCCCTTGCTACTTGACCCACTGTTTCTGCTTCTTGAACATTATAAGTTGGCCTTGCACTCTCATTCTCGAGTGGACAATTTCTGCGCATGTGGGGTCCTCCACATTTCCAACATTGAAGTGGCCCTCTATTCTGTTGTGGATCCTTAGGCTTTTCTCCTATCACTCCAACTGGTTTACTCGTAGCTTTGGATGGCTGCTTCTGCTGATTCCTAAAGCTAGAAGGTTTGAAACCTTTCTTCCTTTGGTCGAACTTCTCATTCTTCTTGTCCTTCCATGCCTTGTGGTAATCAGGTTTACCTTTGCTTTGCTCATAACAATACTTAGCTTTTCTTATTGCTTCTTCAAGAGTTCTAGGTTCATAAAACTCGATTCTATCTTTGTAATACTGAGGTAATCCACTCAGAAAACATTGGACCTTCGCTTTTTCATCTCTGATGTATCGGACATACCTCAACAACTCCAAAAACTTATTTGCATACTCTTCCATGGTCTGCTGTCCCAACCTCAACTCATGGAACTCCTTAATATTGTCGTGATAATACCTGTCAGATAGGTATTTCTGCTTGAAATACTTCTTAAACTATTTCCACTTCAGTTTCCTTTCACTGATCCTCTTTACCTGCTTGAAGTGTTCCCACCAAATGGATGCTCTTCCATTCAGATTGAATATGGAAACTCTTGCCTTCATGTTTCCTGAATAGTCATGCACTTGAAAGTACTTCTTTATCCCAAGAAGCCAAGCGTCAGCCTCTTGTCCAGTCTTTACCTCACCATCGAATGTAGGAGGTTTAGCTTTCTTAAATTCATCACGAGAGTGATCCCTATGGTGTCTCTTTCTTTTCCTTCTGTGAGAAGAAGAGCTTGAATCCCTGTTGGGTTCTTTAGAATCAGATGATCCACTAGAAGTCCTTCTCCTCCTCCTAGCACTACTCTTATTGCCTTCTGGTCTTGCGGTACCTCATCTAGAGTCTATCTTTCTCTACAAGTCTGTCAAAATCTACAACATTGCAGCATTGAACTGATGCTTCTCTTCCTGGGATTTGATCAAGCTTCTCATGGTAGCTGTAACATCTAACGGTGTCTCTTGGAATTTCCTTCCATTAGACTCAATGTCATCATTCCTGTTACGGACATTTTCTCCCATGGAATCTTTTTCTCGCTCATAAGAATCCCGAGCATCATACCCATCATGGGTTCTCATAACTGAACCCCCACTTACTTGTCAAACTGCACTACTTGGAATACTGCCCTGGAAGGTGACTATGATTTTGCAAACGTGTTAATAACACAAATGTTAGATGCATAACATTGACATAAATCAGGATCACTTACCTTCTCCTGGACTGATCATAAAATAACAATTTGCCCAAACACACAAAATTTTCTTCATCAAAGAATGTCTATCTGAGGGGGACGAAGGGGGTCAAGGGGGAAATCTGGTGCATAAGATCGCTGCCACTTTTCTCCTTCTCAGCCCACAAAAATCCACTAAAAATTCCTCTGAAAAACAGCTGAATTTTCCTTTGTTCAATCGGGTCTCTTCCCTAATTATTCTTCTGCAGAATCGGCTCTCGGAACCACTATTTCTTCCGCAGAATCGGCTCTCGGAACCACTTTCTTATTCTAATTGTGGCGTCGACAGTATTTCTCGTCGGAAGACTTAGTGTTTTCGCTTCCGCAACAGCGGCTCACGAAACACTTTCTTCTTCCGATTTCGGCCTTAGAGAAATTTTTAACTTCCAGCGTCGACGCTCTTTCCACATCGGAAGCTTAGTGCCCTTGGATTCTGCAACGGCGGGTGCACGAGCACTAATTCCTTCCAACGGGTGCCAAACCACTTAAAAAAATTTAATTTCCTCGCAGCGTCGGCTGTCTTCCCACATCGGAAGTCTAGTGAATTTGACTTCCACAACGGTGGCATTCCAAACACTAACTTCTTCCGATCGACACTTACTTAGAACAATTTTAAACTTTTCTTGTGGCGTCAGCTGGTCTTTCTCATCGGCTGGCAAATTACTTTGGATTCCGCAACGGTGGCACACCAAAGACAAACTCCTTCCGACGACCACCCTTTACTTAGAAAAAATTTTAAACTTCTTGCTACATCGGAGGTCTTTTCCGTCGACTGGAAAATTAATTTGGCTTCCGCAACCGCGACACACCAAAGATGAACTCCTTCCGACAGCCGCCCACTTCACAAACTCTTCTGCAACGGTGGAAGTTAACTTCACAAACTCTTCCGCAATGACGGAAGTTAACTTCACAAACTCTTCCACAATGGCGGAAGTTAACTCTGTTAATCGTTCCGATGTGGAACACTTAGTCAAAATTTTCGTGGCTTTCTCCAAACTGTTCCATCGGGCCTATTTTTGCTTAGTGCTTCTGCAACAGCGGAAGTCTTTCCTGCTATCTCTTCCACTATAGCAGAGGTCTTTCTGCTGGTGGCCCGACCTCTCAACACTTAGACCATTTTCTTTTGAATTTTACTAGTTGTCCACTGATTTTTGCTGGGCAGAATGAGATACAACCTCTGTCAGTTGCTCCTTCTTGGCCCATAGAGGTCCATTGTTGCAACTTGGCTCTGATACCATACTGTCACGTCCCCATGCCTCCGATCGACGAAGAGGACGCGATCACCATGGCGTTAACCATGTGGGCTAAGAGCCCCATGAACATGTGCTTGCACAAAAATTGTTGAGACAACATGGTTAAATGAAGACTTTGAACTAAAACATGCACATATGCAATTAATCATCATACACAGCGGAAACCAACAACATTCATACATGCATGCACTCAACATGTACATAAAATTCATTAACAGAAAATATATAGTTGCAGAAGTAAAACGGGACATGATCACTTATCTTTATGGAGAAGTTGTTTCGCAACCAGCTACATCACTGCAACACTCCACCCAACCATAGGCCAGCATGCTCCTCAATCTCTCAAAAATGCTGCCACCCCCGAGCTGGGCATGATTCACCAAGGAATAATGGAACTAGCATGCTTACACATAGCCAAGGATATTCAATACACAGCCAAGCCAACACAGTTGGGTTTATCAGGCCATCAAGGAGTTGGGAAAGGCTTAATGCTAAGCTGGTGAGCCCATTACAGAGCCAAGAACACCTACACCAGAACTAGCCTGACCTCTAAGACACCCATCCACACCCAACACAAGGAATCAGTCCCTTCTCTGCTACACAGTCCCTCAGGCCTTGAATTCCCTTCCAGTGCTATTCAGGGGTGATGGAGAAGAAGGCCAGCCCTCTAGCTCTATCTGTGTGGTTTTTAGCCACCAGGTTTATCAAGCAAAACTAAGCCAACATCCCTACTCCCTACACAGTCTGAAGACCAACCATTGCACACATGCAATCAATCAGCTGTCACAGCTTAAGCATGGGAAACAATTCCCAAGTCATTCTTGGCCCTATCGTGGCCAAAATCACTCTCAAGTGAATTACAACAACTCCCAAACACAACAGCAAACACAATTCTAACAGGGGGAAATCAGTAGTCCATCCAGGGCAATGAAGCAAGCGAAAAAAGGAATTACATAGACTGCCACATAGTTCTTGAGCGTGAAATGACTTCCTGTAGGAAATCATGGATGATAGTGGCCAAATGGCTCCCAGCTTGCTGCGTGAGATCCAGTAGAGCAATTGCTTGTACATGAGGATGAATGACTCCGTCCCCAAATGTAAAGAAGCCACAACGAAACAAACTGTAATGTAAGGGAACCACAGCAGCCCACAAATCAATTCGTGAGGAACGCATACACTCACTCCATCCGCAAAATCCGTAGAGGAACAAAACTGCGTGAGTGAATCTAGGAATATTCCCGTGCATGAGTGTAACCATGGACCGAAAATGGTCACTGCGTGAGGACGAACAACAATGGCGAGGACGCGAATTTGGAGGGCGTGAGCCTTTAGCACCGTCGTGGGGAGAAGAATGTCTACGGGAGGGATGATAGTGGTTTTTGGCCGATGTGAAGTCAACAGTGGTGGAGTGTGCATGTGGGTGAGGACTGACAGTCCCACCACCCCACTCCCAAATACCATTAACTGCCTCAACCACCAGCAGCCATTTTTAATGAAAGTGGTTGGAATAAAACAAGGGAAGATGGCACATGGGTTTTTCTCTCATTGGCCAAGGTTTAACAATTTCCCCACCCTTATCCTTGTGAAAATCATGCCCCTTTCTCATTTTAGTTGCCGCGATCGTAGCTGATCGGGTTCATTTAATTAATTATAGATGCATATTTACATGACGACCAACATAATATATGCCGCATGCCACGATATACCATCGGTGACAATTTAAATCCAAAACATAGCATAACCGATCAACGGTGGGGCCTTGGACTTTAGCTCCACACCATGATCATTTACAATATATACATCATCATATACATCTAATGCAACGGGGTCAAAACCGGGGTGTTACATTCTGGTAGCTCCTTCGCAATGTTCATGTAAACATGCGAGCATACGAGGTGTACCTCATTATTTTTGTCTGATATGAAATCGTCACAAACTCTCCAATGGAATTCCCCAATGCCTCCAAGATGTTCTCATGGCAGTATTAAGATGGGAGCGAATAGAGCCTAATCCAGATTGAGACAAAGGATAGGTCCTCACTATCCAGGTTGAATTTTTCCTTCCATGGTCTTAGAAACAGCCCTATGGAATTAAAAAAATATGGGACTCCCTCAAATATTTTGTTCTTGTCTTCTAGGTTTAAAAATACGACTATAAAGAAGCCCTTAGCTCCTAAGTGTAGATCTAAGTGCTTCAGATGATTCCATGTTACATTAATCTACCTGAGCAAAGCTTTCTTTGATGGAAAATACCCATAAAATTTTCAATAAGGGCATGGTCCCTCATGTGCTGTAAATGCGATCTGAAGCCTTCCTCCTTAATCTGCAATGAGGGGATTTATTTGTTTTGGATATGCATTTTTTGGCACTATGCATTGGCCCTTTTCCTTTTTCTAACTCTTTACCCATGGTGCCTGATTTCCCCGTACTATGATGATTTGTGTCCATGTCCATACCGGTTAAGGTCCCTCCCAGTGGGATCCCCCATGGTCATCACCCGACCCCAATGAGAGTGCGACTAACGATCCCACATCAGATTGAGTAGAAAAACAGATTGAGCCTGTGGTAGACTAAGTCTAGACGATGGTAGACCTGCAAGCCCACGTCAGAACAGAGCGCGACTTGGAGCCTGAGGCTCCCTTCAGAAACCCTATGCAGCTTCCAATGCCATCGAAGAAATCGTGATTTTGTTGAGCAATCCGAGCCCTGCCCGAGGAAGATAGAAGATAGCCATGGAGGAAAGAGAGGTGTTGAGAGGACTGTCTGCTGGCCCAAGATGAAGGATACAGTTGTCTGAGATCTAGAAGTGTATGTGATTGTTGAAGATGAGGGTTTGGAAAACCTAAGACATAAAATAAAGAAACCCTAGCCGAGGGTTTTGCTGAGAGATTTTTAGAAGTAGCAGTAACTGTGAGAGAAAGTGAGTGTGTCATAATGAAATGAATTGATATTCTTTTATATCCTTCAGTCACCTGTAAGTGGACCAAAATTAGGAAGAACAAAATAATATTATTTTATTCTTTCCTAATTTCACTTTACAATTTTACCTTTTAGTAGTCTAAAAGATCCTTTATGTATTTTTGACTTTTACCAAGACTCTTTATGTAACTTTGAATTTAACCTATGGTCCATTTTCTTGTGGTCCAAAAAGCCTTATGTATTTTTTGACTTTTGAATTTATCCTTTTTCCAAGTGCCCCTATGGTATTTTTATTCCATTCAAAGTACATCATCATAAACTAAGAGAGTTACTAATGCTTTTATATCACACTCTGCGAGACACCAAGATTAGGTACTAGGATAACTTAACCAAGGGTATATAAGCCTTGGATAAGTACACAAAGCCCATAGATCAAGGTTCAGAATGTTACACATGCCTAGACCAAGTCTAGGGATTATAGTGCATTCCTGGTAACAGACTAGGTGCCTCAATTCTCCAAGAGAATGGCTACTAAGAACTAAGCTGAGTCTACTAGTACTAGACTAGTCCACATCATGGTCCTAGACCAGATGTCTACCATTCAACAGAATGGTCACTCAACACTAGGTTGAGTCCACATTGTGGTCCTGGACCAGGTGTCCCCATTCTCCAAAGAGAATGGCTCTCGATGCTACTTAGAAAAATCAGCAATCCCTCTCAGCGAGAGAGGCATTCTCTGACATACCAATCTTGTCACGAAAGTACACGAAATTTGATGCTGGTGAACTTTGAAATGATAAGTAGGATCATTTACAACAGAATGCCCCATTGAGGTTTTATAACTCTATTTATGCACACACTTTCCCATAACAACTCAGAGTCAACCCAGAATTGGATTCAAGGCCATTTCTTGTTGTTCTCATCCATGGAACTAGCCCAGAATGATCTTTGAAAACCCTAGTGAACACCCTCTACAAATAGGGGGTAACAGGTTTTGTCTTACATGATTCACATATAGTAGTTATGTGATTTATTACCATTTTGGCAAGCTACCCTTTCTAGTACCAATAACGTATTTCAATCATCAATGGAAATCAATATAATAATTTAGTTTTTGCATCACTGTCCAATGACTTATATAGCTTTATTGTGTGAGACAATACAAGTCCAAAAACCCTGATCAACCTCTAAAGAACTAGAAAACTGGAGGGATGCTTTCAATTTCACTTGCAAGATTTCAGTGAGATTTTAGCCTAGACATATTCAAATCTATATTACAAGTTACACCTACTATTATCACAGGTCAACCAACTAACAAACATGATACCAACCATCTTGTAGATGAAGATCAACCACTTGGGTGAAACAGAGGAGCTAAACAACATTAGGTGTTCATTACAAATATTAACCAAGAAAAATAAAGATCAATCATGCATCACAAAAGGTTACTCAGGAAAACAACATATTAGACAGAAGTTAAGCCATTCAACCAACCAAGAAAATGTTCAACCAAACAAACACGCTTGTGATTTAGTCAAACACACATGAGAAATGTCAAAGAAGGCTGGTCGGCTCCATGAAAGTGAGGTGTCATTGATGCACTTGCCAAGGTTCAAATCTCCCCAAAGACAATTGACCCTCGTGGGCCACTTGTGATGTGCTAGTGCTTATTCTTTTGTTTGTAGATGGGGCCAAGTGTAAGTCACAAGCGACTTTGGAAGAATAGATACCCCTCAATGGTGTCTGCTTAGCCAAAGGATGCTCTCATAGCCTTTGAGACCCTTTTTTCCATATTGTATTATCTGACATCAAATAGTTGCTACTTGTTGGTGTTCATTGAAAGCATATCAATCAAAAAACAAAAAACAAGAGAAAGGTCAACCAATTACTAACTAGATCAATTAGAATGTCCAAAAATATTAATCGAATGTTCAAAGTCAATTATCTAGAACAATGTTTGATAAGAAAAGTCAATATCTAGAACGTTGTTTATAACAAACTCACACCTTTTGAGAGAGGGGGGCAGAATTATAGGACATAAACATAAAATGTCTGACTAGTTGAGTCAGACTACAGTAAGTAGTGAGTTGCATCATGTAGGATCGTTTGTACTCGTCGTTGTCATCAACAAATTTATGGCATTATGTGCATCTCATGGGTATGTGATGTATGGTATGCATATGGAATGAAGATAAGGTCACAATCTCATGGTGTTGCAATGCTATTATTTTTATGCTAATGCCTATTATGTATATGGAATGAACATGCATAGTAGTGTAATTCTCCCATGTCTATATACTATCAACTAATTTAACCTTAGACTAATGTTTGTACAACTTCATACAACCACCTATTCAGAACATTATAGATGTCCACTTTACAGTTTTGATTTCCATCATGCAAACAACAAACTGCATCTAAATCATGGGTATAAGATGCAAGCATCTCTCATAGTACCAGAGGGAATGTTTTGAAATACACTTGCCAGGCATCTTATTGTGGATGCAACTCTTTGATGCTAGGAAAT
The DNA here is from genome assembly GCA_001517045.1 of Pseudotsuga menziesii. Classification (NCBI taxonomy): domain Eukaryota; kingdom Viridiplantae; phylum Streptophyta; class Pinopsida; order Pinales; family Pinaceae; genus Pseudotsuga; species Pseudotsuga menziesii. Next base: position 512,475 of record LPNX010409849.1, on the reverse strand, counting down.
TTGGGGATAAAGGATTGATTAAGAACAATTAGAAAACATTAAAGGCAATATTAAACAAAATTACATGAATAAGTGTTGTTTAACAAACCACAAACTATGCAACCTTTCTCAGGTTCTGTGAAGGGACACTAAGATGCGATTGTTACGGAGAGAAATTCCTATGGCTTGGGGTACCACAACAGACAGCTAGACTCCAAAAATCAATCTTCCACAATATGCAATAGAAATAAAAACATCTAACACTAAAGGATCGAACCTCGTACCTTATTCCGGGCGGTTGAAGTAGATCCCCGTTGAGCTTTCCAATCTTCAGCTTGAATTGTTATAGCACGTCCTCAACAACAAGTGAACAATACAAGCATACTATATTTCATGGTGTTAGATCTATTCTAGCATATATAATCAATAATGTATAAGCATTTGACATATTCCAATGGATGCAACATTCATTCAAATACACATTACTGGACAGGAAAATATATTTCTATTAATATGAATCAGAGATTACAAGTGACAACCTCTGACGGCACGTCTGCGAACCGGAGAAACTAAATCCCCCACTTGGGCCTCCACCACCTCAATCCTCCATCACTCCGATAGCAAGCTCACAAACAAAGGCAAGCTTGGGAAGAACACAACAGTGCTCCAAAGGGACAAAGGGATGCAGACTCAAGTATAGTTCTGGCAACAACGGACTATAGTTTCGATACTCTTAAATCTCTCTTATGCTTTCAATGTCTCAATGGTTCCTTATATAGCTTTCCAAAGTGATACTGAAAGTTCGAACCCGTGTGATCTCAAGGCATATGGAAGGCCAGGAGTCATATGAGTCAGATTCAAGGCAAGGAACGGTCCAACAGTTTTGGACTATGCACACATCCTGATGTACGCGACTATAGAGGGTATATCCGCGTATGTACGCGGTTATCGGGGAAAAGGATGCGTATATCATTTTTTGTAATGTTTTTAGGGATGGTCAATGATACATCAAAAGACAATAAATGGTCCATAGGGGATAATGAGTCTGCAGCGGGATAGGGGAAGGCCATACAATGTGTGATTCACCTAGTGTGGTGAAATCCGCTATAACAGATGCCCCCTAATGTATGAGATCAGAGGGGTTATACGATGGCCGAAATACATTATAAGTCCATCCCAGAAGTGAATTGATGAAGGTACCCAAATGGAAGACCAGCCACCCAATCAGCATAATACCATAATACAACTCTGCATATAACTGCAAGTACATAGAGCAGTCCCGGATACATAAGAGTACAATGGCCATGAATAGGCATGAAACATGATAGAACATATGTGGTCATCGCCACGTACAATATACATAGATCAGAATCTCCATGATGAATATATACAAAGTACAATGATCTCCACATAGGATGAAGATATATAACAACTCAAGATCTCCATAGTGGCTGGAAATATCTAACATATACTGGAACAAGTCACGAGAGCTGAAATCTCATGAACACTGGCACGATCAAGGAGGTAGCATATAGTGGATGCCACCAATCTGGAAGGTCTTCTACACAAACTGCTACGAGTACATGTCCTACTATGCGAATAGAGGTGTCGAGGTCGAACATAGTAGTCCATCGTCTGAATACCGGTCATTGATGTATACCGTTAACAGACGCGAGATCACCCACCAATAATGAAAATGGGAATCAAGGTACTAGAGTGCAAACTAACAAGTGTGAATAAATGTGTTGAGGTCGAACACTTGAGAGAATCCATCGATCAAGGGACATTGATGTATTCCCAAAACTGTCGATGGAGAGAGAACCTGCCACTGATGACTGCAAGTCTCAAGGCACTCAAAATGACTCTAGACTCCAATCCCAGAATAAATGATCTGAAGTCGATGGGATGAAATCCGCTGGAAGGAGAGCATTAAGGCATCCCCCATCATCCAACATGAGGTACTCAGCAAGGCTGTATAATATGGAAGAACTCGATCAGAAGGTGCACGAACCAGTAACTGTACCGGGAATGGCCGACATGCAAAGTCAAGATAACTGAGGAATGGCCGACTCAGGTTTCAACTTCCTTCGAACAAGAGCATAACGGCGTATGGTGACTGAATGAAGGAAACATAGACTTGATATACAAACCGGGACATCTCTATGACACAGGAGGCATCAATAGAGGCTCCATAGGGACTGGAAGCTTAACCAGTCGGTGGAGATAAAAATGAGATAACAAGTACAGCTCCTAAAGTCAAACTATAACCCAACCAATGGATGTGATATACAGTGCTCTGTTCGAAGGCGACACGACTCGACAGCTGCCAAAGATAATATCTTTTCTTGTCCAGCTTTTTGGTTTTTTTATTTTTTTGGTCTTTTTCAGTTATTTGAAAAGCTTGAAAAAAGAATAAACTAGCTTTATAGTTACAAACTAGGAGGAGACGAGTGTCATAAAGGCAAACAAACTAGTTCCAAGCAGTGGAACATACCTATGCTCAATGCAAGGATACATGTGTAGGATATCGACACTTGGGGGAAAATCCCCTCCTGGTAAAAAGGGAATCAAGCTGTGAAAGATATAAATAAAGGTTCTGCATGGCTAGACATGAGACAAGCTCGGGCTATATGGCTGAAACACAATGTCAGGGGAGCCAGTATAAAGCTCAATAAGACAGGAAAAGCTCATGATAATGCATTCACAACTCGATAAAAGGGGAGTTCGGGGGGATACAGGCCAACATAAGATCAAGAGGAGTATGAGGCTCTTCCTAAATGTCATGGAAAATACTATACAACGGACTCCCACATCCTAAAGGGGGAAACATCGGCATGGGCACCAAATGCAAATAAGTCTCTAACTAGGGTACCCATGTAAGGTGAGTCTCTACCACTCACATCATGCCACTTCTATAGCAGCAAGAAGGTTCCGTGACATAATAGAGTGGGTTCGTACCTAAGGATATAGTGACATGGTCATAAGGTCATGCAAAATGCAAATGGTGGTGAACCTAACCTATATGCCAGTATAGATGTTATACCTGAGATTAGTATGAACGGGTCAATCCAAAGGCTGAAACATCGCTGAAAACGGTCTTCTACATCACAAATTAGGTCAGAAACGGTCCAAACAGGTTAGAAACGGTCAAAACTATAGAAAAGGGGGTAAAAATTTTCAAATATTTGAAAATTTTTCTATAAATAGTAAAAAATATAAATCATTTGAAAACTTTACCCATTGGAGCTCTGATATTCAACTACAAATTCCACGAGATTCAGCCGGCGGAATTCACAACTGATTCTTCCAGGTACTTACTCATGTTCCCAGCTTGCATTTCAATACAAATTTTATAATTTTTCATGGTCAAATGAGTTTTTAATGGCCAAACTTACATGAGCGCCACGGCCCATGCGGATAACGAGGTTTTTTCTGCGTATAGGGCTATCTATACGCGGAAAAGGGGCATGAAACCGCGTACATACGCGGCTGTTTTGAAAACAGCCGCGTATGACGCCATGCACTAAGATTTTTATGAATCTAATGGAAATTTTGGTCAACTTCTCATGCAAGATGGTGCTAGAGTGGCGAGAACGCGAGCATGGTGATGTAGAAGAGGCAGTAAGAGCTGATAGAATGGCTCAAGAGGCTCTAAGAAGATGCAGAATCTACAAGTTTTGGTGCCTAGGAGGCTTGAGGGCCAAACCAGGACTACTACAGATGCTTGTAAACTATTGGGATCCGGACTCAGAGTCCTTCCGGCTAGACGGCATGTCCCTCACCATTGAGGTGGAGGATATCTATTTTATCACAGGTCTATCACGGCGGGGTGAGACGGTGAACCTTCGTGCCCGCGGAGGGCCAGGTCATGGGCTGACTATAGATGAGTACATCGCAGTATACTGCTATCCAGAGACAGAGAAGGTGGGGAGCCAAGTCCCCACCAACGCTATACAGGTACTGGGCCTAAAGGACATCTTACTAACATTGGGCAGGATAGCAGGCTTAGCATCACTCCATCAGGCCTCTCGGCCATTGATATTCTATGCGGTGGAGTGTATGACACCGACCATATATGACTGGAGCACATCACTGTTGAGCAACATGAAACATCAGCTCAGTGAGTGCAAGGTAGGTAGGATACAGAACTTCGGGTTCAGTAGTATCTTGAGCACTTTCTTCTTCGAGCAGGTTCCAGGATTGAGCCCTAGAGTGGATGTTCCTCTCCACGGGGTTCGAGATCCGGCCCAACGACATTGGGTAGACGCTATGTGC
>LPNX010409849.1:460325-500757 GCA_001517045.1 Pseudotsuga menziesii | reverse complement strand
ATGCACTAATCTCAAACAAAAAATCAAAGATGCCATGACAAGAACTTTCCTAAAAAAAAATTTAGGCTAAAAAAAAACGTTTCTGGTAAAAAACAGAGGCCTTAACAAACTCAGGCAGTGCCAAAGGAGACTCAGCAACTAACAGCATTCACCCAGCAATCCATAATCTTCCACAAAAGGTAAAAAACCAGGGTATACGTGACTGTGCGTAGTGAACCCGCGTGTATACACGGCAATTCCAGAGGAAACCGCATGTATACGCGACTGTAAGTAACAAACCCGCGTACAGGAAGAAAAAGATGCAAAAATTCAAGGCAAACAGACAGGCTGAGACTAAATTCAAACCAATCAGGCTCTACCAGGCATACATGCCCCCATACCCGACACAGAAACAAGAGAGAGAGAGCATTTCAAATACATTGAATGCCAAAAGATCAACCCCCAAAGGACAATTACTAGGAACTCCCCAGTGGAGTTGCCAATTCTGTTATGGAGAGAAATTCCTATGGCTTGGGGTACCACAACAGACAGCTAGACTCCAGAAATCAATCTTCCCCAATATGCAATAGAAATAAAAACATCTAACACTAAAGGATTGAACCTCGTACCTTATTCTGGGCGGTTGAAGTAGATCCCCGTTGAGCTTTCCAATCTTCAGCTTGAATTGTTATAGCACGTCCTCAACAACAAGTGAACAATACAAGCATACTATATTTCATGGTGTTAGATCTATTCTAGCATATATAATCAATAATGTATAAGCATTTGACATATTCCAATGGATGCAACATTCATTCAAATACACATTACTGGACAGGAAAAGATATTTCTATTAATATGAATCAGAGATTACAAGTGACAACCTCTGACGGCACGTCTGCAAACCGGAGAAACTGAATCCCCCACTTGGGCCTCCACCACCTCAATCCTCCATCACTCCGATAGCAAGCTCACAAACAAAGGAAAGCTTGGGAAGAACACAACAGTGCTCCAAAGGGACAAAGGGATGCAGACTCAAGTATAGTTCTGGCAACAACGGACTATAGTTTCGATACTCTTAAATCTCTCTTATGCTTTCAATGTCTCAATGGTTCCTTATATAGCTTTCCAAAGTGATACTGAAAGGTCGAACCCGTGCAATCTCAAGGCATATGGAAGGCCAGGAGTCATATGAGTCAGATTCAAGGCAAGGAACGGTCCAACAGTTTTGGACTATGCACACATCCCGATGTACGCAACTATAGAGGGTATATCCATGTATGTACGCGGTTATCGGGGAAAAGGACGCGTATATCATTTTTTGTAATGTTTTTAGGGATGGTCAATGATACATCAAAAGACAATAAATGGTCCATAGGGGATAATGAGTCTGCAGCGGGATAGGGGAAGGCCATACAATGTGTGATTCACCTAGTGTGGTGAAATCCGCTATAACAGCGATCTTTTAAAAATGTAGTTTAACTCAAGTCTTCATTTTCATGACCATAGTTTCTAAAAGATATATTTTAAGGCAGAGTGTTTATTTTTCTTATAATTTGAAAGAATTTAACAAATATTCATGTTTATGATTTTGTGTTTTTTAGTCACATCTTGTTGTTTGAGTTTGTTAATTTGGTTTTTACTTATCCTTACATGTAATTACTTAATACTAATTCAATTATGTCGTTATTTTTTGACCTAAAGTTTAAATAGTGCATATTTTAAACATAAATTGTTCCCATTTCTAGCATATCAGATACCTATTTTTCGAAATGCTTTTTGTAGGGATTGGATGCTAAGTACGAATTGGATCCTTCAGAAAACAGTTTGTTATATGATATTGTGCGTAAGGAGATTGAAGTATGTTTCTTTGCATGAACCTGTTAATCTATTCAGCTGGATTGCATTGTCATTTCACCTTGGCTTGATAAATCCCCCGTACGATTCAGATTTATAATGGTATGCATGATTACAACAGAGTTGGAACTTGTGAGGACTTTTTCATTGAAGTAGTGGTGATTTTACAAAATTATTCCCTCCATCATCACTCCATTATCCTGTGAGAGACAGGCACTGGTTTTCTCCATATGTTCTCTCCTAGTTATAGCCTTTTCGATCTCTTATAATTTTTTTGTTTCCCATTCCCATCTTTTCATATACTACAACCACATTTATTTTGAATAAACCTTACTCTCATTGTGTCACCTTGAACATTAAGGCCATAGACTTAGCAATATTACCATTAATTTAGTGAGAGCCAACCTAAAGTTGGAGAGGGCCCTACTAAGGCGACAGTGAGTAGCCCTTGAGTTAGCATTGTAACACCACCCAAAGAAACCAAGTTTCTCTTCTTTCTCTACAAAATTGTTGAAAAGGATTTTTACATGTCCAACCTTCCATCTCTGTCTTTATTGGCTGTATCTCAGATTGATGTGTTACACAACCAACTCAAATATGCGTCTGTACCTTCTTTGCTTGGACTGTTTTCACTGTTGTCTAGGTATTTTGAGCTGAGACATAGGTTAAGGTGCCATTATGTTTTGTCCCCTTCAACCTAATATGTAATCAGGGTTGAAACAAAGTATTTATGTGACTGTTATTCAATCAATGAAGACTTTTTGGTTGTTCTGTTTTCAACTTCGATTGCACGGCACGGCTGTAAAATTGAGTGAGAAATGAAGTGATTTATGAGTACTTCATGGTGTTTAGCCTTCGAATATAGTTGATAGCTGCTGATAAGATTTTATATAGAATATTTATCATGCATTCTCCATATGGTTCAAGGTTCTCCTTTTTAACCTTACTCTATTACCCAAAGGATAAGGCACTTGTCCTTTCAATTTCACCATTTTTGTATCATAAAATCCTAAAAAGAAGACCATTTCATTAACCTAATTTTTATATCTGCAATCAAGAACAGGTGTGTGATCTTACTTAGAGGTTCTCAACTTGTTCTGGACAAGAACCATCCTTAAGAGTGAGGAACAACTACTGTGATGACAGTGGACAACATTCCTAAGTTGCCCCAATCTTGTATTTTGTTCAGGGACATGGATATTTGAAGGGCAGGTTTACAAGGTAACAAATTGGTGCCATTTCCAGAGAAAAATTCTAGTTTCCAGAATCAAAAGAATATGCTTTAGCACCTTGATGAAAAGAATTGAATTGGTGTCTCTTGTAGCAACTCCACAAAGAAGGTATCCTACAAGGGGTTCCTCGTAGAATCTTATTCCACCACTTCAAGAACTATAAATATTTTTCAGGAGAACACAGGTAGATAATTGAGCCCAGAGTATGCAAGATCTAGGCACAATCTACAGTTTCTTGCTGATTTTAGTGATTCAAACTAGCCAAAATTGCATTTTCACTTCAAATTTATGCATCATTTCCCTCGGTTAAAGATTGAGTTCTCCTTAGTTTTTTTGCTCATTTTATTACTACTAAATCATTGGAACAACAAGCTTAAATTTTTGAAAAATTTCATTTGGTTAATAATTAACTTTTACTTGTCAAATTGCTCTTAACTACTAACTAGTGGTTCAATTTTGGAATTTTCTGAGCTTATTGCTTCATTGGATGTCTTATAACAGCAAGCTGCAAGATAACTTAAGAGTTATTTGGTTAATGTTGGTTCAACAGAGTTGGAATGTTGAGATGAATATTTCAAATTGGAAATTTCTATGTCCTATATGCTAGGAGGGTAGGTGTGATGAAACTAGTAAATACTTTTTTGTTGTTGTTTCAAAAGGCTTAGCTTTATAAGTCAATATAATGTACAAAGAGTAATCCTTTACATCATTGAATTTCCTCATACCACCACAATGAGGAAGGAAATCATATCTAACTGGGCTGTAATAGTAGAGGACACAATGTACTCTCCTAGAAAGGAACTTGGCATAAATTTGAGCTTCCTAGCATTCCAAAAAAATTTGGAAATCCATTCAATTGAAACCCTTTTTAGGATCCTAAAAGTTTCTTTATATCTCTTTTTCCATGAATAGGATAGAGTAGTGATCTAGAGGACATGCCAAATCCAACACATCTATCTTCTTATCACCATAAGGTATGCTCTCTAAGGTGTCTATATTTTCTTTACGCACCAATACTCAACCCTCATTTATCTTGCCCTCCTTAACATAGTAGTCGATGAATATATTGTAGGTAAATGACATAGGTTTGCATTCATGGGAAACTTGATATTGTTTGTGTTACTCCAATTGCCTCATGAATCTGCGTACAGAATAGAAAACCCATATTGTTCATGTGAAATTGAAGCTACCAAAATCTTGTTAACCCTTAGATTGATGATCTTTGTAATAATTTTACAAGTACACTTACATAATGAGATAAAGTTGGATTTGATCAAAGGATATTGGGATATCAGGATTTGGGAACAAGGAATGAATGTTGAACTGAAGGCTATTAGTATCTTTGTTGATATCCTTGATTCATTGGAGATCCTTATAATATATTCTTCAAGTAACCCATTGAACCCTAATAAAAATTTGACAACCCATCCTTCCAGACCTAGACTCTTGTATTTTTTCCTTCTGAAAACTGGGCATGGCCATTTGACCTTCTTCCTTTATATATTCCTCCAAGAATGGCTGATTGTCTTCTTTAGAAAAAAAAAATTTGAAAAATAGTCGTCATTTTTACTACCTCAGCAATGGTCAATCAAGTTTCCTATTTATGGATATTTTTTAAAACAAATACACCCAATTTAACACTATCTTTGAAACTATGAGCCATGGAACCATTTGTATTTTGCATCTGCCAAATTGTACTGGATTTTTTCTAGTGGTTTGCAAAATTATGGATAAATATAGTATTGTCATGACCTTTACTCACAATCATTGGAAAATTGAATGTTAACCGCGTTCTCTTCACAATAAAAATAATCAATGGTCGTTAAAATTAAAACATAGCAAACAAATGATGAATTGATGATTTATAATACATGCAAACATACATTCATTATTCATTCATTTATAATTTATCAAGTTTAAATACATATAATATTCATCATTCAATAAATAGAGACTCATCATTCTATCATTAAGGTAAATTAAAATGACAAAAAAAGCCTTTTAATTTATTTATACGTATTTATGTGCTCCCAGCCTTTTCATGGTTGCTTAAAACAAGGCAATGGACTGTTAATTAGTAGTAGTACTGAAAGTGTTAATTTTACAAATTGCCAATCTGAAGAATAATATGTAATTAGGTAGCATAAAAGAAAAATTTCCATTGAGAATGTTCAGGAAATGAAAGAAGCATAATGAGGATAAAGTACCTCCTTCAGATATTTCAATTGAGTTGTGTAAATCTTTTGTCCCAACAGTTAGAAGCTGCCCCAATGTATCAGTGCTAGGGTTTTGAGGAATTTTAAGGCTAACCATCCAATCATCCATAATATCAATTGAAAGAAGTTCCAGTTTTACAGGAGCTTCTCTACCATTTACTATGAATATCAAAATTCTTTGCAAAGTGCAAACCAAGCTCGATTCTGTTGTTAAAGCTCACTGGTAGGTGTGTGGACAAAAAGAGCAGCAAGAGATTTATTACCTATAATATACTTACTAATTCTATTAGTAATTTCCAGGGATTGCCTACAGTATTTGTGTACATTTTTTCTTGTTTTAGGTTGGTTCTCTTGTTTGGAGGTGTTTATTGGTAGAGGAAATGAAAAAGTAGAAATTGGATTTGTAATAATCAATTACATATCAGACTTTGACCTCATTTATGATAATAAAGATTTCATTCTAAGTTATTTTTGGTTTCTTTATATGCTCAATTTATGTGATAGGAAACACTACCCAATCTGTTTTGGGCCTTCTAATTAACTGGGTGTGTATACTGAGCTAAAAAATACACCTAGTTAGCAAACACCCTAAATGGGAAGGTTTTGGATGTGGATCCCTACAATCACGCACATGTTATGCACTCAGTATGGGTTCCCCTTAGCCAAATTTGGTAACTCTGGTTAACTCCATAGACTATCCAGTAACGACCTTATTATTGAATATTGTAACTTCAAAGGATATTCTAAATGTATTTTACTGATGTAACACAAGGGAGATGTTATTATCCCTCTGGCGGGGTGTTACTATCGTAATTGGTCATCATAGAGTCATGAGGTAAAGACTCCATTGTAAGTTGGGTCAATAGTACCCTAATGAATATGATATAATATTGTACCGAGGCTTCCTAAATGAAGTCATCCCACTTAGTTGAGTGGGGCCGACTTGTTAGGTTAAAAGTCAAGTGAAGAAAAGAGTATAAATAGAGGAGATGTGTTCCTCATTTGAACACACACTCAGTTGTGTATAATGCATAGGAGAGAGAGAGAGATATATCTGCTGGAGGGAGGCACACCTATCTGGGGTCTTGTTTTGTACTTTTTTATACATATTATACAGAGGAAGTTTTGTTGGGTTTTCTTACTCTTGCAGGTTTTCCAGGATAAATCTTTGTGTTCTTTTGTGCGGTTGCACTTGTCTATCTTTCAGCAATCCTTTTGCTTATGGTTATGCTGTTATGATGCTAAATGTTATAAGATCTGATATAACCATTAAAAACTTAACATGGTATCATAAATACCCTGAAATAAGTCTTTGTGTAGCCAAAACAGTGCTACAACTACAACTATTGAAGATTAGGTTTTCATGCTTGAAACCCCTAAAAGACTAAAAACTAGTAATTTTGGGACTTTCGTTATATCTAGATATTGGAGAAGGATAACGAGCCTACACTTTTACAGGCCAGATATAAATTTTTGATGTTACCTTGTGTAAAGGTTTCAGCCTAAGATTCACTATAATCTAGGATATATGATTACTCAAAATCAAGGTTCTAGCCTCTCCCAAGATTCAACCTTAAACATGTTACCTAAGGAGAATTGCTATATCTCTGGCTACGAAACTCCAAATGAAATTTCGCAAGATGTTCTAGATATGGAACGTACTGTACATTCTGTGGTAAAATTTTAAGACCTTGAAGGTGAAACAGTGAAACGTCGTGACGTCGCAATCCGTACAAGTTTGATATGATGAACAATATTGAAATAAGTCACCTTGGGAAACTTTGCATAAGTCCCAATTGGTGAAACCCATTTTTCTCTAACCTGCGGGGTTGGAAATAGGACATACAAGGCTACCTCCATGAGAAATTTTAGACACATAGAGGCATCAATTTTGGAGCTACGGATCAGAAAATTATGTAGAAGAAATTGAAGAAAACTAGGGCATCCGATATTTTACAGTTTTGGTCATAGTTTTGGGAAAATAAGTATGTTGCTCAGCTCGCCTTGAGGAGGCACATATTTCTATCCAATCAGATATGAAATATACCTAATTTGAAAAAAAATAGGGTTCCTCTATCAAATCCTAGGTCCACCAGAAGCAACATTCCTGAAAAGCTTTCAAGCAAGCATCAGATTGAAGTAATCTCATTGGTCAAAGGAGGAGTTGCAGATCCTGAAGGAGATTTAGAAAAAGCATAATAATAAGCCTTCCAAAAAAACAAAGATAATTATTTGAATTTTATTTTCTGTATATGTTGTGTATTATGCATGACAAAATGTTTGCATTAATGACAATATACTACTAATATGTATGTTATGGGTAAGTAGCCCATGGTTCTATACAACTCTCCATTGCTACTTATCTAGAATGAAACCTCTTTGTTGACATATTGGATTAGTGTACAATCTCAATGATGTTATGGTAGAGATGGAAGGAATTTGAAAATTTTCTTTGAGATATGGATGAATGTTGTATTGGCTAAAATAGTTGCATGATGCATACGAATTTTTCTTTATGCATATGTCCTATGAAATGGTTCTAAGCATTCAACTGATGCATTTGACTTGTAGGAAAGGTTGTGTAAAACTGCATACAAGAAAAGGAGGATGGGACTTGTTTCGAAGAACAAGTGATGACAATTCAAAATTCACTCCAATAAAACATGAACCTGAAGCTCCCAGGTCAGAGACACCATAACAGAAGAAATAGCTCTAGAAGAATATAAGAGAGCGGTAGATCCACCTCGAGATATGAAGAAAAGTATGGCGAGACTTCCAAACCAAATATATGGTTTCGAGACTTGAAGGGATGTCCATACTGTCTTCCATATGGATATACAAGAACAAGTATACAAAGTGAGGTTCATGGCTTTTCTCAGAAAGAATAGACTATGGCATGACATATTCTATTGACTAGACACACTTCTCTAGTAGAAGTATATATCGAGCAAATAACCATCTGTACATAATAGGCTTTGTACGAGCTCAGAAAACACCCATAGATAAGCACATCCATGAGCTTGAAAGACCACCTAGAGTGATGAATATCTTAACCTTTGCTACAAGGTTGAAGATGGAAACCTATAGAAGATAACAAGCTCATAGATGGGTGCAAGATGAACTTTTCGACAAAGTTCAAGATAAAGGGATCTTGGTATCTAGCAACCTGAGATGGATACATAGTAGCAGAATGATACCTGTCGCTCCAGTACAAAATGTAGGAGGATGATGCTTCGCTTCAAGGGGAGTGACTACAGAAGATCTCTGAGTTGGACATGGTATGACAGGATGGACAACTTTCATATGGACTAAGGCTTTACCAAGAGTAAAGTGGGTTATAACCTTCAAGGTTGAATGTGGAAGATTGGGATACGTCAATGACCTGACATTGTGAACTCATGGTAGAAGCAATCATGGAAGAGTACCAGTCATGATTGGGATATAGTACCCAAACCAGAAACCAAGAGTGTCGTATCTTCCAAGTAGATCTACAAGATAAAACATGTTGCTGATGGAAGAGAAGATTTGTGGCCAAAGAATTCTCTTAGAGAAAAATAGTTGATTATGTTAAATGAAAAACTAAATTTTGAAAGCTAATACACATTAGATTTCACTCACCTTGCAACGATTTAAGGTTAAAAGCTAACTCCAGCAAGTTTTTCATCATGGTGCAATGTGACAATGTGGTTGTGTTAGATGAAAAACTACTTTATGAAAGCTAACACAAATTAGCTTTCATTCATCATGCCATGTTGTTAAAAAGAAAGCTAACTCCAACTAGATTTTCACAATGGTGTAATGAGCTAACACACAAGCTTTTGCTCATAGTGCCATGTTAGAAGGAAAGCTAACTCCAATTAGATTTCCATCATGGTGTAATGTATTTGATGACAATGTGGCAGTGTTAGATGGAAAACTATATTATCAAAAGCTAACACACATTAACTTTTACTCACTGTGCAATGTTTTAAGAACGAAAGCTAACTCCAGCTAGTTTTTCATCATGGTGCATTGTGATTGGTGACAATGTGGCTGTGCTAGATAAAAAACTACACTATGAAAACTTACACACATTATATTTCACTCACCATGTCATGATTTAAGGATGAAAGATAACTTCAGCTAGATTTCCAACACAATGCAATATGATTGATGACAATGTGGTTGTGTTAGATGGAAAACTACCTTATGAAAGTTAACACACATTGGCTTTCACTCATCATGCTATGTTGTTAAAATGAAAGCTAGCTCCAGCTAGATTTCCATCATGGTGTAATTAGTTAACAAACATAAGATTTCCTTTATAGTGCCATGTTGTTAGAAGGAAAGCTAACTCTAGTTATATTTCCACCATGATGTAATGTATTTGATGACGATGTGGCTGTGTTAGATGGAAAGCTACCTTATGAAAGCTTAACAGACATAAAGCTTAACAAACAATAGCTTTACTCACCGTGCAATGTTTTAAGAATGAAAGCTAACTCCAGCTAGATTTCCATCATGATTCATTGTGATTGATGACAATGTGGTTGTGCTAGACGGAAAAATACATTATGAAATATTACACACATTAGATTTCACTCACCGTGCAACAATTTAAGGATGAAAGCTAACTCCAGCTAGATTTCCAACATGGTGCAATATGTTTGATGACAATGTGGTTTTGTTACATGGAAAACTACCTTATGAAAGCTAACACACATTACCTTTCACTCATTGTGCCATGTTGTTAAAATGAAAGCTAACTCTAGCTAGATTTCCATCATGGTGTAATGAGCTAACACACATAAGCTTTCCCTTTTAGTGCCATGTTGTTAGAAGAAAAAATAACTCCAGCTAAACTTCCATCATGGTGTAATGTATTTGATAACAATGTGGCTATGTTAAATGGAAATCTACCTTATGAAAGCTAACAAACATTAGCTTTATTGATTGTGCAATTTTTTAAGAACAAAAGCTAACTCTAGCTAGATTTTCATCATGGTGCATTGTGATTGATGACAATGTGATTGTGCTAGATGGAAAACTACATTATGAAAACTAACACATTAGATTTCACTCATCGTGCAATGATTTAATGATGAAAGCTAACTCCAACTAGATTTCCATCACGGTGCAATGCGGTCAGTGATGATGTGGTTGTGTTAGATAGAAATCTACCTTATGAAAGCTAACACACATTATATTTCACTCATCATGCCATGTTGTTATAAGGAAAAATAACTCTAGCTAGATTGCATCATGGTGTAATGTATTTGATGACAATGTGGCTATGTTAGATTAAAAACTACCTTACAAAAGATAACACATATTAGCTATTACTCACCATGCAACGTTTTAAGAATGAAAACTAACTCTAGATAGATTTCCAACATGGTGCATTTTGATTGATGGCAATGTGTTTGTGCTAAATGGAAAACTACATTATGAAAGCTAACACACATTAGATTTCATCACCGTGCAACGATTTAAGGTTGAAATCTAACTCCTGCTAGATTTTCATCATGGTGCAATGTGACAATGTGGATGTGTTAGATAGAAAACTACCTTATTAAAGCTAACACACATTAGCTTTCACTCATCATGCCATGTTGTTAAAAACAAAGCTAACTTCAACTAGATTTTCATAATGGTGTAATGAGCTAACACACATAAGCTTTCACTCATAGTGTCATGTAAGAATGAAAGCTAACTTCAACTAGATTTCCATCATGGTGTAATGTATTTGATGACAATATGGTAGTGTTAGATGGAAATATACCTTATGAAAGCTAAGACACATAATCTTTTACTTACCGTGCAATGTTTTAAAAATGAAAGCTAACTCCAACTAGATTTCCATCATGGTGCATTGTGATTGATGACAACGTCACTATGCTAGATGGAAAACTACACTATAAAAGCTTACTCACATTATATTTCACTCACCGTGCAACAATTTAAGGATGAAAGCTAACTTCTGCTAGATCTCCAACACGGTGCAATGTAATTTATGACAATGTGGTTGTTTATAAGGAAAACTACCTTATGAAAGCTAACACACATTAGCTTTCACTCATCGTGCCATGTTGTTAAAAAGAAAGCTAACTCCAACTATATTTCCATCATGGTGTAATGTGCTAACACACATAAGTTTTCCCTTGTAGTGCCATGTTGTTATAAGGAAAACTAACTCCAGCTGGATTTCCATCATGGTGTAATGTATTGGATGACAATGTCACTGTGTTAGATGGAAAACTACCTTATGAAGGATAATGTACATTAGCTTTACTCACCGTGCAATGTTTTAAGAACGAAAGCTAACTTCAGCTAGATTTTTATCATGGTGCATTGTGATTGATGACAATGTAGTTGTGTTAGATGAAAAAATAAACTATGAAAGATTACACATTAGATTTCACTCACCAGGCAATGCTTTAAGGATCCAACATGGTGCAATGTGTTTGTGTTACATGGAAAACTACATTGTGAAAGCTAACACACATTAGCTTTCACTCATCGTGCCATGTTGTTAAAAGGAAAGCTAACTCCAACTAGATTTTCATCATGGTGTAATGAGCAAACACACATAAGCTTTTCCTTATAGTGTCATGTTGTTAGAAGGAAAGATAACTCTAGTTAGATTACCATCATGATGTAATGTATTTGATGACAATGTGGTTGTATTAGATGGAAACCTACCTTACGAAAGCTAAGAGACATTATCTTTGCTAGCCGTGCAATTTTTTAAGAACGAAATCTAACTCTAGCTAGATTTCCATCATGATGCATTGTTATTGATGACAATGTGGTTGTGCTAAATGAAAAACTACATTATGAAAGCTAACACATGTTAGATTTCACTCACCTTGCAATGATTTATTATTGAAATCTAACTCCAGCTAGATTTTCATCACTATGCAATTTGATAGTGTAGTTGTGTTAGATGGAAAACCACCTTATTAAAGCTAGCACACATTATCTTTTACTCATCGTGCCATATTGTTAAAAAGAAAGCTAACTCTAGCTAGATTTTCATAATGGTGTAATGAGCTAACACACATAAGCTTTCACTCATAGTGCCATGTTAGAAGGAAAACTAGCTCTAGCTAGATTGCTATGATGGTGTAATGTATTTGATGACAATGTGGCTATGTTAGATGAAAAAATACCTTATGAAAGATAACACACATTAGCTTTTACTCACTATGCAATGTTTTAAGAACGAAAGCTAACTCCAACTAGATTACTATCATGGTGCATTGCGATTGATGACAATGTGGCTGTGCTAGATGTAAAACTACACTATGAAAGCTGACACACATTAGATTTCACTCACAATGCAACGGTTTAAGGATGAAAGATAAGTTCATCTAGATTTTGAACACAACACAATATGATTGATGACAATGTGGTTGTGTTACATGGAAAAACTACATCATGAAAGCTAACATACATTAGCTTTCACTTATCGTATCATGTAGTTAAAAGGAAAGCTAACCCTAGCTAGATTTTCATCATGATGTAATTAGCTAACACACATAAGCTTTCACTCATCGTGCATGTTGTTAGAAGGAAAGCTAACTCCATCTAGATTTGCATCATGGTGTAATGTTTTTAATGACAATGTGACTATGTTAGATGAAAAACTACCTTACAAAAGCTCACACACATTAGCTATTACTCACCGTGTAACGTTTTAAGAACGAACGCTAAATCTAGCTATATTTTCAACATGGTGCACTTTGATTGATGACAATGTGGTTGTGCTAAATGGAAAATTACACTATGAAAACTAACACACATTTGATTTCATTCACCGTGCAATGATTTAAGGTTGAAAGCTAACTCCAGCTAGATTTCCATCATGGTGCGATGTGCTTGATGACAATGTGGTTGTGTTACATGAAAAACTACTTTATGCAAGCTGACACACACTATATTTCACTCATTGTGCCATGTTGTTAAAAGGAAAACTAACTCCAACTAGATTTTCATCATGGTGTAATGAACTAACACACATAAGATTTCTCTTATAGTGTCATGTTAAAAGGAAATCTAACTCTAACCAGATTTCCATCATGGTGTAATGTATTTGATAACAATGTCGTTGTGTTAGATGGAAAACTACCTTATGAAAGATAACAAACATTAACTTTACTCACCGTGCAATGTATGAAGAACGAAAGCTAACTCTAACGAGATTTCCATCATGGTGCATTGTGATTGATGACAATATGGTTGTGCTAGATGGAAAACTACATTATGAATGCTAACGCACATTAAATTTCACTCATCGTGTAATGATTTAAGGACAAAAGCTAACTCCAACTAGATTTCCATCATGATACATTATGATCGATGATGATGTCATTGTGTTAGATCGAAAACTACCTTATGAAAGCTAACACACATTATTTTTCACTCATCGTGCCTTGTAGTTAGAAGAAAAACCAACTGCAACTAGATTTTCATCATGGTGTAATGAGCTAACACACATAAGATTTCACTCATCGTGCCATGTTGTTAGAAGGAAAGCTAAATCCAACTAGATTTGCATCATGGTGTAATGCATCTGATAAGAATGTGGCTGTGTTAGATGAAAAAATACCTTACGAAATCTAACACACATTAGCTATTACTCACCGTGCAACGTTTTAAGAATGAAAGCTAACTCTAGCTAGATTTTCAACATGGTGCATTTTGATTGATGGCAAAGTGGTTGTGTTAAATGAAAAACTATATTATGAAAGCTAACACACATTAGATTTCACTCACCGTGCATCAATTTAAGGTTGAAAGCTAGCTCCAGCTAGATTTCAATCACGATCCAATGCGACAATGTGGTTGTGTTAGATGAAAAACTACCTTATGAAAAATAACACACATTAGCTTTCACTCATTGTTCCATGTTGTTAAAAATAAAGCTAACTAGATTTTAATAATGGTGTAATGAGTTAATACACATAAGCTTTCACTCATAGTGCCATGTTGTTAGAAGGAAAGCTAACTCCAGCTAGATTTTCATCATGGCACATTGTGATTGATGACAATGTGATTGTGCTAGATGAAAAATTGCACTATGAAAACTTACACACATTAGATTTCCTTCACTGTGCAACGATTTAAAGATGAAAGCTAACTCAATCTAGATTTCCAACATGGTGCAATGTGCTTGATGACAATGTGGTTGTGTTACATGAAAAATTACCTTATGAAAACTAACACACATTAGCTTTCACTCATCGTGCCATGTTGTTAAAAGGAAAGCTAATTCCAACTACATTTCCATCATGGTGTTATGAGCTAACACACATAATATTTCCCTTATAGTGTCATGTTGTTAGAATGAAGCTTACTCCAGCCAGATTTCCATCATGGTGTAATGTATTTGATAACAATGTGGGTGTGTTAGATGGAAAACTACCTTATGAAGGATACCAGACATTAGCTTTACTCACTGTGCAATGTTTTAAGAACGAAAGCTAACTCTAACTAGATTTCCATCATGGTGCATTGTGATTGATGACAATGTGATTGTGGTAGATGAAAAAACTACATTATCAAATCTAACACACATTATATTTCACTCACCATGCAATGATTTAAGGACGGAAGCTAACTCCAACTAGATTTCCATCGCGGTGCAATGTGATCGTGACAATGTGGTTGTGTTAGATGGAAAACTACCTTATAAAAGCTAACTCAAATTAGTTTTCACTCATAGTGCCATGCTGTCAGAAGAAAAAACTTACTCCAACTAGATTTGCATCATGGTGTAATGTATTTGATGACAATGTGACTATGTTAGATGAAAAACTACCTTACGAAAGCTAACACACATTAGCTATTACTTATCGTGCAACGTTTTAAGAACAAAATCTAACTTGAGCTAGATTTTCAACATGGGACATTTTTATTGATGACAATGTGGTTGTGCTAAATGAAAAACTATATTATGAAAACTAACACACATTAGTTTCACTCACCGTGCAACGATTTAAGGTTGAAAATTAACTCCAGCTAGATTTCTATCACGGTGTAATTTGAAAATGTGGTTGTGTTAGATAGAAAATTACCTTATGAAAGATAACATGCATTAGCTTTCACTCATCGTGCCATGTTATTAAAAAGAAATCTAACTCCATCAAGATTTCCATCTTGGCACAATGAGCTAACACATATTAGCTTTCACTCACCGTACAATGCTTTAAGAACGAAAGCTAACACGTTGTTAAAATGAAAACTAATTATAGCTAGATTTTCATCATCGCATTATGTATTTGATGGCAATGTGGCTATTTAGATAGAAATCTACCTTACGAAAATTAGCACACATTAACTTTCACTCAACGTGCAATGTTTTAAGAACAAAAGCTAATTCTAGTTATTTTTCCATCACGGTACAATGAACTAACACACATTAACTTTCACTCATCATGCCATATTGTTAGAAGGAAAGCTAACTCCAGCTATATTTCCATCATGGTGTAATGTATTTGAGGACAATATGATGGAAGACTAACTTAGGGCAGCTAACACACATTAGCTTTTACTCACCGTGCAATGTCTTAAGAACAAAAACTAACTTCAACTAGATTTTTATCACGGTGAGTTGTGATTGATGACATTATGGTTGTGCTAGATAGAAAAACCACATTATGAAATCTAACACACACTAGATTTTACTCATCGTGCAACGATTTACGAACGAAAGCTAACTCCAATTAGATCTTCATTGCGGTACAATGTGATTGATGACAATGTGGTTGTTTTAGATAGAAAGCTACCTTAGGAAAACTAACACACATTAACTTTCACTCACCATGCAATGTTTTAATAACGAAAGCCAACTCCAACTAGATTTCCATCATGGTGTAATGTGATTGATCACAATGTGGTTGTGTTAGATTTAAAACTGCATTATGAAAACTAACACACATTACCTTTCACTCATGGTGCAATGTTTTAAGAACGAAACCTAACTGTAACTAGATTTTTATCATGGTGCAATGTAATTGATGACAATGTGGTTGTGTCAGATGAAAAATTACCTTATGAAAAGTAACACACTTTAGCTTTCTCTAACTATGCAATGTTTTAAGAACGAAAACTAACTCTAGCTAGATTTCCATCGTGGTGCAATGTGATTGATGACAATGTAGTTGTGTTAGATGGAAAACTTTCTTATGAAAGCCATCACACGTTAGGTTTCACTCACCATGCCATGTTGTTAGAAGGAAGCTAACTCCACTAGATTTCCATTATGGTGTAATGTATTTGATGGAAATGTGGTTGTGTTAGATGGAAAACTACGTTATGAAATCTAACACATTAGATTTTAGTCACCATGCAATGTTTTATGAATGAAAGCCAACTCCACCTAGATTTATATCATGGTGTAATGTGATTGATGACAATGTGGTTGTGTTAGATGCAAAACTACATTGTGAAAACTAATACACATTAACTTTCATTCATCGTGCAACGTTTTAAGAATGAAAACTAACTTTAGCTAGATTTTCAACACATTCATACACATACATCAATAATATAAGTGCCATGTCCAAATTCAAATAGAAATTTGGTGGTTTTATCTGAGTTGATATATGTCATTCTCTAATAATTATTTGAACTTTTATTGTTATCTCTTCATATATATTTTATGTAATTTATATGTAAATTCCCTTTTGCTAGTGCGCACAAGATGTAGGAGAACAATGTTTCGTGCCATAAAAAAGGGCTACCCTATTCTTTTGAATTATTGGACCTATATTACTTTTTTGAACATACACTTTATATGGTTTATCCTTAATTTCAAACTACAATTCAAATGTGTTACATAAATTGGGAGGCGTTACAATGGAAAATATAATTTTGACAAGAGGAGACTTTGTTGACCTCCTAATTAATGGTAAAATTATTAGACTAGGAAGGGTTGAATCTACAGAGACTACAACTCATTATGGTGGAGAAAGGCTTGATGTAGGATATGTTATGGTTTTGATAATTGATGTCATTGAACCACATTTGATTGTGGAAGATGTCAATGAAGGGGACTTACATCCATGGAAGACCATATATTTGAGGCATAACAAAGCTAAATTAAAATCTTGAAGCACATGTTAAGTGTTTTTTATAATACATTGCTTTTTTTTAGCACATATTAAGATTTGTTTAATTTGCTATATAGGTGAAAATGCCTCTTCTGCATTTTCTATTGGAGACAAGGTAGATATTTTGCAATGTGGAGTGAAGGTGGGTGAAGGCTCCATATTCAATACAAAGATTGGTCATAAGGTGCATGAAAGGATGGTAAATAAAGGATCCATAGTGATTAACATTGAGAAGGTGTTAAAACATGATGCTCTTTTTCCACATCCAACAGGATTTGAGAATACACTAGGGGGTGCATTGAGATCTTATGAGATTTGGAAAGAATCATATTTGGAACCTCATTGTCATGATCATCCAGTAAATACTCCCCAAGATAGGGTTACATTCACATGTAAAAAGGTTTCTCTTACACATGAATGCATGGGAACAAGCACATGCATTTCCAAAGGGATCATAGTTAATGTCAGTGAGGATGACATGTTTGAGGGTGAAATGTTAGGTGAAAAGGAATTCGGTGTTTTTGTGGAGACATAGATAGAAATTATGAAAGAAGTAGGATTGGGGATAATTCTATACATTGTTTGGTTAGATGGCCAATAAATATGTTGGTGGACAATGAAGGTGAGATTTTAAGGGTGAATGAGAATTTCAAGGAGGTACCCAAGGAAAGGACATGAGGTTTAATGGAGATATTATTTGTAAGAAAGCATGGTACAAGATACATAATATTCCTCAAAGCACCTTATATACTTACCAACATAATTTCCAACAAGGACATGTCAAAGGAATTCATGGTAACACCAACAAATGCAAATCACATGCACATATTATGGCAGCCATAGAAATATTACACAAAATTGTAATTGATAATTTATGTTTTTCACCGAACCAAACACGATAAGTTGAAGAAGATGGAACACTTGCTCCTTTAAGATTGCTTCCATCAATGTACACCCAAACTTATTTGTTAAAAGAGATCAATGAGGCTATTCAAGAGCTCGATTTTCCATCAATATCACAACCAACAGTGAGTAAGATTTGGAATACTCATTTTCCATATGTGGCATTCTCAAAGAACACTAACTTCAGTAAGTGTAGTGAATGTATTGTGTTGAAAGCACAGATGAAGACAATAACTACAAAAGAGCTGTAAGAAAAGGCACGAGATAGACTGAAGAAACATAACAAGATTGTTATGTGTGGAAGATATTGCTACTATGCCCACAAAATTATGTCAGAGCGGTATCCAAAGGAATACTTGAGCATTATCCATGATAAAATGGACAAAACAAAGACTTCAATCCCAATATTACGTGTCAAATCAAAATCTGTTGTAGGAACAAACTTGGGTTTGTCCTTGACATGTATGCTAACACATGGGCATAACAGAGGAGGTTTTGGTCATTTCTCCCTACCATTTGTACACATGGGATCACACTTTACCATTACATCTCTTGCAAAGCACTTGAGGGACC
Organism: Pseudotsuga menziesii; assembly: GCA_001517045.1. Taxonomy (NCBI): domain Eukaryota; kingdom Viridiplantae; phylum Streptophyta; class Pinopsida; order Pinales; family Pinaceae; genus Pseudotsuga; species Pseudotsuga menziesii. The sequence continues at coordinate 481,902 of LPNX010409849.1, read as the reverse complement.
TTGAAGACCCACACTTTGATATGTATGTGATTTTCTTTATGAGAGTGGAAGTTCAAGAAACCCACTTTCAAATGCATTACTTCAAAACTCTATTTACTCAAAATGTAGAGTGTACAAGGATGCTTTCCTATCTTTAAATGGAAGCTCAAAAAATCAAAATCTTGATTTTAAACCTCTTCCTCCACATTTGTTGTTACAATTGGAAAATGCAGCTAGTGATGATAAGAATCGTTATGTTTTCATGTTTCTAGAACTATTAACTGCGTTTGGTGTCTTCATCACTATTGAGGTTGGGTTCTTACTTGTGGGGCACACCCATGAAGACACAGATGGAACCTACAGAAGAATGTCTTCCAACTTGAAAAGTAAAATATATATATTCTTTACTTGAGGTGATGGATATATATCACACAATAGAAGAAAAACGAGTGTTTCCACCTAAACTCATTAACAAAGTGTATGACTCGAAATTTTTTCTTAATGGGTAAATCAAGGAGGGGAAAAATACACTAGTTGGACATCTTAATGTCCAATACTTCTAATTTCTTGTACTCAATGATGTTCCAGTTATGAGGTATAAAGAATCCATCAGAGACATTGAGTGGTCAGAACTAATTGAGTGGTGGAATATAGATGATGAAGTTGTTGAGGCCCCAAAATTCGTAGGAAACAACAGTAAGGGATTCTCCCCAATCAATGTTCCCAACTAGCCCGTTGACTTTTTGGTATAGGGAATCCGTCTGGTTTGCGGTCCGGCTACCGTAGGTCAAAGTAACAAAACAAAGGATTTACCGGTTGCGGCCCGGTCCACCGCGTTTTTTGATATTTTGACTTAAGCAATGAAATGCAAGTGCCTAATTAACCATGTAGGGTGATAAGATGCAAGGATCAGTCACAACGTGATGCGCAGGTTCTTACCTCTCATCTTAGACTCACTAGCATCTAAATCACATACAACGAGAAATTAAAACTACCTACCTAATCTATCCCTAGGGAGCAAGATTATTATTCCTTAGTGAGTAATACATTTTGTACATGCATAATGAAAAGTTACAGATAGCTGACACTTCTTTCAAGACACATGAACAATTGCAGATTTTTGAACAACCAGTTAGCCAATTGTTTTATGAACAACATTCATTACTCACAGTGGAAAACATCACAAAATATACTGAAAAGCATTCAACAACAACATAGGTTTAGGAAGTTAAACACTCTCACAGTTAATGAAACACAGCTGAAAACGAAATAGTTCCCCTTCAACATTGTTCATTTGATCACACTGATACATTCCACATTTCACTTTCTCCAACAGGCAAAAGTTGCAGTTTCTGATTGTAAAACGAAATAGTTCCTCTTATAAGCAAATGGTTTACAAATTCTTCCAGGGAAAAAGTCCTTTCTAAATTCTAATTTTCAAGTATTTAAACTATAGTAGCCGATCGTTTGGGCTGCCCCCAACGTGCGACCTTCCAGTTCTTCTAACGCTCCATATTCTTCTATGTTGTTTGTATACACTTAGGAACGTTTTAGTAACGGACAGACAGTTAGGTTCGTGCCTTTATCATTATCGACTTTGCCTTTTTCTTCGATGGCCCTTTTAGCGATCCAGTCGGTTTCTTTTCGATCCTTGCCAAACTGCTCCTTTACATCTTCGCGCATCAGTTCCTTACATCCACCTGCAATTAATCCAAGTGTATTACTCATTGGGACTATGTTATAAAATGAAACAACAGATTATACAACTGAAATGGCTATCCCACAAGTAATGGCCAGGTGCACCACCACGAAAGTCGGAAGGATACTGGTGTCAGAAGTCAAAGGCTTTGCCTAGCTGTAACGGTGGAAACGAGAAGGGCTAAAGCTACGTGCACTGCAGGCGGGAGAGGGTTTAATCGGCAGTCAGACGGATTTACACTTCAGAAGCCAAAAGACTTTGAGAGCCGCAATGGCGGAAAAGAGAAGGCTAGAGCCACGCGACACACAGTCGGAAGTCGGACGGATTTGCACTTCTGAAGCCAAATGACTTCCCCAGCCGCAACAGCGGAAGAAAAATGGCTTCGGGTACGCGGCTAAATCAGGTCAAAATGCATCGGCAGTTGGGAAGATTTGGACTTCGGGTGCTAAACTACTTCCGCAACGGCGGAAGCGAAAAGGCTCCGACTTCTGATCCAACAAGAATGACTCCCGATAAAAATAAATATTCTAAGTGTTTAGACAGCTTGAAAAATCAATAACGGCCAGAAACCTACTATACCTCCACAACAGCGACCCATAAGAGAACAATTTTCAATACTAAACTCAACTCTGCGACCCGCCATAACATTCAAACACAAACAAATTCTGGGAACAGGCTGCATATAAATCGTCAAAATATCCAAACTTAAAACATGATCAACAATCAAGGGTAAAACAACCTGAAGCAATATTCCATCATGAGGAGGGGCCCAAAATTTAAGAGATTTGGGGAGAACGGTTGCAACTGCAACAATTGGAGATTACCTGGTGAACCTAGATCTCTGGGTGATTATTCTTTGAGTGAGAGACTGTTTAACAACAAATGCATCTATTGAATTCTTCCAGCTCTCTGGATTTCTCGAATGCCAGAAGTGTGTACCCTCAATCATTGATAATAGTCCAATTTGGGAGAGTGGAAACCAAGATTTTCAAGTCCAGATGACTCTGTTCAGGCCAGAGGATGAGTTTCATTATTACCTTTGTCTTTAGGTAGCTGATAGCTTGGACCCCATAGGATTGTAGCATATGATAAACAAAAATATTCGTTTGTTCCTCATTCCCATGCCACTCTAGCACTTTTGTGCTTTTGGACTTTTGTCCCCTTTATATATATGAGTCCTCCTGCATGCCTTTCATACTGAATCTTAATTCAGGATCCTCTATCCCATAGTGTCCTTTTGTGTGAGTGGGGTACTTCAAGTTTTAGCTCACGGACGGAGACGATCTTTCGACAATTTAATACTTATGATTCAACACCTACTTTGATTTATGATGCTTTCATAGGAGTTTTTTGAATCTTTATTTGCCTTTTGGCATTCAATTCTTGGCATGGGATCATTTATATTTAATATACTGTTCACCCTGCTCCTTTCCATGGGTCCTCTGCTGTCGCTCCTTAGAACATTTTAAGTGTGACATGGATGGAGCCTCAATATAGTAATCCAGACTCCTGAAATCCGGTTTATTTCACAGGGGTTAAGCAGGAATTCAATGCACATAGAATTATTCGAGAAAACAACTAAAATGGAAGAAATTATTTTATACAAAACAGATAGCCTGAGACCCAAAATTTTTTATCATTCCCAAAAAATTTAATGTTCTCTATGCAACCACAAGTTCATTCCCTTTATTAGAATCAAGAAAAACAAACTAAAACAAATTGTAAAACATGACTCAAAAGACAGCCATACAAATTATTTATATACAAGACAGAAGAATTCAAACAAACTCAAGAAAAATACGGCTTGAGGACCAAACCATTTACTGGTAAGTTCTCTTCCCATCCTTGCAGATCTTGCAACTTATAAGTAGAAGGGCCAAGATTTGCCGCTATCTGATAAGGGCCTACCCACAACTGCTAGAATTTAGTGTGCTTTCCTTTCTCATCATGGGGGTGATCCCATTTGAGGACTAAGTCTCCTACTTCAAAGTCTTTTGTTCCATCTTTATGCTTGTCGAACCATCTCTTAACTAACTCCTGCTATTGCCTAAAGCATTCTCTGGCTTTAGATCTAGCCTCTTTTGCTTTCAGGAGATTATATATTCTTATTTGCAAAACTTCATCATCCGACCCCCTAGACTCTTGAGCTAGTATGGAAGATGGTATCATGATATTGGGAGGAAGGATGGATTCTTTACCATAGACAAGGGTATATGGAGACACTCCAATCACAGACTTTGGGTGACTCTATCGGCCCAAAGGGCATTTGGTAATGCTGAGTGCCAACTCCTCTGGTTTTCTACTACAGTCTTCTTTAAAATTCTAATCAGATTTTTGTTGTAGGATTCAGCAAGGCCATTTCCTTGTGGATAGTAATTAGCAGAATAATGCAATTTTGTTCCTTTATCATGAGAAAAAGCAGTCAATTTAATTGATGAAAAGTACTTAGCATTATCAAAAACTAACGAAACTGGAACTCCAAACCTGGTCATGATGTGGTCTTGTAGGAAGCTGATGACCTCGTCTTCATTTATCTTGCGTAGTGGGATGGATTTGACCCAGTGAGTGAAATAATCAGTAGCGGTCAGAATGTACTTGTGCTGCAAAGAGGAGTTCGGTTTTATTTCTCCAATAATATCCAGTCCCCATTGCTCTAATGGTTCTGTGATCATCACAGGCTTTAGAGGTGCTGCTGCTTTAGGCTGTCTCCCACTACACCTTTGGCAAATATCACACTTCCTGACATGTGCGTGTGCATCTCTAAAAAGCGTAGGCCAGTAGTAACCTGCCCTGAGGATTTTTTGGGATGTGGTATCCCCTGAATAATGTCCTCCAGCAGGACCGTCATGCAATTCTGCCATCACTTTCTTCGCATCTTCCTTTTCTAAGCATCTGAGAAGAACCCCGTCATAATTCTTTCTGAATAATACCCCTTCAACAAGTTGATATGCGGCCGATTTAAGATGCAGCACTCTCCTTTGCTTGGAATTCCAATGTTCTGGAAACAGTCCTACCTGTAGGTAATGCACAAGGTCTCTATACCAAGACTCAGGAGCTGTAAACAAAGGGCATACCTCCATTACATGTAATTTGGCTTCATCTTCCCAGGCGTGTTCTTCATTTTTTTCATTTTCAGTCATCTATTTACACAACCCTTGTCCTTTAACTATCGATGCTGGCTTGAATTCAAGGTCGTACTCTTGAAGAGATATTACCCAGTTGCCTCTTATTTCTTCTAACTGCTTCTGTATAATAAGAGACCTCACAGCTGGGTATGGGACGATCACCTTGGTTCTATTTTTTAAAATATAAGGCCTGAATTTCTTTACTGCTTTGAATACAACATAAGCTTGGTTATCAACAGCTGGGTAATTCAATTCGGCCCCCTGTAGACCAGTACTCATAAAGGATATTGGGAATTCATCCCCCCCATCTTCCTTTTGGGTGAGCACAGCTGCTAGTGAATCATCGGATGCAAAGGTATACAAGATAAAATCCCTGTCAAAATATGGGATTTTCAAGGATGGTGCATGTGCAACAGCAGTTTTGATTTTGTTGAATGTGCTCTTCTCAATTTCAGTCCACTTGAATAGTGCATTTTGCTTTACCATCTGCTGCAACGGCTTGACAATCTGAGCAAAATCAGGCACAAACCTTCGCACGAAATTTATCGTTCCCATAAATGATTGCATCCCCTTTTTATTATGGGGCAAGGGGATTTGTTCAATAGCCTTAATTCTTTCTGGATCTATAGATATTCCTTTCTTTGAAACTATGTGACCCAGCAACTTGCCCTCCATGACAGCGAACACACACTTCTTAGGATTGAGTGAGATGCCGTATTTCCGACAGCGTTCGAAAATTTGCCTTAAGTGAAACGAGTGCTCTTCTCTTTTCTTAGAGAATATTGTAATATCATCAAGGTATATTACAGCACTTTGGCCAATCAATCCGCAGAAAGCTATGTCCATAGATCTCTGAAATGTTGCTCCAGCATTTATAAGCCCAAAGGACATTCTTCTGTAGGAAAAGGTTCCCCATTTGGTCCTGAACGTGGTCTTCAATCTGTCTTCTTCGGCTACTAATACTTGATTGTAGCTAGGGAAACCATCTAATAATGAAAACAGTTCAGAACCTGAAACCATTTGTAGCAGTTGCTCCATGGGTGGAACATGATAGTTATCCTTGTTTGATGCACGGTTTAGGTTCCTGAAATCCACGCAGAGTCTGATCTCTCCAGAATTTTTCCTTACTGGTACCAGATTTGATACCCACTCAGAGTGTCTAACTTTAAAAATGATTCTAGAATCCAATAATTTCTTCACTTCACTCTGAATCAGCGGTTCCAATTTTGGATGCATTTTTCGTAACGGTTGCTGATAGGGCTTGACGCCTGCTTTAATGGGGACGACATGCTTGATGATGTTGGTGTCATATGTTTTCAAATATTCGTACGTCCATGTGAAAAGATATTTATATTGTTTAAATAGACTGATGAATTTGTCTCTTTCTGCTGGTGAACAACATTTGCCGAGATTCACAAATTTGGGATTCGTCTTAGTCCCTAAATTTATCAGCTCGAACTGTAGAGATGAGCTGTGGGTATTCACATTGTCTGGTCTTCTGAACTTTTCATTTAAATCGAACATTTTTTCTAACGTTCTGACACCTTTAGGAATGAAATTGTCATATTTCATCTTGGCCTGATGCTCTTCATCGTTTATGATCGCTCCTTTAAACACCTTGTCATTTGTCAAACATTCTATGATTTGCTGATCATCATCGAACACTCGCAAGTTGGTGATCATATCCGGTACTGAGGGCCTGAAAAGCAGTTCGACAGAACATCGATTATTAGTGGGTACGAGTCTAGCGGCTGATGTGGCCAATAGATCAGCAGCTGCGTTTTTAATTCTTGGAATTGAAATAATGTTGAATGCATTAAAACATTTAAGCAAATCCCATACCTCATTCTGGTAAGCATTTAAGTGAGGAGAAACACAATGTATCTGATTCCAGATTTGTTTCACAATAATTTCAGAATCCCCAAAAACTTTTAGATTACTTACCTTTAATTCAATTGCCTTCTTTAGTCCCTGCACCAGTGCTTCATACTCAGCTGTATTATTAGTACACTCAAACTCTAATCTACATGAAAGGAAATGTTTATTCTTCTATGGGTCGATCAGGACACAGCTAGGCCCTGACCCTTCTAATGTCTTAGAGCCATCAAAAAACAAAATCCAAAAATCACTAACTACTGAAGGTGAATCTACTCCTACTGTTAAGCTTACTATATTACAGTCAATATCATTAGCCTGTGAGAATCGAAGGAGATCAGGCTGGGTGTCATATGTGTTGTCGGCTTCTTCCGCTTGATAATTCCCTGGTTCCAACTCAATAAAATAGTTTCCCAATATAGCATCCACTGGTACATTCTTCTCCTCTAGCTGAGTAACATTGTACTTCATGTGAGGATCTCTTAGAATCTTAATCTGGTTTGGAATCCCTTTGTATGGCTACCAAAGATGGGACCAATCTGAGGCGAAATATCCATTTAATTTGGCTGACCAATATCTGCTTAGGACAAGACCGTAAGCATCTGGTATATCAGCCACCACGATGTTAATAACTTGGCATACTTTGTCATTGGATTCCAGACGGACTAGGACATATTCCATCTCACCTATTACTTTTACGTCTGTCTTATCCAACTGAACAACCCTCCACATGGATGGCTCAGGATACCCATTGATCTTTTTACAAAATGATATGGGCATAACATTAACTGATGCCCCTGAGTCTACCAGACAATTATGCATGTTATGATTAAAAATTTCAAATGTGAGGAGGAAAGGTGGATGTTTGCTTTTAGATTTACCTCCAACACTGGTTTCTCCAATTTCTTCTTCCTCCTGAGGTTGATTATCCGTGGGCAGCCTCTCATCCGATGCTTCAAGTGCTTTCAATAGTATTTCTTTTTGTTGTGGCACTTTACACATTTCGAATAGCGGAACATTCGCTTTTACCTTCTTTAAATCCTCCACGATGTCATAGTCCATCGGCTACTCAATGTGGTGAGGTTTATCAGCATTCATCTTTTCTTCACTTGGCTTGGCCTGTGCCTCATTCTGCCTAGGATCTTGGCTGGTAATAGTGAATTCTGGAATCTTATCAGCCAAGGATTTATTTTGAAATTTCTTCTTAACATTTCTCTGCAGCCTCTTAATCTTTGGGAGTGTAATATTGTCTTCCTTAACCGTCCCTTGGCTCCTTGTGGCTACGTTGGTTTCCATAACATCCTTGTACCCCTGAGTCTTTTCCTCTTCAGCATCAAATAATGAGACAGAATTCCATAAAGCCATGGTTTCCTCTTCCTGTTCTTTAATAGAAGTAGAAGCAGAACTCTCTTTTCTTTCTTCATCTCCCCCATTTGTTAATCTAGAATCCAGCAGCTGATTCATGACCAACGTCATCGAATTTATCCATTGAGGACAATTCTTTTCAGAGTGTGGCTGTTGGTGGAAAGTGCAAAAATTGTCCATGCCTACCTCTGTTAAATTCATAGATGCAGTATTGTGAGGAGGAGGTTGAGACCGATGGTTATCCTCTCTTTTCTTATAATATGGTTTATAAAACTTTTGTGCTTCTTTCTCTTTCTCCATATCTATGATTTTGTTGGACAGCTTCTGCATCATTTTGGCCATAATTTCCAAATCTGGCAACTTTTCTTCCTTAGGCTTAGCAAACGATAAAGCTTTTCTTCCCACACCTTTCTCTCCTAACTGTTCTGGATAGTATTCAATACTCTCTCTTTCAGCTTCCACCACTTCTGCCTCTTCATATGTTTCCATCAAAGTAGGCTTGGCCCTACCTTTGGCGAACATGTCCAGATCAGGGCCTAAAGCTGAAGTATAATATTCAATCAGAACTTTGTCTGAAGGTCTATCTGTTTCAGAACAATTCTTGAGATAGGCTGCAAACCTTTGTGTGAAACTGTGCACTTTTTCTTTTCTTTCTTTCTTCAACGCGCACAACCCTTTCATGAGAGCTGCATGAGTTTTCTAAGTTGCATACTTACTTCTGAATATTCTTTCGAAGGTATCCCAATCAGGGATAGAGTTAGCAAGCAATCCAAAGTACCATGATGCTGCAGCTCCTTTAAGGGTATGCAGGAAGAGTCTGCATACCACATCTTCATATTCCCCAGCCCTTAATCCTTCAATTGCCAAGTAAAAACTTTGTAGATGATGATCATCTACTAGTATTTTCTCATTTGGGTCAAGCTTGGCCAACCTCTTGTCAAAGTCTTGAGGTAGTTCGTGTAATTGAGGTGTCAGGTTTAATGGTGATCTGGCTCTCCATGCAGGTGGTGGATTAGGTGGGTTAGGTAGTGGATTAGCATTTACTCCTGCCATGAGTCTAGGTGGAGAGTGAGGAGGTGAACTGACTGGATTATGGGAAGGAGAACTGTGAGGGGTTTTTGGGCCTTCTTGATTCAAAGGTAGCACAACTTCCTGTAAGGCTGTTTTTACAAGTTCTTCCCAGTCTCCAACCAACACTGAGTCTTCCGCTACAGGACGATCTTTCTTTTTATACTCTCTTCTGGGCAATCCAGGCATGATTGGAAATCCTCCAATATTTTTTACATATGCCTTGGTGTGTCTTCTCAGATCATTAACAATTTTGTTACCAACAGAATATAGATGTTCTCTTTCTTCCGGAATTGGATTATGAAACCCACTGCTCTCAGAACTGTTACCGATGGAATAATTTCAGGAAAATGGGTTTCCTTGGCCAGTCATGCACTGGCGGCCCTCCTTCTAGCACCAAAAATATTGAGGCCCCGAAATTCATAGGCAACAACAGTAAGGGATTCTCTCCAATCAACGTTCCCAACTAGCCCGTTGACTGTTTGGTATAGGGAATCCATTCGGTTTGCGGTCCGACTACCATAGGTCAAAGTAACAAAACAAAGTCTTTACTGGTTGCGACCCGGTCCACCGAGTTTTTGATATTTTGACTTAAGTGATGAAATGAAAGTGCCTAATTAACCATGCAGGGTGATAAGATGCAAGGAGTAGTCACAACATGATGTGCAGGTTCTTACCTCTCGTCTTAGACTCACTAGCATCTAAATCACATACAACGAGAAATTAAAACTACCTACCTAATCTATCCCTAGGGAGCAAGATTATTATTCCTTGGTGAGTAATACATTTTGTACATGCATAATGAAAAGTTACAGATAGCTGACACTTCTTTCAAGACACATGAACAATTGCATATTTTTGAACAACTAGTTAGCCAATTGTTTTATGAACAACATTCATTACTCACAGTGGAAAACATCACAAAATATACTGAAAAGCATTCAACAAGAACATAGGTTTAGGAAGTTAAACACTCTCACAGTTAATGAAACACAGCTGAAAATGAAATGGTTCCCCTTCAACATTGTTCATTTGATCACACTGATACATTCCAAATTTGGCTTTCTCCAACAGGCAAAAGTTGCAGTTTCTGATTGTAAAACGAAATAGTTCCCCTTACAAGCAAATGGTTTACAAATTCTTCCAGGGAAAAAGTCCTTTCTAAATTCTAACTTTCAAGTATTTCAACTATAGCAGCCGATCATTTGGGATGCCCCCAACGTGTGACCTTCCAGTTCTTCTAATGCTCCATATTCTTCTATGTTGTCTGTATACACTTAGGAACATTTTAGTAACAGACAGACAGTCAGGTTCGTGCCTTTATCATTATCGACTTTACCTTCTGCTTCGATGGCCCTTTTAGCAATCCGGTCGGTTTCTTTTCGATCCTTGCTAAACTGCTCCTTTACGTCTTCGCGCATCAGTTCCTTACGTCCACCTGTAATTAATCCAAGTGTATTACTCATTGGGACTACGTTATAAAATGAAACAACAGATTATACAACTGAAACAGCTATCCCACAAGAAATGGCCAGGTGCACCACTGCGGAAGTTGGAAGGATACTGGTGTCAGAAGTCAAAGTATTTGCCTAGCCGTAATGATGGAAACGAGAAGGGATAAAGCTACGTGCACTGTGGGCGAGAGAGTCTTTAATCAACAGTCAGACTTATTTGCACTTTAGAAGCCAAAAGACTTTGAGAGCCGCAACGGCGGAAAAGAGAAGGCTAGAGCCACGTGACGCACAGTCGAAAGTCAGACGGATTTGTACTTCGGAAGCCAAATGACTTCCCCAGCCGCAACGGTGGAAGAAAAACGGCTTCAGGTAAGCGGCTAAATCAGGTCAACACGCATCGGCAGTCAGGAAGATTTGGACTTCGGGTGCTAAACTACTCTGGGTTTCGCAACGGTGGAAGCGAAAAGGCTCTGGCTTCCGATCCAACAAGAATGAATCCTGATCAATATAAAGATTCTAAGTGTTTAGACAGCTTTAAAAATCAATAACATCCAGAAACCTACTATACCTCCGCAACGACGACCCATAAGAGAACAATTTTCAATACTAAACTCAACTCTGCGACCCACTGCAACATTCAAACACAAACAATTTTCGGGAATAGGCTGCATATAAATCGTCAAAATATCCAAACTTAAAACATGATCAACAATCAAGGATAAAACAACCTAAAGCAATATTCCATCATGAAGAGGGGCCCAAAATTTAATAGATTTGGGGAGAACGGTTGCAGCTGCAATAGAAGGTCATCCTATATTGCCCACAGGGAAGCCATCTTTCTTATGTCCCAAAGAAAACAATGTTTATTTAAAAGAACTAAAGGAAGGAATAACATCATACATAAAAATGTGGAAAGAGACTATTGGCAATGAGAATTCACCAATTGTTACAGAGGAATGGAATAAAAAACAAGATTATTGGAAAAGAGTTCTTGATGCATTAGATGGAATATGCAATGACCATACACCCTTGGATGAAAGTGATTCTTCCTCTAATGATTTTTTGCCCAAGACGAGGCAAAATGTTAACACTGATGGTAATGCACTCCATGCAATATCAAGTATTATGGATGGGGATTTTGATAATGTGACAGATGAACCGGTATATGTTGGACCCAAGTGCAACAAGCCAAAGCCAACATTCGATCCTAGAATTGATGTTGAGAAAGGAAAAATCTGTCTTGTTATATCAGGAAATAAGGATGAAGGAGATATGATTTGGATGGAAAAATCCACCTCAGATATCTTCCAGGATGATGACAACGAGACCATTCATGTAAATATTGATTGGTGGCAGCCTAGCTCAGGGAAATACAAGGGAAAAGTTTCAGAACAATATTGGGTACCAAATCTTGATGACACAGAACTTAGATCTATTCCGATTAATACCATTGTTTGGGCATGGATGCCAAAGAAAGAAGATTCTAGGAAGACCAAGATAAATAAATGTGGTGTACAAGTTGTACTTGATCTACTTGAGCGGATATAAAGAGATTAGGTGGAGATGATACATGAATGTAATTTTTTCTTTTTGAATGACTTACATGAATAAACATTTTTCAATGTTTGTAATATAATAAATACTCTTCAAGGTACTTTTTGAGGAATTTTATATTATTTAATGCATATATGAAAATTTCACTTCAAGTTCAATGTTAATTCGTGTGACGATACTTTATGCGAATTAGATAACACCATTCAAATTTTAACTTTTCAATTTGTCTTTTAGATCAACACAACATCTCACTATATCAAATGTGCATAATTATATTCAGTAATGCATGTACAAAACCCTTACCTTATTTATTATTAGTTTTTGCTCACTCTCTTCAATACCACTTTGAGCTTTTAATTTTGTTCCCCTGTTGATTGGTGGAGTGTCCACTCGAAATGTAGGGATGTTTCAATACACGTAATTTAATTCCACAAACTCTCTTTGTCATAATGATTAACTGTGGAAATCTTCATCTTGAAGCTGTACTTGATCTACTTGAGAAAATATAAGGAGATTAGGTGGAGATGATTCATGAATGTAATTTTGATTTTTGAATGACTAATTAATATACATGAAGAAAAAGTTGTCAATATTTGTAGTATATCAAATATTCTCTTCAAGCTACCATTTGAGGAATTTTATATTATTTTCTACATATATGAAAATTTTGGTTCAAATTCAACGTTAATTCATGTGATGATACTTTATGTGAATGCGCCTTAAAACATCTTATCATACTTGCTTTGTGAATAAATGTAGGGCACTTGCAATAAGGTTTGAAGTGAGTTTTCCCTATTATCCGTTATTATAGTTGATATAAATTTAATTGTAATACTATGTTGCATTCAAATTCATAATTATATTTTCTCGTGTAGACTTTAAACTGGTGCCAACTTTGTACTAGTATATTAACTTAGACTCAATAAATACAATACTAACATTTTGAGGGTGAAGGTTTTTTCAGTTTGTCATCATTGTGATTGATTTTCTGGATTAAATTGTGTGATCATTTTTTAGACCAACGTTTTGAGTGGACACTCCACCCATGCTTGTTACAGGAACCATGAAAAACTCATTGTGGACTGAAAATATTTCACATAACTTAATCCCGAAAATCATTCATTAAGTAGTAACATCATGTTAGCTTTAATTCATGTTAGACATTATCATCAAATATATTGCATCATAAAGACAATTTAATCCATGTGAGATTTAATGCTCATCGTAATGTACTGCATGTAATATAAGTATTATGGATGGATATTGTGATAATGTGATGGATGAACTGGTATATGTTGGACCCAAGTGTAACAAGCTAAATCCAATATTCAATCCTATGATTGAAGTTCATAAATGAAAGATGTTGCTAGTTAGATCATGAAGCAAGGATGAAGGAGAGATGATTTGGATGGCAAAAACCACCTCATATATCTTCTAGAATGATGAAAGTGAGACTCTTCATGTAAAGGTTGATTGATGGAAGCCTAGTTCAGGGAAAATTTTAGAACACTATTGGGTACCAAACCTTGATGGCACATGACATGGATCTATTCCATTTAATACCATAGTTTGGGCATGGATGCAAAAGAAAGAAGATTGCAGGAAGACCACAATAAATAAATGTGGCGTACAAGTTGTAATTAAGTTTGCTTCACTGAATATAAGGAGATTAGATGGATATGATATATGAATGCAATTTTAAATAAACCAATTTTTGATATATGAGATTAGATGGATATAATGGATATTGTATATGATTAACTTAGTTTTTAATACACTACCACCACCACAAATAATAATAAAAAATTATATCTCTATTCTAATTCATAATTTATTTTAATCATTACTAAGATAAAACCTATTTTACTCTAAGTCATAAAATATTTTTTCTTGTACACTATGAAGTGGTCCCAACTTCTAAAAATAAAACATCATACTCAAAAAGGCTTAGACTTACTATGGTAACTCAACCTAGACAAATTAATTAACATAATTTCAATTAAATGAAATTCCAATATAATAATAGCAACAAACATTGATTATTAATGTCATTAAATAACTTTAATAATAATCCGTAAAAAAATCTTCTACCATCTATTTTTCGTGATATAATCATTGATCAACTTAACTTTTATTAGAAAATATAAATAATAGTAATATGAATAAATTATATTTCTATTTTAATGTATAATTGATTTTGATCGTTAAAATAATAAACTTAGCATAGTAACACTTAATATATAATAGTTTTTCTTGTCACTTGTAAAATGTTGCCAACATTCTAATATATTGCAACATGATACTCAACACATACAATATTACTTGCTATGTTCGGAATTAAAATTGTTATAGTAACAAAAACATTTGTATTATGTCATTAAATAGTTTTTAAATGGGTCATTCTAAAATTGTGCCAACCTTCTACTAGTATAGGAACTCAACACCAACAATGTACTAGTTACGATATCAAATTATAATTCAATTGCTTAATCATAGTAACATATACAATATTAATGTCATTACATAAACTTAATCAACTTACCATTTAATACAAACTATAGATAATATTAATAGAAATTATGTAATGAATCAAATTCTAAGACTTTCATCATTTTGATTTGTCACAAAGGATTAGAAAGGTGTAATCTAGGTGTTAACACAGTCCCTCTCCTCTCATGTTGTAAAGGGTGCTAGCTCAATGGAAGAGCACCTGCATTACATGCAGGACAATGGTGGTTCGATTCCTCCGTACCCTAACATAAATTAATAGATGATAAAAAATCTTAATGATAATGTAAATATTGTAAGATATCTATATTTTCAATATAAATAAGCTCTTTTCAATTAAACACATTGTTGAAATACTTCATAAATAAATAATGAACACTTGCAATAATTCGTTCAGTTGGTTTTCCCCCTTTCCTCTTGTATATGAAAAAAATGAAACTGTACTGCACTAATGCTAATCTAGTTCATAATTGATTTTTATTGTTAAAATACTTAATATTAATAAATAAATGAGGCTTTACTAACATCAATATCATTAAATAAATTTATAGGTTAGAAATTTCTCACGTTAATCTATTATTCATAAAGTAAACATTCACCAACTTAGTTTTTTATACACTACCACTACCAACAACAACAACAATAATAAATTATGTTGCCATTTTAATTCATAATTTATTTTAATCATTACAAGGGTAAAACTTAGACTTTAAAGTCATAAAATATTTTCTCGTTTTGATTATAAGTGGTGCCAACTTCCAAAAATAAAACAACATACTCAACAAAGACAAAAATAATTACTATGGAAATATTTATAATTGTTGCAGTAACAAATACAATGTTGGTATTATGTCATAAAATAATTTAATCAACTTAATATTAAATACAAACTATAAAGAGTATTAATAGAAATTATGTAAGGATTCAAAGGCTATGACTTTCCTCATTTTGAAAGAACTCAATCTAGAGGAAGTTCTAAATTCTAGATCCACTAAATAATTACAAATTTAATGAAATATATGTTGTATCGGTGATCAAGGTTTATGCCAATGGGTTATAGTGCTAAGTTAGACACATTATATTTTGAATCTATCATGTAAATATACAATTTAATAAAATACCAAAACTAGATATGAACTGCAACGTAAGAGATGGGGGCATGATTTCACAAGGAATAGGGAGGGTGTTAGCACTCGTTCTAAATTTTGAATGGGCGTCTGCAGTAATTGGCTGGTAGGAAGGGGTATAGGTAGAAACGTTCTGGGCTCGATGACTTCGAGGTAGGTAAGGAATCCTATCTTAAGCCCAAGTGAAGAATTGAACGATCCCTTGGCGCTTAAGCTAACATGAGCAGATCCAATCACCGCAAGAACAACCAACGCAGAGCAGCGGGTGTCAAAGATATCAGAATGGAGGATGTGCATAGAGTATTGAGCTATGAGGGTGTGCGAAATCCATGGCTCATTTTTTCCCCAATGACCATGATCAGAGCGGGGCATATCTGTGGAAGATACGCACCCTCACAACGAGATATGTAGGGAACATAAGGGTGCATCAAGGTTGTGACGCCCGGGAAGGCCCACACAACTTAGATGGCCAAGATCTCCCCATTAGAAATATATACAGTAGAGAAACTTTTCTTTTAGTTAATCCATTAACTTGATTTGTAGCATAAGATATAATTCTCTGTGTGTAGTGGGGATTTATACCTAGCTACATGCAGAAGCACCAACCTTGGATCGCTGTGATCGTAAGGAAGGGTTCAATGGAAAATAGAAAAGTAAACTAAACTAATAATGAAAAGAAAATATTTTTTTATCATTTTTTAACAGGTATATAGGCTAAACTAATGCATTAAACAAAAATAGTAGACACACCTTTCTCATGTAAGACGGGCCACCATAGCTGTCCTCAGAAGTGGTTCTGCAGCTCCACAGGTTGGTTCTCCAGTTGTCTCCATGTACAGTTGTCAAACGGAGAATGGATCCAAAATGGGTATGGATAACGTCTCAACCTACACCGTGGGAAATGGTATGGCAATGGAAATGATGGTAGGGGAGTATGTGGAATACCTGAGAGAACTAATGTCGCAGTGTAACCATAAGTGAATGAGGAAAAAAGGTATCAATGTTTTGAGAGAGCCCTTCACAATGTATTTATAGTATGGTCCTAGGGTTTTTTGACCCAAGGTGGTGACCCATGGCATTCTATTACCCATGGTATTTATCTGTGGTTTTTTACCATTTCTCTTTTTTAGGGTTTTGGACCCATTTTTAGGGTTTTTTAACCCATTTTGGGAGAGACTGAGGGTAAACCATAGTAAATAATGATGTTTTGGACCATTTTTGGTGGAAATACAACTGTGAAGGTCAAAAGTAAGGGAAATATGGTAGGAATATGATGTATGTATATGTTTTAGACCATGTAGAGCTAGGTGAACACTGTTTAATGTTAACAGATTGCCCCCTGATGTGTGAGGGTGGGAGCTCATCGTATGGCCGATAGACATCATAGGATCATGGGAATAATGGTGACAACAGTGGAGGGACTAGAGACACTCGCAGAGAAGTGGAACTTCCTCATTCGAACTACGATGTCTTTTGGTTTTTTATTATGGGTTCTCAAAAATGGATGAGATACATATAATGTGTGACATGTATATGGATGAGGCGAGCATACCCATGCTCGCAACCATGTCAAAAGAATAAATAATTGGATCAAGGCTCAAAACATGGGAGCCAATCAATACATATACAAATGTTGATACATAATGGTGGCCTCAATGGGAGGTTGAATACAATGCTGATCTAAAGAAATAATACATAGGAACAATGAAATTCTCATGGAATGCAATATCATCACAAATGATGTTCTATTGAATACAAAGGTGTACACATATATATGGACTCAATGACTGAGAGTCAGAATCTCTCTGGTACAAAATCCAACATCAAGTACTGGATATACATGGAAGCACAACACTAGGGATTCCAAACACTATCGCTAACGCAGCCCAAAAATCACAAGGGAAAAGAAACTGTGTGGGTCCCATAGTAGACTCACACCAATGTGCTAGAGTTAGGTTACAACCAGGGTGTTTGACCAGATAATGAAAGGACCAATACCATGTATGAATCTCAATAGTGCGATGATGTAGTTGAATTCGAGCATGTGAGACACAACCATCCCGAGAGGCACTAATGACTCCTCTCAAGTGGTCTAAGAAACTGATCAATGAAGTGGATGAAACCAGGATACAAGGACCTCTGGGTCTCTCCTCTAGACTAGATGTGCGGATGTCGACAGAGGAAGAACTGCAACTGATCAAGGCAATGATGTGTCCTTGAATATAAGCACAAGGGGGGTAACCAAAGATGCATAACAATCTGGGGACTGACACACTAAATGGGGGAACATGGGAAGGGGGAGTATGGGGGACTCAAAATTACTTTGTTCAAAGTATGATGACATAACTGACCTGGAAGCAAATGAAACTGACTCATGGGAGAGGGATCATAGCTGTAATACCCTGGGAAGATAACTGCAAATGGGAAATTGTAATGTCTTGGTTTTGACCTCGTTACATTAGATGTATATGATGTATAAATTGTAAATGATCAGGGTGTGGAGCTAAAGGCCAAGGCCCCGCCATTGATCAGTTATGTTATGTTTTGGATTTGAATTGTCATCGATGGTATATCGGGGCATGCGGCATATATTGTGACGGTCATCATGTAAATATGCATCTATAATTAAAAATGAACCCGACCAGCTATGATCGCGACAACTAAAATGAGAATGGGGCATGATTTTCACAAGGATAGGGGTGGGGGAAATTGTCGACCTTGGCCAATGAGAGAAAAACCATGTGTCATCTTACCTTGTTTTATTCCAACCACTTTCATTGAATAATTGTTGCTGGTGGTTTAGGCAGTTAATTGTTTTGGGAGTGGGGTGACAGGACTATCAGTCCTCACCCACATGCACACTCCACCACAGCGGTTGACTTCACAATGGAAGGAAAAACCACCGTCCACACTCACGCAAGTCTTCCACTCTCTCCACGGTAGTGCAGAAGCTCTCACGCACTTCCAATCTGCATTCTCCATTGCCTGTCGTTTTGTTCATCCACGCGTAGAGGAAGAGCTTTTCATATTCACGCAGGAGTGGAATTCAAGTTCTCTCTCTCACGCACAGAACTTTCTGGGTTTTACCCACGTAGTTTTCCCCTGCGGATTTGTGGATGATGTGGTCGTATCCACTCCCCACCGGCTTATTGTGGGTTCTGCATTATTGTTCATGCTCACTCATAGGCTAGGGGACCATAATTTCTTCCCCAACATGGTCAGTGTAAGTCTTTCGATGGATCCATTTCCTGGGACGTGCTGTTGCCTCCCTACGTTTGTGGGTATTGTACGTTGATACATTTTGGGACTGTTGTTTTCCCCATGCTGTGAGCCGTGTTGCTGCTACGTTTTGAGGCTGCTGTGTAATTTGCTTGGGAGTCATTTTCCCTATTTGAGCTGTGACATCTAAATGATTGCATGAGTGCAATAGTTGGTCTTCGGACTGTATTGGGAGCAGGGATGTGGGCTTGGTTTTCTTGATAAACCTGGTGGCTGGAAAACACACAGACAGAGCTAGGGGGATAGATTCCTTCTCCACAACCCCTGAATAGCACTGGAAGGGAATGCAGGGCCTGAGGGACTGTGTAGCAGAGAAGGGATTGATTCCTTGTGTTGGGTGTGTGTGGATGTATTAGAGGTCAGGCTAGTTCTGGTGTAGGTGTTCTTGGCTCTGTGATGAGCTCACCAGCTTAGCAAAAAGCCTTTCCCTAACTCCTATATGGCATGATAAACCCAACTATGTTGGCTTGGCTATGTGTTGTGTATCCCTGGCTATGTGTAAGCCTGCTTGTTCCCTTATTCCTTGGAGAATCCTGCCCAGCTCGGGGGTGGGAGCGTTGCTAAGAGATTAAGGAGCACACTGGCCTATGGTTGGGTGGAACGTTGCAACGATGTAGCTGGTTGCAGAGCAAGTTCTTATAACATAAGTGATCTTGCCCATTTTTACTTATGCAACCATAATTTCTGTAAAATGAAAAAAATGGACATGTTGAATGAATGCTTGTATGAATGTATGATGTTTCTGCTATGTCTGATAGATAATTGCATCTGTGCATGATAAATGTTCATATGTGCATGTTTCTACTTCAATACATTTTCTTCAGCATTCTGTTTTAGCATTTTTATGCATGTACATGTTCATGGGGCTCTTAGCCTATGTGTTTGAAGCTTGTAGTCGCATCCTCTTCGTCGGTCGCAGGCTTGGGGACATGACAGAAATACTGAAGGAGGTAACTAGACTAGTGGTATCTAGGGGATCTATTGGGTGTATTATAATTCCTAAATTAATCCACCTATTCTTTAATTATCAACTGGGGTTGGTAAGCTTAGAGTTGACACAAAATATATGCAAAGGTAGAGTGTCACATACCCCAATTTTGTAAATAATGTTAATTGTTTTCATTATATTCCTAAGACATTATGTTAAAATTAATGCTAAGTAGGAACTGATGACTCAGCAGAGTCAACAGAAATGAAATGTAAATTTAGAATATTTTATTATTAATAAATAAATTGTGGAGACAACAGCATGGGAGAGTTGTTAAAAAGAGGTTACTGGTCAAACTGGTGGATGGAACTAGGTGGAGGGCAAAAGAAAAGTGGCAGCATCCTCAGACACTTCCTAAGTTGCAGGTGGAAACTTCCCTATAATTGGGGTCATGATCCCCCAAGAAAGTGGGATCAGAGAAGGTGGCTCATTAAATGACAACTAACCCAAAAGACCTAGGAAATCTTTTAAAAGTACTCAATGAAGAGAGCTGAGGCTGCTCAGATACTTTCCAGAGAGAATTCATTCAGGTGAATGATATTCAGGAAATTCATTGAAGAAAGAGGGAAAAACAGTAAGGAAATTGTACTGAGAGGATTGCTGCAGTAACTTGGTTTATTACAGCTTGTTAGCTAGAAGAGCTTACTGATAAGTTCAGATTGATACTGAGTTTTGAAGACTGGTATTTGACTTGCTACACCTATTTCCAGCCAGGGAGACCAGAGCAAGCTCGGGGGTCTTGAGGAGTCGTTGTTTGAGCGCTCTCCAGGAGTTGGTAGGGAGGAACGGCCTCCCATTGCTGTTATTGTCCATAGTTTCAACAGGTTCTGTCACTTAACTATTTTGGTTTTAAATAAATGTGAATGAATGAATGTTATGCTTATATTATATGACAGAAGATTTAGCTGGTTTAGTAATATAAATGTTTTAGTTTATCAGTAATAGAATTTGTGGATGAAAAATAATGACCCACTATGTTTTTCCACATCTAGGTTTTACCAGATAGTACTCTAGCGCAGGGGCAAAAATTATAAGAAGATAGTATGATGAGATGGTAAAAATTGTAGAGTGATTCTTCACATATCATTAGAAGACATTATTTGTTTTACTAATAGTTGTTATGCACGTAGATAAAAACTATTCTCCCGTATAGTATATCTTTCTCTGTAATTCGATTATTGCAAAGAACAGATAGAAGATTATGCTAGTTGTAATAAAGAAAAGATAGACTAAGTATTTCTGCTGTTTAAACCCTATAATTGTTTATCTTCCAGTTTGAAAGAATCTAACTTCTTATGCTGAAAAGACAATACTAATAGCATGAGTAATTATCTATTGGTTATATTTTACAGTTAAACCTAATTGTGTTAGTTTGCAGTTATTTAATTACTAAATCCTCTTTTATTTCAACTGAGCTCAAACAGATTACAAAACTGTTATTCTATTCTATTTTATATGTGGTAAATGAATGTTATTATATACACAGGAATTTATATATATGTATAAGAGATAAAGCTTAAATATTATATGCATATTAAGTAAATATACACACGCAT
>LPNX010409849.1:206296-460160 GCA_001517045.1 Pseudotsuga menziesii | reverse complement strand
GTAAATAAACACAAATTATTTATACGTTGCAGGATAATAATTATATAATATCAATTCCAACACTCTCTCGATTAAAATAACTAAGTATCCGAGAGTACCGGAACAACAATGTTCTGTTTATTAAATGTACTGAATAGACAAAGTATGCAAGTTAAAATATTAAGAACAAATAGTAACTTGGGTGATAAATTCAATCATGAATAGTACAAGATCATTTTCATTTTCAGTACTTATAAAGAAAGTAACCATTAGTTACTTCAGTACTCCACCACAAAAGTAAATTAAATAAATAGTGTTACAGTGAGCTCGACTTACCGAGCTAATTCTTGTACTATAATAAATTACAAAGGTATTTTATTTTTAACAGAACAAATTTTTAAAGTTTAGGTAAAACATTTTCTTTTACAGCCGATTCCAAATATTGTCAACATATTATAAGTAAACAAAAATTAAATAAATACATGAAAACAGTAAGGTATTGAAAGCTCAAAATAACCAGAAAGAACTGGTAATAATTCATATTTAAGTTAGGGTTTCAACCCTATAAGTATAAAACATTTACAGTAGGGTGGAATCGGGTTTTTCAAGCCCTTCTTCCAAGTCATCTCTCGACATTTGTATTTACACAGTAAATACTATGTGAGGGACTACGCACGCCACGGCCATTACAAGTTTGTAAAATTGTCCTTTTTTTTTATACTTTCACGGCCATAGCCCAAGCACTATCGTGCAGTTCAAGGAACCCTTGTAACTATGAATTTAATCAAAAAAAGGAAAGTAACAAGCAAACTCAAACCCTAAGGTAACAGATTTAACAACGCAACCAATCTGTTCCAGTTGGACCAAACAAATAGTAGCGGCCATGGTTAAAAAATAGGCTTACCGTTAACCCTGAACCGCTGTTGTATTTTCGCACAACCAACCGAAGGAAGAAGTCGACCTGTAACAAGAGGTATCCATTAAAAACTATTAGAACTACCCTATGTTTTCAAAAAAACAAATTAATGAAGAAAAGCTAAGAACTGACAGTCCTCTTACCAGAATATTTGAAAAGCATGGCCACCATCTAACTGCAAAATGCCCACGAAAACCTTTTGCAGAAAGGAAAGAAAGGATTGACTGCACAACACACATCTAACACTGTCTCAAGGAATACTTGAACACCCACAAAGGAGGAAGAAATTGTAGTCGAGGGTTTTGAATAAGGCAACAGCGAGGGAGAGTAACCCTAGGTTGACCAATAGCCTTCGTAATAACCAAACAATGGCACAATAACACCTTCTTACAGACCGTGGAAGAATCTTCAAGCAAGAACGACGAGGGGGAGGCTGTCATATAGCAAATAATGACAGCGCCTTGAGGAGAAATCGCAACAGAGCAGAGACTTCCTGAAGGCAAAAGGAGAATGATGAAGTTAGGGTTCGACCGAGACCTTTTATCAATCAAATGCATGGACCAGGGAGTGCCACGTTGTTACGTATATTTTTATGCGTTTTGGGTAACGTTGCATAGTTCGGATGTCAACAAATGATTTCCAATCATTTTATTGCTCATCCATAGTTCATCTATCACGAATAGCTCGTAACATGAACCTGCATTGTTTTGTCACAACAAAGTCTCGTTAATAATCATTAAGGGCATGGGAAACCATACGACCCTTATGATTGTGTTCATAGTATATAAATTGCAAATTATAATCTTACCTTTGTATCATAATATTTACCCTTTCCTTATTTCTTTTCTATATTACAAAGCTTTGACAAGGGTTGTATAGGGAATAGTGGTATTATCTCAATGCAAGTGTCTAGCTTGATACCCTAGCAATCAAACAACCCAAGTAGAATATTATTTAACTAAGTATATTTATTCGTTTATGTAATGAAGTTAAGAAATCCATCATGATAAAAGAGGATTGAAGGTAAACTTAAGGTAATCTATAGACTTGTTCAGTAAATACATTTACTATACCTCAGTTTATCATAGAATTGGCTATGGTTCCTTAAGCCAATCTATTAAATAGTTCTAAAATGTTATTAAGTTATGAAAAATAATTTTCTTGGTTTACATAACCTAATCATGATAAGTAATGTCTATATTTATAAGGGTTACTTTAAATAATGTAGTATGGATCTAACAGGTTTGTATAGAAATCTATTAGATCTCTAAAAATAAAAAGGTGCTATTGAGATTGAATATCATTACTGTCTGTAAATAAATGATAAATCTCCAAAAAATTATGGTAAAGAGAAATTTGAAACTCTCTATTACTAAATTCTTTTATTTAACTGCAGAATGCTTTGAGTTTGTAATTACCTCAAAACTAGAGAGAATAAAAGTAAGAATGGGATGCTTAAGTTCTTTAATATTGTATAGTATTCTTTCCAGACATGACATAGTTTAGTGAGATGGATAACTAAACATAGATCTTGAACTTACTTTTCTACCTGTGACAACATGAATTCAAGTACTTCATCATACATTTGACAACTATGTTAGACGTGAAACTTTTCTTAAATATTTTGAAGACTATAGTATATTGTGACTAAAAAGGAAACAGTTGCAATCATTATTGTCAGAACTAACTTCTATCCCTCAAGAAGTAAAAGAATAGAATAGTGAAATAATTATACCTTGAACGCTGGAATTTTGTTTAAGTGTCTATTTCTTACTGAGTTCACTGTTGCGACCATCCTTGAATCAAATTCTTTAAAAACTTATTAATCAGCGTCCAAAGTTTCTTACCTGTAGTCTGTAAAAACAGGAAGAACTCTCTGCATTAGCTCGGAAGCTAAGTAAGCCTAGTTTTTACATGACAGTCTCTTTTGTATGATCGCAAAAAGAAAAAAATCAGTAAACTGAAAAGAACGGTTCTACTGCTAGAACGTAAGCAACAAATAATTAATTTCAATAACAGATAACTAATCAAACAGTTAGCAACTGCTTTTATTGAAATTTATATGTATTTTAAAACTTTTAAATTTTTTTGAAATTTTGGGGTTCTGACATGTGGTATCAGAGCATGGTTCAAATACTAGTCCTGAATGTGGCCCAACTAGTTTCTACTGAATAGTAAAAACAATGTACTAACCTGTATTTTATTTTATGTAAAGAGTAGAAAACTTCTTTTTCTGAATCTAACAAGCAGGTATGGAGAAGCTAGGAGAATATGCTGAGGAGGAGTCTCCAAAAACCGAGACAAGATAGATGACTAGAGAACCTGTGTTAGAAGAAGTAGCTGCTCACTCTTCAGAGCTGATGCAAACTATAAAGGATTTAAGGACTGAAATGGAATCAGTCAAGAAGGACAATGAAATGATTCTAAAAACTCAAGAAGAGTTAAACCATATTTTAATGGAAAAATTTCAGACTGAAGGGAGAAGCAAAAGATCCGAATCTGAGGAAGCTAGCCATCAGAAAGGGTCTAAAAAGATGAAACTGGCTAAGGATGAAAGCAGTTCATCATCTGAAGGATTCAGGGAACAAAAAAGCTATTACACTACTAGTGACAGTAGTGAGGCTGAGTTGTATAATAGAAAGAAAAAGTACAGGCCATATGAAGAGATTTCTGGGGAGTTTAAAAAAATAAAGCCCCCAACTTTCAACGGAGAGACAAAAAAAGGGGAAGAGGCAGAATCCTGGTTATTCGGGATGAGGAAATATTTTCAGATATACAACTATTCAAATCAGCTGAAGGAAACAATGGCCATCTATAATCTATCTGGAAAAGTAGATATATGGTGGCAAGATTTGAAAAGAGTCAAGGGAATCAAAGAAAAGGAAGTTAACTGGAGTACCTTTAAAAGGTACTTCAAGAAGAAATTTATGTCTCAACAATACTATGAAGAAAGAGCTAAAGAGTTTTACGAGTTAAAGTTAGGATCTATGACTATGAAAGACTTAAATAGTAAATTCTTAAGTCTGTTGAGGTATGTACCTTATTTAGTTGATGAGAAACCTAAAGTACAGTGGTTTCTCAGCTGTCTGCCATATCATATCAAGGACAGAATCGAGTATGATAACCCAAAGACTCTGGAAAAAGCCATGAGGAAGGCAAATTTCTGTTTTGAACATAACAAAAAGAAAGAAGGTATAGCCAACTGGAAGGCTAAAAAGAACAGTAATCAGCTTGAGTTCAAGAAAAAGGAGTTTGTACCCCAGAAGAATTTCAGGAATAATAATAACAGAAATAAGTCTAATGGTAAGAACTTCCAGGAAAATAGAAATGGTGTTCCTAATAATTCCAATAACTTCAAGGGCAAGGAAGCTTTAAACAATCATGGAAATTCTACCAAGAATTTCGAACGAAAGGAGCCCGTTAAGTGTTGGGAGTGCAATGGACCGCACTATGCTTCGGTCTGCCCAAATCGGAAGAAGCCAAACAGTAATATTCATACTGTGCAGGATGAAATGACTGTTGGAGATTTTGCAAGGACTATGCCTAGAATCAATGCAGCATTGGAGAACTGTCAAGCTGATTATCAGACTTCCATGGTGGAAGTAGAAGGTATGGTTAACCAAACTCCTGTAACCATTTTAATAGATCCAGGAGCTAGTCTTAGTTATATTTCACCTCAGATAGTAGAAAAATGTAATTTGACTGTTGAAAAGTTTGATAGCTCCTAGTTAGTTCAATTAGCCACCAGGGCAAAAAGGAAAGTAACCTGTTACGTGAAAGAATGTGTTTTAGTTATGAATGATTTTAAAACTACTGTTAAGTTAAATGTTCTGCCACTTGGCTCGTATGATTTGCTGATTGGCATGGATTGGTTAGAGCAGCATAAAGTAATTTTAAACTGTTTTGATAAAACCTTTACGTGTGTAAATAATAATGAACAACCAGTAACAGTTAAAGGTATTCCTAGGAAAACTGTAATTAGACAGATTTCTGCCTTACAACTTAAGAGAGTAGTCAGGAAATGGTGTAAATCCTATGCTGTAACCATTATAGATGAGGCAAGTAAGTCTGAAAAAGATAAAATGAAAATAGAGGATATTCCTGTATTAAACGAATTTACAGATGTTTTTCCAGAGGAAATTCCAGGATTACCTCCTAGGAGGGAACTGGATTTCACTATTGAGCTGGTACCAGGTACTGTACCTAGCTCGAAGGCTCTGTATCGTATGAATATTTTGGAACTTAATGAATTAAAATCACAGTTAAAAGAGCTAATAGATAACAAGTACATTCGACCCAGTGTGTCCCCTTGGGGAGCACCCGTCATCTTTGTAAAAAAGAAAGACGGAACTATGTGACTATGCATAGATTACCGTCAATTAAACAAGATGACCATTAAAAATAGATATCCATTTCCCCGCATAGATGATCCGTTTGATCAGCTACATGGAGCTATGGTGTTCTCTAAGATAGACCTGAGATCGGGATATCATCAGGTAAGAATTAAATAAGAGGACATCTTCAAGACAACCTTTAGAACAAGGTATGGACATTACGAATTTGTCGTAATTCCATTTGGGTTTACTAATGCCCCCGCTGTATTTATGTGTCTAATGAATAATATAATGCATAAATACTTAGATAAATTTGTCATCGTGTTTATCGATGACATCTTAATTTATTCTAAAAATGAAGTAGAACATAAGGAACACTTACGAATAGTTTTACAAGAGCTGTGAGAGCAACAAATTTTTGCAAAATTCAGCAAGTGTGATTTCTTTAAGGATGAAATCCAGTACTTAGGTCACGTAGTGACTAAGGAAGGGATTTTAGTTGATCCTGAAAAGATTCGGGCAATCGAAGATTGGCCAGTACCAAAAGATGTAACAGATGTTAGGTCATTCATGGGAATCACCGGTTATTACCGGAGATTTATTGAAGGCTTTTCAAAGATAGCTAATCCAATCACTTCCTTGCAAAAGAAAGGCAAGAAATTCAATTGGAACTTAAAATGTGAAGAAAGTTTTAAGAAACTAAAAACCTTATTAACAACTGCGCCTATTCTAAGAATAGCCAATCCTAATAAAGATTTCGTGGTATGCACCGATGCTTGTAATGACGGTTTAGGCGGTGTACTGACTCAAGACGGGCATGTCATTGCCTATGAGTCTAGGAAGTTAAAGATCCACGAAAGGAATTATGCGACTTATGATTTAGAGCTTGCTGTTGTTATACATGCTTTAAAAATGTGGCGACACCACTTGATAGGCGGAAAGTTTATTTTAATGACTGATAATAAAGGTCTGAAATACCTTTTAGATCATCCCAACTTAAATGCAAGACAAGCAAGGTGGTTATCCTTCTTAAGTGAATACGATTTTGAAATCCAACACATAAAAGGAAAAGAAAATAAGGTGGCTGATGCTTTAAGCAGAAACGCAAAGCTGAATTTTATAGCAGCGATCAACACTTATGTTTCTGATTTAAATGAACAGCTGACAGAAGGGATAAAACAGGATGAAATTTATCAAAAATTACAAGTTACAGCTAAAGAAGAACCAACAGAGAGTTTAATAAAAGGTTATAGTCTAAATAAATATGGATTTTTATTGTTTAAAGATAAACTATATGTGCCTAATATGCCTAAGGTTAAATTGTTGATTCTGGATGAAGTTCATAAAACCCCTTATTTAGGGCATCCAGGCTACCAAAAGATTGTCACCATGTTGAGAAAAGAATATTTCTGGCCTAGTATGAAATATGAAGTAGCGGAATACATAGCTAGATGTTTGGATTGTCAACAAGTGAAAACTGAACACCAACATCGAGCTGGTTTACTACAACCCTTGCCTATTCCTAGTTGGAAATGGGAAGTAATCAACTTGGATTTCATTACTGGATTACCCAGAAATCAGAATCAGAATGATTCAATTATGGTGGTGGTGGACAAGTTAAGTAAAGCAGCACACTTCATTCCTGTTAAGACTACTTACAAGGCTGCTAATATAGTTGATATATTTTTAAAACAGATTTTTAGGTTACATGGAGTACCTAAAGTTATTATTTCAGACAGGGATCCTAAATTCACAGGGAATTTCTAGAGGTCCTTGTTTAAAGGATTAAACACAACCTTGAATTTCAGCACCTCTTTCCATCCGCAGATAGACGGACAAACTGAAAGAGTGAATCAGGTGCTGGAAGATCTGTTAAGAATGTATGTTAAGGATCAACCAGGTAAGTGGGAGGACTATTTGCATTTAGCAGAATTTACATACAATAATAATTATCAGTCGTCAGCTAAGTTCATCCCATTCAAAATTCTGTATGGGCGTAAATGCAACACTCCTATCTCCTGGAATAATCCAGTAGATAGATTGGTGTTAGGACCTGAATTATTAAAGGAAATGGAACAGATTGTGAAACAAGTGCAGGAAAATTTAAAGGTGGCACATGATCGACAAAAGAGCCAAGCAGATTTGAAAAGAACTCCTAAAGAGTTCCAGGTGGTTGAGCACGTGTTTATAAAGGTAAGACCAAAGAAAAGCTTCCTAAGGCTGGGGAGTTGTGCAAAACTAGCACCATGTTATTGTGGTCCGTTTAAAATTTTATCCAGAATTGGTCAAGTTGCATATCAATTAGTGTTACCACCTAATTTGAAAGTGCATAATGTTTTCCATATTTCTGTTCTGAAAAAGTATGTTCATGATGCTACTCATGTAATTGATTGGAATGTTGTATAGGTGGAACCAGAAGCAGAAGTTCTGGTGTAACCGGACTGTATCCTCGAGAGGAGGAAAATTAATTTGCGGAACCGTGCCATTGGACAAGTGAAGGTGCAATGGAAGCACCTTAGTCCTGAAGAGGCTACTTGGGAACTGGAAAGTAAGATGCGGGAAGCATACCCGAATTTGTTCCAGGAGGTTGCAGAGGATGAAGAATAAGTAACATCGAGGATGATGTTACATTTTAAGGGGGTGTGTATGTCACATAAACCAATTTTGTAAATAATGTTAATTGTTTTTATTATATTGCTGAGACATTATGTTAAAATTAATGCTAACTAGGAACTAATGACTCAACAGAGTCAACAGAAATGGAATGTAAATTCAGAATATTTTATTATTAATAAATAAATTGTGGAGACAACAGCATGGGAGAGCTGTTAAAAAGAGGTTACTGGTCAAACTGGTGGATGGAACTAGGTGGAGGGAAAAAGACAAGTGGAAGCATCCTCAGACACTTCCTAAGTTGCAGGTGGCAAATTCCCTATAATTAGGGTCATGATCCCCCAAGAAAGTGGGATCAGAGCAGGTGGCTCATTAAATGACAACTAACCCAAAAAGACCTAGGCAATCTTTTAAAAGTACTCAATGAAGAGAGCTGAGGCTGCTCAGATATTTTCCAGAGAGAATTCATTCAGGTGAATGATATTCACGAAATTCATTGAAGAAAGAGGGAAAAACAATAAGGAAGTTGTACTGAGAGGATTGCTGCAGTAACTTGGTTTATTACAGCTTGTTAGCTGGACGACCTTACTGATAAGTTCAAATTGATACTGAGTTTTGAAGACTGGTATTTGACTTGCTGCACCTAGTTCCAGCCAGGGAGACCAGAGCAAGCTTAGGGGTCCTGAGGAGTCACTGTTTGAGTGCTCTCCAAGAGTTGGTAGGGAGGAACGGCCTCCCATTGCTGTTATTGTCCACAGTTTCAATAAGTTCTGTCACTTAACTATTTTGGTTTTAAATAAATGTGAATGAATGAATGTTATGCTTATATTATATGACAAAATATTTCACTGGTTTAGTAATATAAATGTTTTATTTTATCAGTAATTGAATTTGTGGATGAAAAATAATGACCCACTGTGTTTTTCCACATTTGGGTTTTACCAGATAGTACTCTAGCGCAGGGACAAAAAATATAAGAAGATAGTATGATGAGATGGTAAAAATTGTAGAGTGATTCTTCACATATCATTAGAAGACATTATTTGTTTGACTAATAGTTGTTATGTACGTAGATAAAAACTATTCTCTCGTATAGTATATCTTTCTCTGTAATTCGATTATTGCAAAGAACAGATAGAAGATTATGCTAGTTGTAATAAAGAAAAGTATTTCTGCTGTTTAAACCCTATAATTGTTTATCTTCCAGTATGAAAGAATCTAACTTCTTATGCTGAAAAGACAATACTAATAGCAGGAGTAATTATCTATTGGTTAGATTTTACAGTTAAACCTAATTGTGTTAGTCTGCAGTTATTTAATTACTAAATCCTCTTTTATTTCAACTGAGCTCAAACATATTACAAAACTGTTATTCTATTCTATTTTATATGTGGTAAATGAATGTTATTATATACACAGAAATTTATATATATGTATAAGAGATAAAGCTTAAATATTATATGCGTATTAAGTAAATATACACAGGCATCATAACTAAATAGATAGACCAAACCAAAAATTGGATAATAAAATTAAAATAATAAATATAGAAACTTTGTACTCACAAAAGAAGTAATATCGTTGTTGTATTAATAATAATGAACTTATATTACAAACAATATAAGAGCATTACTAATGTAATACTTAAAGTAATATTTTATTATTACAATTTCAAACTTAGATTATTTATACTCTATGTACAAATAAATAAAGACTATGTAAAAATAAATTGTTTATACTCTGCGTATTATACAACAATTAATTAATACTTGAAGACATTAATAAAATATAATAAGAGTATAACAGTCTTACATAAATTTGAAAGGTATGAACTGTGCATTAAAATTTACAGTCTCTAACAAATAGAAGTCAAGTTATTAAGCCAGTACAGAACCCTTGACAACAAATTTATTTAACAATAAGTTGGAGAGTACTTAAATCACAGATTTTTTTATAAACTGAGAATAAACTAGTATTACTGTAAATAAACACAAATTATTTATACGTTGCAGGATAATAATTATATAATAGCAATTCCAACACTCTCTTGATTAAAATAACTAAGTATCCGAGAGTACCAGAACAACAATGTTTTGTTTATTAAATGTACTGAATAGACAAAGTATGCAAGTTAAAATATTAAGAACAAACAGTAACTTGGGTGATAAATTCAATCATTAATAGTACAAGAAAATTTCCATTTTCAGTACTTATAAAGAAAGTAACCATTAGTTACTTCAATACTCCACCGCAAAAGTAAATTAAATAAATAGTGTTACAGTGAGCTCGACTTACCGAGCTAATTCTTTTACTATAATAAGTTACAAAGGTATTTTATTTTTAACAGAACAAATTTTTAAATTTCAGGTAAAACATTTTCTTTTACAGCCGATTCCAAATATTGTCAACATATTATAAGTAAACAAAAATTAAATAAATACATGAAAACAATAAGGTATTGAAAGCTCAAAATAACCAGAAAGAACTGGTAATAATTCATATTTAAGTTAGGGTTTCAACCCTATAAGTATAAAACATTTACAGTAGGGTGGAATCGGGGTTTTCAAGCCCTTCTTCCAAGTCATATCTCGACATTTGTATTTACACAGTAAATACTATGTGAGGGACTACGCACTCCACGGCCATTACAAGTTTGTAAAACTGTCCTTTTTTTTATACTTTCATGGCCATAGCCCAAGCACTATCGTGCAGTTCAAGGAACCCTTGTAACTACGAATTTGATCAACAAAAGGAAAGTAACAAGCAAAATGAAACCCTAAGGTAACAGATTTAACAACGCAACCAATCTGTTCCAGTTGGACCAAACAAATAGTAGCGGCCATGGTTAAAAACCAGGCTTACCATTAACCCTAAACCGCTGTTGTATTTTCGCATAGCCAACCGAAGGAAGAAGTCGACCTGTAACAAGAGGTATCCATTAAAAACTATTAGAACTACCCTATGTTTTCAAAAAAACAAATTAATGAACAAAAGCTAAGAACTGACAGTCCTCTTACCAGAATATTTGAAAAGCGTGGCCACCATATAACTGCAAAACACCCACGAAAACCTTCTACAGAAAGGAAAGAAAGGATTGACTATGTAGCACACATCTAACACCGTCTCAAGGAATACTTCAACACCCACGAAGGAGGAAGAAATTGCAGTCGAGGGTTTTGAATAAGGAAACGGCGAGGGAGATTAACCCTAGGTTGACCAATAGCCTTCATAATAACCAAAAAATGGCACACTAACACCTTCTTACAGACAGTGGAAGAATATTCAAGCAAGAACGATGAGGGGGAGGCTTTCATACAACAAATAACGACAATGTCTTGAGGAGAAATCGCAACAGAGC
Organism: Pseudotsuga menziesii; assembly: GCA_001517045.1. Taxonomy (NCBI): domain Eukaryota; kingdom Viridiplantae; phylum Streptophyta; class Pinopsida; order Pinales; family Pinaceae; genus Pseudotsuga; species Pseudotsuga menziesii. Next base: position 448,960 of record LPNX010409849.1, on the reverse strand, counting down.
AAAGACTGCCCGAAGGCAAAAGGAGAATGATGAAGTTAGGGTTCGACCGAGACCTTTTATCAATCAAATGCATGGACCAGGGAGTGCCACGTTGCTACATAGATTTTTATGGATTTTGGGTAACGTTGCATAGTTCGGATTTCAACAAATGATTTCCAATCATTTTATTGCTCATCCATAGTTCATCTATCACGAATAGCACGTAGCATGAACCTGCATTGTTTTGTCACAACAAAGTCTTGTTATCAATAATTAAGGGCATGGGAAACCATACGACCCTTATGATTGTGTTCATAGTATATAAATTGCAAATTATAATCTTACCTTTGTATCATAATATTTACCCTTTGCTTATTTCTTTTCTATATTACAAATATTTGACAAGGGTTGTATGGGGAATAGTGGTATTATCTCAATGCAAGTGTCTAGCTTGATACCCTAGCAATTAAACAACCCAAATAGAATATTATTTAACTAAGTATATTTATTCGTTTATGTAATGAATTTAAGAAAGCCATCATGATAAAAGAGGATTGAAGGTAAACTTAAGGTAATCTATAGACTTGTTCAGTAAATACATTTACTATACCTCAGTTTATCATAGAATTGGCTATGGTTCCTTAAGCCAATCTATTAAATAGTTCTAAAATGTTATTAAGTTATGAAAAATAATTTTCTTGGTTTACATAACCTAATCATGATAAGTAATGCCTATATTTATAAGGGTTACTTACTTTAAATAATGTAGTATGGATCTAATAGGTTTGTATAGAAATCTATTAGATCTCTAAAAATAAAAAGGTGCTATTGAGATTGAATATCATTACTGTCTGTAAATAAATGATAAATCTCCAAACAATTATGCTAAAGAGAAATTTGAAACCCTCTATTACTAAATTCTTTTATTTAACTACAGAATGCTTTGAGTTTGTAATTACCTCAAAACTAGAGAGAATAAAAGTAAGAATGGGATGCTTAATCTCTTTAATATTGTATAGTATTCTTTCCAGACATGACATAGTTTAGTGAGATGGATAACTAAACATAGATCTTGAACTTACTTTTCTACCTATAACAACATGAATTCAAGTACTTCATCATACATTTGACAACTATGTTAGACATGAAACTTTTCTTAAATCTTTTGAAGACTATAGTATATTGTGACTAAAAAGGAAACTGTTGCAATCATTACTGTCGGAACTAACTTCTATCCCTCAAGAAGTAAAATAATAGAACAGTGAAATAATTATACCTTGAATGCTGGAATTTTGTTTAAGTATCTATTTCTTATTGAGTTCACTGTTGCGACCATCCTTAAATCAAATGCTTTAAAAACTTATTAAGCAGCGTCCAAAGTTTCTTACCTGTAGTCTGTAAAAAACAGGAAGAACTCTCTGCATTAGCTCGGAAGCTAAGTAAGCCTAGTTTTTACATGACAGTCTCTTTTGTATGATCGCAAAAAGAACAAAATCAGTAAACTGAAAAGAATGGTTCTACTGTTAGAACGTAAGCAACAAATAATTAATTTCGATAACAGATAACTAATCAAACAGTTAGCAACTGCTTTTATTGAAATTTATATGTATTTTAAAAATTTTAAATTTTTTTGAAATTTTGGGGTTCTGACATAGAGGGTGTCGTGTAAATATTTTAACAAACAAAATATTGAAAGATATTTCAAAATGAAAAACTGAGTCAAACTCCTATAAATGAAATTATTAAAATAATTAAACTGGGACAGAATAATAAACTAAATAATTGATAATAAACTATAAAATGAAATACAATCAACACTTAACTATTCAAATGGAAAACTAGGGTACAAGGAGAACTTAACTTATAAGCAACTAGAAAACTTAATAAGAGAAGCAAGTAGAAAACTTAATAAAGAAAACTTGATAAAAGAAGCAAATAGAAAACTTAATAAAAGAAATATCTTTAGGTTCTATCCTACAAGTTCTTTCAACAATAAGACAACTTAAAAGAGATAACCTAAAAACATACTAAAGAAAACGCATATAACACTAAATATCACATGCAAACGAATAAACCAATCTAAAAAGCATAAACACAAAATAATACAGTATTAAAACAAAATCAGCAATAACATTGAAGAAACAAAAACAACTTGACACACATTCAAGCAAAAAGAAATAAGGAAAATAATAAAACTTTAATAAATAACCTAAAACAATTAAACCTTAACTTTAATGTTAAACAAAACTAACATCTAACTATTATAGTCAAAACATAATTCAGACATCAACAAAACAAAACTAAAAACAATCTCAAAATTCATAAAAAAACACTAAAAATAGAACTAAGGGCTGAATGACAGAATGAACTGTGGGTCTAAAAGGGGTGGCTGAATAATAGACTGAATAGGTTGTCCGAATGACAGGCTACACAGTTAAAATGTTAAAAACTAACCTAAATGAACTAATCTTCAGCTGAAGCCATGCATATGTAATTCTAATGCATAAAGCAATAAACAAACCTACTTACTAAGAAAATCTAACAACAAAATAAACTTAAGAAAATTCATAAACATAAGCATAAAGAAACCATTGCATATTAATAACCTGAAATGTAAATTGCATAAACTAATAATTAATAGAAATGAAATAGACATAATTAAATCTACTTAATTTGATAAACACCAATCTATTTTATCTAACTTGCAAATAAACTGAACAATAGACTGAAAATGAAATGACTAAAAGCAAAGCTGGAAACAAACTATGTGCGTAGTTAACTATCTAATTCGGAAATCAAATCGCATTACAGAAAAAAAATAGACTGTGAATTAAATTAGCTACAACAAAAAAATGAAAGAAATAAACAAGAAAAGAAATCTTTGGTTGATGAGGGGCCCTCTCAGTAATCAAGGGTGATTCCTGGCTAACTTCTACTTAAACGCAATCTTCAACAGCAACACATACAACTCTTTATTCAGATGGTGGAACATAAATACAATGTTCAAGAGTAAATCACAACAGGAACTCTTCTCCTAAATCTGCTAACTGGCCTATTTTTCTAGCTAACTCCATCTCTCTCACAGAGGATTCTATATATAATAATTTACAGGGATGAGCAAGTCGACCCTTTAGTGGTCAACTTCTGTCTAAATTTAGTTGATCTTAAAGGCGCATAACAGATCGCAGGCCAACTTGCAGGAATCTCCCTTCTTCAGTGTGAACGGTCTTCAGAGGTGGCGCACAGACTTCTCTTTAGCATGAATGATCTGCAGAGGTGGCGTATAGGTTCCTTCCTGAGCACAACAGGTGACTGATGGAGAACATAGGAGAGCGTAGTGGCGAATCTTCTAGAGCGTGGGTTGAATGCATCGATCCAACATATGGATGGTTGATGTGGTGGCGAGCAAAGGAGAATGCAGGTTGGAAAACATCTAGAACACAGCTTCATCACCCAGACACGTGGATAACAATTCATTTGCAGTTGTTTCATGTTTTAAATGCCCATAATCAAAGTCTGAAGGGAGATCTGGATGGAGATCTGAACGAGAGGTTGCGCCGTGAGATCGATACATTGGGCGTCAATCTACGACGAGCGTAGTGTCTGTCTGCTAGCACGCTTCAGGGCTACAGTCTACAATAACACATTTCAACATCTGGAAAACCACCAACGAGTTTCACGCAATGGGCTGGATGACGAGCTGGATGTCAAGCTGGACATGCTATGCGAAAGGCAAGATGAATGCGTTATGTTTATTAATTTAGCCCAAAAATATTATAAAGTATGCAAACAAATATATAAATCAGTTAATATATAAACTGCACTTTAATAATGTTATTTTTAATTAATAAAACCATAAAAAATGATAAATAAAAAGATTTCATATAAACATTACATACACTCATACCTGAGGCTGAATAATGATCTGTGTGTCATAAAATATACAAAAGATAATAAAATATGTGTTTAAATGAATAATTTAACTACAAAAAATGATAACAAATCTAGGATCAACATTCCCCCAAACCGGAGAAATGCCAGGTCCCATTGGGCAAAAAGAAAGAAAAACAATTTAGGAAGAAGGTGAACTAGCAGCTGCCTTCAACTTGGCAGATAAAAAAGGTAATTTAAACTTCACTCTTTTAACCTGTAAAATAACATATCTTTCATGTCACACATTGTATGAAAATTAAAAATGACTTTATTGGGTTTTCAAGAGTTCTTAATTTAATAGTTCTTAGGTTCAAAAGTAATTTTATCATTTATAAGGTTTAAAATTAATTCAACCATGTCCAAAGTAAAACTTTGGGCAGGTTGAACATATAACACAAAAACATGGATTGCATTTTAAATAACAGAAAGATTGATCATTTTTATGCATGACCGGGTAAGAGAATAGAATTATTAACAGTGAAATGGAAGTAAAAACTATTTTCCCAAAGACAAAATTTAGTTAGCAAATTTAATCATAAGTGCTATAATATCACCATTTTTACCAGATCGCTATTTGATATTTCATTTTCCTTCATTTGATTCTTCATATGGTAAGACCATATCGAATTTTGCTATAAAATATGCTTCAATCTATAACCAAATTCGACTATTTACATTCCGGGAAATACTTATCTTTTGTTAGAGATAAATAGATTTGTCATAAAATAAAAATAATCTAATTTTTTACAAGTCAAATCCATAATCCCCCAAACCAAAGATATGGTGTGTCCTCGAGCCATACAGAGAGAAGAATTGATTGTTCCAGAAAAATAGAAAGAGTGAGAGCATGCTGTTAAGTATTTTTTTTTTCAAAAAAACTAACTAGTAAATGGAAATGGTTCAGAAATGTATATTCATGAAAAATAAAACAATTCTTAGAAATACCATGTAAATGAGAATAATATAATTAAAAGAATGCCATAGGAAAAAATAGCCATCCATGCCTCATTGTAAATATATCCTGTCATCGTCAAGTATTTTAAGTGTACCCTGGAGTGTGTGAGATTTACAGCTATGGGTCCCATTTCTAAGATAATGACATCTTAGATATATGCGGAATGAGACGGTCGAGGAAAATTCAAATTAGAGCCATTCTCAAATGACATTATAAACAATTGGCCATGACATAATTTTTTTGAAGAATTTTTTCATATATTATCGTTATTTTACGAACTATGTACATAGTGGTGTATTAACCAGATCTCATTTACCAGATATTGCCCCACTACCAGCAGGCCTGTTTAGTACCTCGATAGGTTTATCTTGGTACCATGCAAGCATAGACCCACTTCCAGCAAGCATGTTCAGTACCCTGACGAATTTACTTGCACTTATCGAGCTTCCTGTTGTAAGGTTTTTACTTAGCATTGACCCGCTGCTAGTAGGCCTGTTCAGTACCTCGACGGGTTTTCCTTGTATAATGATATTAAAGATATGGAATCCGATTGGTACTAGAGCGTGTTAAATCCTACTAAACACATAATTCAATTGTTTTCAAAATAAAGTTATAAGTAATTTCATAATGGCGAGACTCATAAAACATGTCAAAAGAGAATAACTGAAAGTTGTTCTTTAACCCAACAGTCCTTATTCTTCATAAAAGAAAAGTAATGTTCCCCATAGAAAAAAATTCCACTTACTATTGAGTTATCACCAAAATACTCAAGAGAAAAGTTTTGATAACAAGTATAGGATGAGCTAGTAATCCGTAGGTGAAAAATAAGGATGTGAAAAATATGATAATGAAAGTGGGTCTTATCGAGCAACTATTTAAAAGAATAAATCATAAATATACATGTCTAAATAAAAATGCCAAAAACTATATGAATCATAACAGAATTGGTTAAGTACGAGATAAAAAGGATTGATATAAAAAATTTATCCGTATAAGCTGCAAATTTCGAAAGTACCCCCAAAAAGATTAAAATACCCGATGAGTATTTAGCATACTTTCCTTGTCCAAGTAATATTCCGTTAGTTGCTCATAGAGATAATATACTTGTAATAAAACTGCAAATTCACTTGTTAGATGATTTAATTTATTCATAAAGAAGCGAAAGAGTCATGTATAAACAATATATTAGAAATGACTCTTATTTATTCAAAGCAACAAGCACATATTTACATATATACAAGTGATAATAACCCAACATATTTTTCAAGGATCAGGAGAAGGAGGGACAGCTTCCCCTTCAACTAATTCCATTTCATTTTTCTACAAAACATTTTGCATAAAATCTTGTTTAGATGCCAGTTGGTAATAGAGACTAAGTCTATGTCCATTTACTACAAATGAAATTTCTGAGCCATCGATTGTTTTAATTTTTACTGATCCATTGTCAAAAGCTATAACTACTTCATATGGACCCATCCAACAGGTAGTTAATTTCCCTTTAAAATTGTTAAACCGTGAATCGAATAGTAGTGCCCAATATCCAGTATTAAACTGCTTTTGCTTAATAAATTTATCATGCCATGTTTTTGTTGATTCTGTGTTAACATCATTCTTTGTAGTGTGTCTTGTCTAATTTCGTCTAACTCATTAATCTGTAATATTCGTTGTTTCTATGCTTCATCCAAAAATATGCCTAATTGTGTTGCCATACGAAAATTTTTAACTTGAAATTTGATAGGTAAAAGGACTTGTTTGCCATACACTAACTCATAGGGGATATGTCCGGTAGTGTTTCTCCATGTTATCCTATAGGCCCATAAAGCCTCTGGGAGTCTATCTACCCAATCCTTATGATGTAAGTGAATGGTCTTAGTTAAAATGGCTTCTAATACTTTATTAGTTGATTCTACCTGACCATTAGCCTGAGGGTGATAAGGTGAATATTTGCAATGTCAGATGCCATATCTCGTAGTAAGTTCTTTCATTAATTTAGAAGTAAATTGAGTACCTTGATTTGTAACAATTTCTCTAGGTACACCAAAATGGGTGAATATTTCTTCATATATAAATTCTACCACTCATTTCTTTGTGGCTCTAAATAAAGCTTTAGTTTCTACCCACTTGGTTGTTAGAATAATCAACCCATAGTTATCTACCTTAGACATTAATTAATCCAATTTTTGTCTTATTTGCCTAGTTTCCATATTCCACTTTATGCAAGTTGTCCTCCACACATCCATAGTGGTCAAACTTGATAATTTTGAGTCATGGAGCACTTGGGAAACCTCCTGGAATCAAATATGCTTTATTCCTGGACTCCCTAGCGCATGTCTGCTTTTTCTGCTTTATTGCCTGCTTTTTTCTGAGTTTTAAGGCAATTGGGAAAGTTTGACTAGGTGAAGTTAACTTGTTTTTTGTCCTCATCATCCTCCACTCTTTTCTCCTATGAAAAGCATGTATGAGTTGTCGTTCCACCATCTATTAGCTTGCCTAATTTCTTTTTCCAATTCATGAGCTCCTAGACAGATTTGGAATGTGCTTTATGCACCTATGGGGGATTTGCTTAGATTTAGTAAGCCTGCTTTTGACTAAATTCGAATGGCATATTCATGCATTCAAATATCTCATGTAATTATTTATTATGGCAGCCTATGACTTCACAGGGTTGGCTATTGTACACTTATTCAATACAGATTAGTGTTCAGCTCCATATTCAGTCTCTTTTGTGAGTAATTTGCATGTGTAATTGGAAATTGTTGTGAGTGTAATTGTCCTAACACCTGGGTTCAATTTCCACATGGTATCAGAGCCTTTGTAGATTGATTTCTATCCTTCCAATTTGTTTTGCAGGTTCGACATCATTGACTGGGAGCATTCTGCTGACTAATGAGACAATTTCTGAGCTATGGATCAATCTCAGAAGATCATCTTGACTCCATTTAACTTCTTTGAATGGAAAGAAGAGATGGAGATACTTTTGAGAGCGAAAGGACTCTACATATTTACTATGGAAACAAAATCAGAGCCCAATGCAGCTACAGAGAAGATAAAATGGCACAACAGGAGGGATGAGGCCTATGGTCTCCTGTGTCTGAGCATATTCAGAGACCTCCTTTTCCATCTTGATGGATTGACATCACCGAATGAAGTATGGGAGAAGATTGTTGATCTTTTTGGAAAGACAGATGAGATGAGGGGACATCAAATTGAAAATGAATTGATCTCCCTGAGTCCCAATAGCTTTGAATCCCTGCAACTCTATTTTTCCAAGTTCAAAGCACTTGTTTTGCAGCTAAAACAATGTGGGATCGAAAACAAGGATGATTAGCTGGTCTTGTCCATACTCTCAAAGCTTGGCCCTAACTATTCAGTGTTTGTTTTAACCTTCTATGCCACAAAGTTGACAGCTTGAGCCTGGAAAATGCCTAGCCTTGCAGATTTCATGGAATCTCTCACATAAGAACAAGATAAATTGGTGATGATGGGAACCATCAAACCATCCAAAGACCAAGCTCTAGTTGCTGGAGACTCGAGGGTGGATTCAAAAAGCAAGAAGAAATCTAAAAATCCACCTGAGCAAAAGAGAGACAAGAACAAGTCTCCAGAGGAGCCTCAAGGTTCCAAGAAGAACCCCCAAAAGAAGAAGAACAAAGGAGAAATGGGCAAGTGTGCATACTGCAGTAAGGGAAATCATTCTGAAAGCTTATGCATGAAGAAGCAAATAGACATGCTGACCCAAATCCTGGAGAAGAATGGCATCTCCCTTCCAGACAGCTCAAAGAAGAGGGAAGGAGGATCAAATTCAGAAGACAGAGAGAGAGTTCATGCATTGGTTGCTGGCACATCAAGCTCACCTAGTTTCATCATTGATTATGGAGCTTCAATACATATGGTTTCGACCAAGGAGGCATTCACCTCACTTGACATGTCAAAAGGTCCACCAATAGTACTAGGAGATGACTCTCTCGCTGAAATTTTGGGCAAAGGGAGGATTGATCTTGACCCTAGTAAGTTAAGCAATGTGTTGTATGTTCCAGGTCTTGCCTCTAACCTCTTATCAGTGTATCAGGTGACCCACATAGGGTCTCCAAAGAAGGTCATATTCTCCCCTGATGAAGTTGATATCACAAAGATATCAAGTGGTAAAGTCGTTGCAAAAGGAGTTGCAAATCACACTTGGAAGGTATACATGTTCTCACACTTCCTACCCTACTCAAACCCCTCTGCTCTTCTGATTCATGCTAATGAGGCAAGCAAGCTTTGGCATGAAATATTTGGCCACCTAAATTACAAGTATCTTTCTGATCTTAGTGAAAAAGAAATGGCCATAGGGTTACCAAAGATTAAGTTTTCCAAAGGAGTCTGTCAAGGTTGCATCCTAGGAAAACACCCAGAGCATAAATTTGAGAGAGCTAGTCATGAGAGAACCTCTGCACCTCTTGAGTTGATCTACAGTGATGTTTCTGGCCCATTTTCTCATATGTCAATGAGTCAGGCCAAATATGCATTGACATTCATAGATGAATTTTCCAGGTATTGCTGGGTTTACTTCCTGAAACACAAGTCTGAAGTTTTTGGCCTCTTCAAAGTCTTTAAGGCTTTGGTTGAAAACCAGTCTAGGAGGAAACTCAAGGTCCTCAGATCTGACAATGGTGGTGAGTATGTCAAGTCTGAGTTTATTCAATTTTGTGTAGATGTAGGTATTCAGATGCAGCATTCTATCCCTTACACACCACAGCAAAATGGTGTTGCTGAGAGGAAGAACAGATCACTGAAAGAGATGGCAACATGCATGATGGTAGCTAAGACTTTTCCACCAAAGTACTTGGCCGAAGCTATAAAATATGCAGCTTATATCTAGAAAAGGGTGCCTCATAAACAACTTTATGGTATGACTCCTTTCGAAGCATGGAGTGGGCACAAGCCAGATGTGACCCATTTCAGGATTTTTGGCTCAAGGGCTTGGGCTAGAATTCCAACAGAAAAGAGGAAGGCTTTGCAGCCCCAAAGCCAAGAGTGTCTATTTGTTGGGTACTCTGAAGATTCAAAAGGGTACAATCTGATCAATTTTATCACAAACAAAGCCTTCATTGAAAGGTGTGTTCAGTTTCAAGAAGAACCCCTAGCAGCAGTGGAAGTTGGAGAATCCTCTTCACCACCAGAACCTCTGAATGTAAGTGAAGAGATAGTTGAACATGTTGATTCTGATATATTTGATAATGATTATTTTATTGCAGATCCTAACGGTACTACAAGACCAAAATGGGAATCCAAGACCATTCATGCAGCTGGAGAACTAGATGGAAATCCTAATGATCCTAGGAGGACTATATCTCAGTTTGAGAGTGCTCTGTGCATGAAAGATCCTATGTTTGCAGAGAAATGCTATCTGATGGTTGAATCAGATCCACATACATATGAATATGCAGCAAATGATCCAATATGGCAAGAATCCATGAAAGAAGAGTTCATCTCACTCCAGAAGAGCAACACTTGGGAGCTGGTTGATCTTCCCCTAGGGAGGAAGCTAGTTTAGTGTAAGTGGGTGTACAAAACCAAATTTCCTGCTGATGGTTCACCTCTGAAGTACAAGGATATATTGGTATCCAAGGTCTACTCACAAGTTCATGGCATAGACTACAATGAGACCTTTGCACTAGTGGCAAAGATGGACTCCATCAGGCTAGCCTTAGCCATTGCAGCTTCAAAGCAATGGGAAGTACATCACATGGATGTGAAGTGTGCTTTCCTAAATGGAGATCTCACTGAAGAGATATAAATGTAGAAGCCTCAAGAATTTTGTACTAACCCATCTCTTGTGTGCAGGCTAAAGAAGTCATTGTATGGGCTTAAGCAAGCCCCCAGGGCTTGGTATGCCAAGATTGATAGCTTTCTGCTATCACTGAATTTTGTTCGATGCAAATCAGATCCAAATGTCTATTTGAAGCTGATTCATGGTTCATTAATGATAATTTTTTTGTATGTTGATGACCTTCTCATTACAGGAAACTCAAAGGATGAAATTGCTTCCTTGAAGGATGCAATGAACCATGCCTTCTCAATGACAGATTTGGGCTTGTTGAGACAATTCTTGGGGCTTGAGATTGCTCAAACGAAAGAAGGAATAAAAGTACATCAGTCCAAGTATGCCTTGGATTTTCTAAACAAATTCAAAATGAAGGATTGCAAGCCAAGCAAGACTCCTTTCCTTTCAAGAGTTAATCTTGAAGAAGCTGATTCTTCACCTATGGTAAACAATACACTGTATAGGCAATTGATTGGATGTTTGTTGTATCTTACACATACTAGACCTGATATTTCTTATGCAGTAAGTGTGGCTTCAAGATACATGGATCAGCCTCATGAGATCCGTTGGAGAGCAGCCAAAAGGATCCTTAACTTTGTTCAGGGAACAAGGACACATGGGATCTTCTATAAAGCTAAATCTGATCTTGATTTGATTGGGTTTATTGACAATGATTGGGTAGGTGACAGTATAGATCGAAAGTCAACATAAGGATATGCGTTCATGCTTGCAAAAGCGCCAATCATCTGGTCAAGCAAGAAACAGAGTGCCATTGCACTCTCATCTACAGAAGCAGAGTATAGAGGAGTTGTAAATGCAGCAACTCAATGTATATGGTTGGAGGGGTTACTTGGAGAGTGTGGCTTCGAATCAGAATACTCAACTAATATATAGTATGATAATCAAAGTACCATTCAAATCTACAATGATCCAGTTTAGAAGAAGAGAGCCAAACACATTGAGATCCATATGCACTACATCAGACAGCTTGTGCATGATGGCACCATTCACCTACTCTTCTGTTCATCTTCAGAACAAGTAGCATATATCTTCACCAAAGTTTTTTGTGAGAAGACATTCAGCAATCTCAAACCACTGCTTGGGATTTCTGATCATGCTGTGAAGCATGTGATGACAATATTTCCAAATTTTGTTTTACAGTCCATGTTTAAGGGAGGATTCTTCCCACTAGGTTTTTGCCTCTTTCCTTGGTTAAATGGACATGCAGTATGTAAAGGGTGACTAAGCCTTGTTGCTAGGCCCTATAATTTTTTGATATTTTACTCATAAGTCAGGCTTAAGGAGGGGTTTTAGAATAATCAACCCATAGTTAGCTACCTTAGACATTAATTAATCCAATTTTTGTCTTATTTGCCTAGTTTCCATATTCCACCTTATGCAAGTTGTCCTCCACACATCCATAGTGGTAAAACTTGTTAATTTTGAGTCATGGAGTGCTTGGGAAACCTCCTAGAATCAAATCTGCTTTATTCCTGGCCTCCCTCGTGCATGTCTACTTTTTCTGCTTTATTGCCTTCTTTTTCTGAGTTTTAAGGCAATTGGGAAAGTTTGACTAGGTGAAGTTAACTTATTTTTTGTCCTCATCATCCTCCACTATTTTATCCTATGAAAAGCATGTATGAGTTGTCCTTCCACCATCTATTAGCTTTCCTAATTTATTTTTCCAATTCGTGAGCTCCTAGATAGATTTGGAATGTGATTTATGCACCTATGGGGGATTTGCTTAGATTTAGTAAGGCTGCTTTTGACTAAATTCGAATGGAATCTTCATGCATTCGAATATCTCATGTAATTATTTATTGTGGCAGCCTATGACTTCATAGGGTTGGCTATTGTACACTTATTCAATACAGATTAGTGTTCAGCTTCATATTCAGTCTTTTTTGTGAGTAATTTGCATGTGTAATTGGCAATTGTTGTGAGCGTAATTGTTCTAACACCTGGGTTCAGTTTCCACATTGGTGACATAGTATGTACAAACTATATATATTTTTCATTTACAAGAAATGGGAGAAATTAGTCCTACAAAATCAAGAGCCCATTTCTTGAAAGGTTCAATCATAAATTGGGGTTGTAAAGGCATTTGATCAGATGATGTAGGTCTACCCATTCTTTGGAAACTATCACATCCTTTAACATATTTGGCAGCATCCTTAAAAATTCTTGGCCAATAATAACCATAATGTAAGACTTTATATGCCGTCCTCTTATCAGAAAAATGTCTTCCGCATGGTCCATCATGGCATGCATGGAAGACGTCTATCATTTCATCCTCCCGCACACATCATCGAATAATAAGATCTGGACCAGTGTGAAAGAGATCATTATCAACCCAAGAATAATTAGAATTATGAACTATAATACGACACTTCTCATGTGGATACAAATGGTTTGGTATTTTCCCAGTTTCTAAATAATTGGTAATATCTGCGAACCAAGGGGTTTGAGGAGATACAAAAAATAGATGTTCATCAGGAAAAGTGTCATCAACTGGTTTAATACTGTCTTCATGTTGAATACGGGAAGGGAAATATGGTACAATATTTTCTTTACCAGGTCGGTCAATGATGGTAATGTTAAATTCTTGCAAATAAAAGAAGCCACCGGGTCACTCTACTGTTGGTAATTGGTTTATTCACTAGATATATAATGGTGAAGTGATCGGTATGCACAAAAACATCATAACATGTGATATAATGACGAAATTTATTAATAGAATAAACTACTGCCAAAAATTCTTTTTCAGTAATGGTATAATTTAATTCGGAAGGGGTTAGATTTTTGCTAATAAAATAAATGGCATAAGGTGCTTGTCTTTATTTTTGGCCGAGGACTCCTCCTATGGCCATATCAGAGGCATCGCTGGATATGTGGAAAGGGAGGGACCAATTAGGACCCCTAAGTATTTGTACCACCGATAGTTTATCTTTTACGATTTCAAAATCATTTTGACAGGATTCTGTCCACTGGAATTTTGAGTCCTTTGTAAGCAACTTAAACATTGGTGCATCTTTTTAAGTGAATTTTTCAATAAAAAGGCGGTAATAGGTTGCATGACCAAGTAATCTTGTTACCTCTTTCTAAGTTTTGGGAGAGGGAAGGCCAACAATTACTTCGATCTTTGTAGGGTCTACCTTAATTCCTTGGGAAGAAACATGGTGTCCCAAAACTATACCTTCTGTCAATAACATTTTACATTTTTCGTGACTAAGAGATAAATTCGTTTCTTGACATCATATCAAGATATTCTCAATATTTTCAAGGGATTCTTGGAAAGTATTACCATAGGCCGTAAATTCATCCATGTATACCTCCACACAGTCATGTATAAGATCAGAAACAATTCCTAATACTACTCGTTGGAAAGTGGTAGGTGCATTACATAAGCCAAATGGAAAAACTCGATAAGCATATGTTCCCCAAGGGCATGTAAAAGTGGTTTTGTCTTGATCTTCCGGTGCTATTAAAATCTGGTTGTAACCACTATACCCATCAAGAAAGGAAAAATATTGTTTACTTGACAGAGTATCTAATACTTGATCGATAATAGGTAAAGGAAAGTATTCTTTAAGTGTAGCTTTGTTTAGCTCTATAAAATCAACACAAATACGCCATTTCCTTGTGACTTTATTTGGAACTACTACTAAAGGAGATACCGATTTACTATGGGAAATAGGATAGATGAAACCAGCAGTGAGGAGTTTTTGTAATTCTTCTTTTACTATATCCTTTAGAGAAGGATTCATCCTCCTTTATGGATGCCTTACAGGTGACATGCTTGGATCCATATAAATATGGTGAATATAGGTATTAGGGTGTATAACCTTCATTCAATGTATTTCCATCCAAATGCTCCAGCTTGTTTCTTAATAACTTTAAGTAGTTGTGCTTGTTGGTTTTCACTTAATCCTATGTTTATATGTAAAAATTTGTCAGGGAAAACCTCATAAGGTATGGTATGTGGTCCTGTATGCTCTTCAATTGTGAAGACATAAGGTGTTTCTGTAAACATTGAGAGAGCCATATTCTCTTGAAACTCATCTCCAAAAATCTAATCGAATTGAGCAAAGGACTGAGATGAATCTGTACAGGTTGTTGAAGAAACAAACTGTTTTAATACATTATTAGTGGTCTACTCCTGAAGTGCTAAAGAAAAATCACTAGGAAGGGAGAGATCATCAAAGTATTCATCCCCAAAAGAACAATTTAACCACCATGAATTTTCAGTTATTGGTTGTGCTGGGGGGTATAAAATAAGTCTTTGTGTGGAAAACCCATTGGAAATAGTCATCTCTCCATCCCTACACCCTATAAAAGCATTTGCAGTAGCTAACCATGGTCTTCCCAAGATAATAGGATGTTCTTTAGAAGGATCCTTTGATTCTACGACCATAAAGTCAACAGGGTATTCCCATGAAGCTGTTGATACAACAATGTCATCCAGGACTCTAGCGGGTTTTACCATAGTGTGATTTGCTAGTTCTAGGATGGAAGGAGTAGGTCGAAGAAATTGTCCTAACTGTAAAACTTCTAAAACTGTAGTGGTCATCATGTTGATAGAAAATCCTAAATCGATTAATATATTATCTATGGCTGTGTTGTTTATAATTACAGTCACTACTGGGGCTCCTAGATTTGTATATTTTGCAATCCGGGACTGACATGTCATACATTCAGAATTTTCTCCTATAACATGAATTGTAAGAGGGTCCTTTTGCTTCTTTCCTGGGAATTTAATACATAGCTCCTTTATTACCTTACTATAGATGGGTATATCTTTAATATATTTTAATAGAGGGATTTTAATACAGATGTTCTTTAATTCATTCAAAATGTTATACTTCGGATGAACTACATATTTTTCTATTACTAGTCTCTCTAGAAATGGAGGAATTCTTTGCTCCTAAATAGTTTCTTGTGGAGGATGGGTGTGTATTGGAACCTTTGGAATGTTCACATCCTCCAAAATAGCATCATTCACGGGTTCACTTGAATCTTCTTCTTCTTCATTTAGTTCCTGAATGATTGCTGATGACGTAGGTTTATTATTCACAACTCTTCCTGATCGTAATTGAATTTGATGTATAGGTACAGTTGAAATAAGGTATGATGGAAGAGTTTGCAACTCAATGTTGTTAAGAGCTTGAGTTGGTTTATTATTAGGGTTAGGTATCAATTTTGCAGGTAATAATGTAGGTCAAGGAGGATTTTGCATTCTGAAAGTGATGAGGTTGTTGTGTGATAAAAGGAACTAGAGGTACAAATCCAGGCGACATTTGCTGAAAAATTGTTTGATTATGAGGATAAGGATGATTAGGTGCATGGACAGGTTGTGGATGAGGATATGGTTTTCCTCTCCATCCTTGTGACCAATATTTCTGTTGTGGAAATTGAGGAGGAGGATATTGAGGTGGCTAATTCTGCCAGCTAGAATTGTTCCATTCTTGAGGTGGTTGATACAAAGGATAATAGAGTGGAGGTTGTGGTGGAAATTTTGGATATGCCGGTTGGTCTCTAGGTTGCCAAGGAGGCCTCCTAGATGTTTTAGCTACATCCCCACTCTTATATATGGCTTTCAATCTAGGAAAGAATGGTAAATTATCTGTTGGATGCTCTTCTGTATAGATGTGACATACAGAGATGTTTTTTAATGGACATTCCCTTTGGGGATGTTTAGTTCTACATCTTGGACAAAAGATACTCATTTTTGCTTGTTCTTCATCCTTCCTATTCTTGGCTTGTAAAGAATCTAGTTGAGAACCCATTGCTCCTAAGATATCATTCTTAAAATTCTCTAACAGGTTTCCTATCTCTACTCTTGTAATTCCTCCTGAACTAGGAACATTTCCTCTTATATTTCTACTAAAAGGCTCTGAAATTTTTTTCGTAACTCCCCCCTACTCCTAGAATAATTTTTACACATATCACCGATCTGCGCAAAATTTTTATGACAAATATCGCCAGCTACCATGAGATTGAGACTTTCTAACAAGTCCTCGGAGACCCCCTTAAGGAAAAGTGTATGTACTGCATCTTCTCAGAGGTCATTATATTTAAAATTATGTAATGCATAATTAAACCTTTCAAGATAATCCTCCAGGATCTCATCTTCAAGTTGTTGTATATTGAATATATCATGTCAAGAGTCCTTATCTTTGCAATATTCTTGATAGTTTCGCAAGAATGAGGTTTTCATACCATCCCAAGTCCTGACAGTAGATTCTCCTAATCCCATGAACCATCTGAAGGAGGAATCCTTTAGTGTAGCAGGAAATAGTTTTAGTTTGTGAGCGTATTGTAGATAATTGTAACTCCTACAAAGGATATTGAACTCGAACATGAATGTGTCTGGGTCCTCATTTCTTTTTCCATAGAAAGTAGGTAAAGAGGAAGGAGTGATGTTTTTCATAGTTACATCCTGCATTGTATCTAATATAGGGAAACCAAAGGTAGCCTCTGTTCGATTTTCCCATTCTCCTTCTTCATTTATAACTTCATCATGGTCTTTATTTTATCCCTGTCTCTTCATATAGGATGGATTCTTAACGTAAATATATTTAGGAGGATACTTTCAAGGTAATAATGGGGCGTCCCAATGTTATTTTTTGGGAGAGATCTTCCTTTGATCAACCGTCTTTTTATTGAATCCTAGAGGGATAGTAGGTTCTACTGTAGAAGTTTCAATTTGTGAAATAACTAGATCTATTGAGGTTCCAAAGAGAGCTTTTACTTGAGCAGGATCAACAAAGTCAACAAAATTTGAATCTCGCACTAGTGAGAAAGTTGTGTTAATTGGATTCGAAACTAGTGGAGGTATAGGGGTTTCTAATAGCTGATCCTCTTGAACTTCCTTAGGAACGGGGTCCTTAGGACCTTCTACCAAGGTTCCTTCTCCTTCTATGGCTTCTCCAGTAAGATATTCTAAGAGAGACTCCTTAGGTTTCAGGGAAGAATTACTTCCTATAGTTGTCTTTCAATACCTTTCTAGTGAGTTAGTAGTTGGGGAATTACATCCCCTATGGTAGTTAGTAGGGATTTTGATAACTTTTTTCAGTCTTGACAAATATACCCTGAGGATCTCTAATTCTACTCATGAAATACTTTTAAACTAAGAAAAACCTATGCTACTACTGTTGCTGGATTTGGGGGTGCCTGTTATAACAGATGCATAGGTTCTTACCTCTTGTCTTACCGCTCCCCCGGCACCAACCTATTACTAAATTTCATATAGAATTCTACTCTACCTTACAAAGAAACTCCTCGACAACAACACCAAAAGTGTTGGGTGTATTAAAATGTCTAAATTAATCGACCTATTCTTTAATTATCAACCGGGGTTGGTAATCTTAGATTTGACACAAAATATATGCAAAGGTAGAGGGTGTCATGTAAATATTTTAACAAACAAAAGATTGAAATATATTTCAAAATGAAAAACTGAGTCAAACTCCTAAAAATGCAATTATTAAAGTAATTAAACTGGGACAGAATAATAAACTAAATAATTGATATTAAACTGTAAACTGAAATACAATCAATAATTAACTATTCAAATGGAAAACTAGGGTACAAGGAGAACTTAACTTATAAGCAACTAGAAAACTTAATACGAGAAGCAAGTAGAAAACTAATAAAGAAAACTTGATAAAATAAGCAAGTAGAAAACTTAATAAAAGAAATATCTTTAGGTTTCTTTCCTACAAGTTCTTTCAACAATAACACAACATAAAAGAGAACCTAAAAACATACTAAAGAAAACACATATAACACTAAATCTCACATGCAAATGAATAAATCAATCTAAAAAACATAAACACAAAATAATATAGTATAAAAACAAAATCAACATTAACATTCAAGAAACAAACACAACTTGACACACATTCAAGCAAAAAGAAATAAGGAAAATAATAAAACTTTAATAAATAACCTAAAACAATTAAACTTTAACTTTAATGTTAAACAAAACTAACATCTAACTATTATAGTCAAAACACAATTCGGACATTAACAAAACAAAACTAAAAACAATCTCAAAATACATAGAAAAACACTAAAAATAGAACTAAGGGCTGAATGACAGACTGAACTATGGTTCTGAAAGGGGTGGCTGAATAACAGACTGAACAGGTTGTCCGAATGACAGGCTGCACTTTTAAAATGGTAAAAACTAACCTAAATGAACTAATCTTCAGCTAAAGCCATGCAGATGTAATTCTAATGTATAAAGAAATAAACAAACCTACTTACTAAGAAAATCTAACAGTAAAATAAACTTAAGAAAATTCATAAACATAAGCATAAAGAAACCATTGCATATTAATAAACTGAAATGTAAATTGCATAAACTAATAATTAACAGCAATGAAATAGGTAGAATTAAATCTACTTAATTTGATAAACAACAATCAATTTTATCTAACTTGCAAATAAATTGAACAATAGACTGAAAATGAAATGATTGAAAGCAAAGCTGGAAACAAACTATGCGCGCAGTTAACTATCTAATTCAGAAATCAAATTGCATTACAGAAATAAAACAAACTATGAATTAAACTAGCTACAACAAAAAAATGAAAGAAATAAACAAGAAAAGAAACCTCTGGTTGATGAGGGGCCCTCTCAGCAATCAGGGGTGATGCCTGGCTAACTTCTACTTAAACACAATCTTCAACAGCAACACATACAGCTCTTTATTCAGATGGTGGAACAAAAATACAATGTTCAAGAGTAAATCATAGCAAGACCTCTTCTCCTAACTCTGCTAACTAATTGATTTTTCTATATAAATCCAACTCTCTCACAGAAAATGCTATATATAATGATTTACAGGGACGAGCAAGTTGACCCTTTAGTGGTCAACTACTCTCTAAATTTAGCCGATCTTAAAGTTGCATAACAGATCGCAGCCCACCTTGTAGGCATCTCTATTCTTCAACGCGAACAGTCTTCAGAGGTGGCACACATGCTTCTCTTCAGCGTGAACAATCTGTAAAGGTGGCGCACAGGTTCCTTCCTGAGCACAGCAGGTGACTGATGGAGAACAAAGGAGAGTGTAGTGGAAAATATTCTAGAGCATGGGTTGAATGCATCGATCCAGTGTGTGGATGGTTGATGTGGTGGCTAGAAAAGGAAAATGCAAGCTGGAAAAAATCTAGAACACAGCTTCATCACCCAGACACATGGATAATAGTTCATTTGCAGCTATATCATGTTTTAAGTGCCCTGAATTAATTCTCAGCAGCACGTATTCTGATGGGCGATCTGGATAGAGAGCTGAATGGGAGGTTCGGCCATGCGCTGGATATGTTGGGCATCGATCTAGGGCGAATGGAGTGTTTGTCTGTTGGCGCGCTTCAGGGCTGTAGTCTACAACAACACATTTCATCATTTGGCAAACAACCAGCAATTTTCATGCAACAAGATGGATGACGAGCTGGACGTCGAGCTAGACATGCTGTGCGAAAGGTAGGCTGGATGCATTCTGCTTATTAATTTAGCCCAAAAAGATTATAAAGTCTGCAAACAAATATATAAAGCAGTTAATATATCAAATTCACTTTAATAATGTTATTTTTTATTAATAAAACAGTAAAAAATGATAAATAAAAAGATTTCATATAAACCTTAAATACACTCATATCTGAGGCTAAATAATGATCTGTGTATCATAAAATATACAAAAGATAATAAAATATGTCTTTAAATGAATAATTTAACTACAAAAAATGATAACAAATCTAGGATCAATAGGATCTAAGGAAGACTCATTGTAGAATACTCTGAACAAAGGCGACCCAATGGGGGGATGTTTCCATACTGTGATATCATATGGGGTGTCTCCTAGAGACACTATTGGGCCTTCTTCATAGTTTAAGGAGCACAAAGAAGGGATATAAGTAAGATGAATATGACACGATGTCATGGACTTTTAGCGAGCCCAAGAAAGGAAATGCTTATTGGTGTTTTCATTTTTATAAACTCTGAAAATAGGAAGAAGACTCCAATGTGGTCTCTTTTTCGTTAATAGTCTCCTAATCCCGAAAAAAGGATAAAAGTATACAAAGGAGAGCTCTTCCAACCTTTGGGGAAGGAAGACTTCTTTACCGTTGGTAGTCCAATTAGGATGAAAAAGGTTAAGCATATACTGACTAGATGACTATTCAAATACTTATATGAGCATGAACGAAACCAAGTTTGCTCGGCAATATTTTCTTGATGAGAAGGATGGAAAAGAGCTTAAGGACCACCTATAATGATATTTTTTGTAAAGTACGGTCCCAATGTCCGAGAAAGCATCAAAGTATACAAAGGGAAACGTTCCTAGATGGAAGGTGTTAGGGTGATCATTTTCTCATAATAGTCTATGCAGTCCAAAAAAAGAAATAAATGAGGTCACATAGACTCCCTTTCAAATACTTTATGGAGTGTGAAAGAAAGCAAGTGTGCTTGACAATATTTTCATTCTTTTTAGGAGTTAAAAAAGATCTTAACAGAAAATCTGTAATGGTCAATCAAGCAAGAGGGAAGTGTTGGATATATGGAAAGAGGTTATGTTGTGAACATAGTTGAGAGGAATAAATGCAGAACACTGATGGGGCCCCCTTGTGGGATGATGGATCGCGGTAAAGATGGCCAACTATGCAGTATGGATGGAGTAGATGGCTCGTGAATGTGCCAATACATACAATGGGAGATTCATGCAATGGCATGTAAATCGAGGTGAATTCTTGGAAATGGCCTCGAAAATCATAGTGAGAGCACTAGACGAGGGTCTCATAAAATGACAGAGGATGGAAAATTGAACCCGATAGTTTGAACAACGTCTCAAACAGACTCCGGATGACTCTGTGGTGCACGGAAGAAAAGATAAACCATATAGAGGCCCATAACAAAGGGGACCACATGACATGTGTCATTTTCACTAGTCAGTGTTGAGTTGGAGTGGAGGTCCCCAGAGCCCAAATGTTGATTTCTTCTAACTGGACCGACTATTTTCTGAGCTGTGACTTGCAGGTAAGAGCTCTCATAGAACCCGTCTTTTTTACTAGTTTAGTTTATGGTTTCACTTATCCTGGAGATTATACTGAGATGAGGGGGTTCGCGGGGCTAGAGTGTTCTTTTCTAGGTAAAATATTAGACCCAAGTCACTCATATCGAGCTAACAGGTGCAACCCGGTCCCATGTGTCGGTGTGACAAAAGCGACCTAGGTCACACTTGTTCAGTAGTTATGAGTGACCCTGTCGCTACTATTCGGGGTTTTTGAGCGACTTGGGTCACACAAAAAGGTCGAACAGGGGCGACTAATCCTAGGATGTGTTTTTGTGCATGAATGGACCTGACATGGACTATGTGTATGTGCGATATTCCATAGGTGGCATGGTGATAGTGAGATAGTGGGAACCTCCTAGATGAGGTACGAGATGATCCGGTAGTGTAGAATATGATCACTCGCTGTGGGTTATGGAAGTACTTCTAGATTTCACTCATGCGTTCAGAAAAAAATGTTGTTGGAAAAAGTGGTTAGCTTCTAGGACCATGATGGTGAATGTTTTATCATCCAAGAGGAGTAGATCAATATTATTCTACTCAATATATATTTTCAGACTGGACTCCCTATGTTGGGTGTGATCGGTGACACTACGTCGAAGCTCTCCCATGGGGTATCACTACATGAACTCTACAAGAGGCATTGGTATGCCTTTATGATGGTGCACTCATCCTACATATTGGTGTGCAACATAGAGAGTCTTGAGACTCAACCTATGGTAGCGATGGTGTTGTCGATACTGGGGTCATCGGGACTTGACAAGATCTCAGGCGGTCAGCTCTAGATTGTGGAGCGTGTGCTGAGGGGAACCTACTTTGGGTTGGACCAGATGTACCTAACAAAGGCTCAATGTGCATTGAACCATGCTAGTTCAGAGGGAGAGGATTTCAGTTTT
This sequence comes from Pseudotsuga menziesii, assembly GCA_001517045.1. Lineage (NCBI taxonomy): Eukaryota > Viridiplantae > Streptophyta > Pinopsida > Pinales > Pinaceae > Pseudotsuga > Pseudotsuga menziesii. The sequence continues at coordinate 426,320 of LPNX010409849.1, read as the reverse complement.
CCCTCATTATTTTTCTCATTATTTTTCAAGCGGCTACCTACTCCACGACTGCATCTGGTGGTGCGAGAGGGGGGACCTCATGAGCCTCGCATGAGGAGGTGGAGTGAGAGAATGATTATTCACCTAGGAGCTCTTTTCACAGTGGTGTCAGCTACTAGTACTTATAGAGGACTATTCTTATGTTTGTATGGATTACCAGGGAGATCCTCCCATGCCTCGACCTACAGAACAGGTTTGGGGACCTGATGGTACATATACATGATGCTTTATGTGGTTGCATTCATATATAGTTTACTATATTAGTGGTAGTCAGTTTATGTGTGTGATAGATACTGATGACATACTGTGTGCATGTAGAGACATCGGACCACACCCTTGAGTAGGATATCAGAGGCAGAGGGGCAGAGTGGAGGCATTAGATCCACCCTTTCACAGGAGCAAGAGGTGCTAGAGTACACTTGAATCACTTCATCTCAACATTGAGTGCTTACAGTATGGGTCACCGATGATGGATGGAAATACCTTGAAGACAATATAATCACCGCATGCTACCATGGTCCTCTAGAGTGGATCCCGTTGATGAGGAGGATCGCATTTGCTGCTAAGTATGTCAGAGCGACCGCACAAGGTGATGAGCCAATGGAGGAGGATGATTCCGATGAGGATGACACACACCTAGAATATAAGGAGCATGAATCTACATCTGAATAGAAGGTAGTGATGATTCCCCATAGTGCGGTAGTGCACATGGATGTTTTGTACTATATGTATGCTCAGCCGAAAAATCTTGTGGAGCTTCTCATTTTGTACCGAACATTATGACATGATATATATGCATGTGGATGCAATTTTTTGTGTTTTTTATGAGTCTTTTTTATGATGATGCCTATATGATGTATATGACATATGTATGCATAACTATATGATGATGCATGATGTATTTTTATCTCCTATATGTGATGAATGACGTGCCACTCTAGAACGTCACTATCCATTTGGTATGCTACACTATTGAGACTTCTGGGAACATGCATGAATGTAATGGATTAAAAATGTCTAACCAAATTCCTAGTGCACAGGATCTTTCTAAAGAGACAAGGATCGTGTACCCAATTGCAGTTATTCAACTGGGAGACAAGCAAATGGGATTGTCGAAATACATTAAGGTGACGAATACCCAAGTGGAGGGAAACAATCAAGAGACCAGCGACATTGTCATACTCAGTCTGGTTGTTGGTATAAATTCCAACACACATTCTGTCGATATGGACCAACTCATGTGACGGGGAATAAATGATGCACGCAGCCGAGGTGATATTAGGAGACCATCTACTTGCTACATTAGCGAACCCGATGTAGCAATGCGAGGTAGAATCCATCTGAAGAAACCAAGGAAACAAACTGTGAGACTCATGATAAGAATGATGTAAAACAAAAAAGAAAAACTATTACACAAGTATACTACATGGTGGGAGACTTCAGGAGAGGTAGAGCCCATTGCATGGATTCTTCAAGAGATGGTTGTCAGAGTCAGTGAGGATGTATGCCCCCTGGATGAGGAATTGATGGAAAATATATGGGTTGTACAACATCGAATAAAACTTTCCTTTTCCTAACTTACCATTGGCTTGATCGTATACGAGGACCAGATCGCCTTTGCTAAAGGTGCGAGGGTGGACGTGGGAGTCAAAATGGTACTTCAACCTAGTCTTAGATATTGTGATCATTTGGAGAGAAGCACAAGGATCCTCATTGGTTCATTCAAGCATAAGTAGGTGTTGTTCTAACTAGGAGGTATTAGGTAAAAGTTCGACAACATGGCGAAGCGATGGAATATGGCACTCAATGGGAATACCGACTCCACACCATGGACCAAGTGAAATGGGATAAAACTAGTGGTGGTCTTCATCGATGTCTGGTAGGACCAAAGGGAAGAAAAAATAAACTGATGCTAGTTGGACTTATGTTTGTCCACCATTCATTGGAGCATGGTTTTGAAGATCTTGTTGACATCCTCAACTTGTCCATTTCTCTAAGGATAATATGCAGAGGAGTACTGGTGTTCAAACTTCAACTTGGTAGATAGATCTGTCCAAACCGCATCCTCAAAATGAGAACCATGGTATGAGATTATCTGTTGGGGGAGACCAAAACATGTAATAACATGGTTAAAAAAGAATCGTGTCGAGATATCAGCCTTACAATTAAATGTTGGCATGGCCGCAACCCATTTTTTGAAATAATAAATGGCCACAATGATGTACTTATGACCATCGAATGAGGTGAGATTACAAGTCATGAAGTCAATTTCCCACTTATAGAAGGGACTAACTATGACAATACGATGTAACGACACGGGAGGTGTCCTTGATTTTAGGGAAAAGAGCTAGAAATTGCGGCACTATTTGACTGCATGGATGCAATCAAAAAATATGGTGGGCCAAAAATAATCAACACAGAGGATCTTCTGGGCGGTGGCCAAGTCAGAGAGGTGGCCACCACAAGCTCCACTGTGACAGTAATTCAGGACTTTTTTAGCCTCATCGTGGGAGAGGCAATGACGTAATATGGTATCAACACCGAGACGGTACAAGACATCCCGAATGAGAAGATAGTGAGCAGCTTGGTGTCGAATGCATTGAAGATCTTCGCAGCTTAGATGGGGCCTGAATTTTTTAATGTGAAGGTACGAGAATGCCCCCATACCATGGGTCTTCCGTAGATATGACAAATCAGAATTTGTCTGAAAGAGTGACTGTGATTGGCAATGAAGCAGATGATGGAGGGAGGTTTGTCATTAAGGAATCTAACTCCAATGCCTTGGTTCTCTTGGGGGTAAAAAATTCCAGATAGTACTCCTGGAGAATGACAATCCACTTGGCAGCACCACCTTGAACAAGGAGGCGGCTCAAAATATACATGATGGGGTTGGAATCAGACATGAATCAAGTGTGACTCATCAATATGTAATGGTGTAGCTTCTGAACAGAAAATACGATGACAAGATCCATCTTGTATTCATGTGGAAAATGTAAACCGGGACTGAAAATCTTATGACTGACATATATAATAGATCACATGCTCTTAGCAGGAATCGTCTTCTTGGACCAAAACTCCAGTGATGGAATTTTTAGATGACAATACATAGAGAATGAAATCCTTAGTGAATTTGGGAGGACACAACAATCACTACTACATATGGCTTAAAAGTCCCACAAAATTTTTCCACGAATAAGTTAAAATCAAATTTTTCGTGGAAAAATAGTTTAAAATTTTGGGAAAAAATGAAAATGCCCCCGACGATATGGAGCAGAAGTCAGAGATTGTTTCAATGCATCAAGAGCATCTTGTGCATGAATATCCCAAATAAAATTAATGTTGGTATGAAGAAAATGTAAGAAGCCATGGAATTTTGTTGCATAGTCCGGAATGAAATGGCGAAGGAAGTTGGCCTTTCCTTGGAGACTCTGCAGTTGATGAAAAGTACGTGGGGATGGAAGATTCATAATGGATTGAACCTTTAGAGGATCAAACGCAATCCATTTATGAGAGACAATAAACATGAGTAAATGCCTAGTTGGGACACAAAATAAACACTTGAGAGGGTTGAAGCGGATGTTGTATTTGTGATATTGCAAGAATATTTGTCGTAATTCATCTAGATGTTGTGAACGCTTCTGAGAGTGAGTAGTGAGGTCATCTAGGTAGATCAAAATGATATGGATAAGGTTGTGGAAGCAAAATGTCATGGCCCACTGAAAAGTGGCTCCAAAAATTTTAAGGAAAAATGGCATAACTCGATACGTAAATGTGCCCCAGGGGGTTGTGAAAGCAGTATTGTACTAGTCCTCTTTCCAGATCTGAATTTGGTTATAACCAGAAAAACCATCCGTGAAAGAAAAAACTTCATGGTCAGCAAATGCATCAATGATTTGGTAAATGAATGGAGTGGTGAAGTTGTCTTTAGGACATGCCAAATTTAAGTCATGGAAGTCTATACAGATGCGAATGGTACCTTGTTTTTTGTTAATGGTAATAGGATTAGAAACGTAAGTGGTATACGCAATGGGGTATATGAAACATGCTTTAAGCAGTTTCTCGATCTCATCTCGACAATAGGAGCCTTTGAGGGGTGAATGGGTCTTTGATGTTGGTATATGGGTGCAACATCAGGCCATGTGTCGATACAATGTTTGATGATATATGGATCAATCCCAGGCATCTCAGTGTAGGACCAAGTGAAAATATAACGAAAATCCTAAAAAAGTGCTTTGTAAGAAGCAACTTATTCAAGGGAGAAAGATGCTCCAAGTGTAATATATTCAAATACCTCTGATTTGGTTGATATATTGACTTTGATAGTTGGATAAATCTTGGGCATGTTTCCCTCTTCAAAGGCGTCGGGGGCCAAAATGGGGTTCTTGAACTAGTCTACCTTTCCATGGATGAAGTCTTTGGCTTCAACTGAGTACTGATCCAATGATTAAAGAGGTTCATCAGGGATAAAGAATGAGAGATGGTACATATCATCCCAAAGGTACTTAGGAGTCAAAATAGCTTCAAGGTTTTCCTCATCATTGTTAAAAAAATGTGTAGATAGATCTGGTGGATCCTCTATCACTGAGGGGATGGAAGGACTACTGGAACTCGAGATCATGTATATGGTGTTGGTTTTTCCTGAGGAAGAAACCAGAGGGTGGATATCCTCAAGGATGATAATGTTGGATTTACAGGAGTGTTTTCCAAAGGGTTGTCTGATACTCAAGAAATTTGGGGCAATGGTGAGAGTAATGAGCATACAATCCACAAACTGTACAAGGATGGTTGGTTTGCAATGACTTGTTCTTGACCACTAATGGATCTGGGATGGTGACCATTGGAGTGCTATCGACCTCATCTATAGTGTCCATATGGGTGTGAAGGAGAGAAAAATCAGGACAGTTTTGTGTCACATGGTCTTGGACATCACACAAAGTACAAATAGGACTCGATTTCTTTGGCAGCCTTTCCACTAGCCTTCTTTGGAGGAGGAGGGGCAGGATTGGAGATAGGATTAGTATTTGATAGACCAAGAGGTGGGTGTGACATCATCTTAATGGGTTGGATGGGAGTCAACATGACCTGTGGATTCAAGGGTGGGGTGGGTGGATTGAGGTACCATACTGGAATTCCCAATGTGAAATTATGTAACTTGAGAGTAGCCATGAAAAGATTGCTAACGATGCCAGATGGTGGAAAATGAAGGTAATCATGTGTACCAGGAAGGAACCCCAATATCTCCCTAATTATTGTGGTTGGGGTTGCGACTGAGGTTGTGATGTAGTCAGAATGGTACTAGACATGATGATGGAAAAATCCAATATGTCAATTGATGAAGGTGGAGGTGGTAAGGACAAAAAGGTGTTCGTCATAGGAGTGTTGGAAAACAAACTCAGGCCAACAGCAGATAAATATGGAATGGGCATGCTATCGATGGTGGTGTCGATAGTGGGAAGGACGTGCTCCGGTGTGGTCGACTCCTTAGGATCATATTACGCCAACTCGTCAACGGTCACGATCTTCCCATAATGAGGGAACATCAGGTGTCAAAATACGATAGAGGCCACGGTTCGCATGGTATACATGTAGCTACCTCCTAGGAGGAGGTTGTAATCAAGTTGGGAATTGACAACCTCAATTTCAGTCAACACCATTTTACCAGCTAACTCAACAAGGATGTTCATGAGAGTCCCTTGGGGTTGAGTAGAGCGACCATCAAAGGCACGAAGAGTGGTGGTGGAAGGTTGAAGGGTAGGGGACCCAAGTTTCTTCCAAACGAAGGTTAAAAAAATGCAGGTGGATTCCCCCTCATCAATAATTCATCGATGTACAACCAAATTCTGAATTGTGACTGAAACTTGGAAAGCAACAGTAGATGGCATCCTAGTCTCTCCTTGATCTAGGTCGAAGGTGATCAACCTGGAACCAAAGGGATAAATGGAACCTAGTGTGGACAAAAAATATTTATGCTGTGATGGGAAAGTTTTAAGCACTTCCAGAGTGGACATGGATGTAGGAGATTAGGCCAAGTCATCACATTAGAGGAAATTTCAACTCAAAATGGGCCTCCTAAAATGAACTAATAAAATAATAGTTAAAATAATAAAATAATATTTATTAATTTTGGAGGAAGAAAAGAAAAAAACTAATTTTTGTTTGTATTTTTGACATATCTCCCCGTTTTTTTACTCAAATTTTGATCGGGAGAGCTCGTTGGATGCAAAATTAAATTACGCATCCAACGAGTACCCACTCGGCATACTTTTGACAGACCCCGCTACCCCAAAAACAATAAATACCTGAAAAAATGGAATGATGACATCATCATTTCGTTTTTTCATGTATTTCTTATTTTTGGGGTAGCGAGGTCCATCAAAAGTATGCCGAGTGGGTACTCGTTGGATGCGGAAATTAATTCCGCATCCAACAAGATCTCCTGATCAAAATTTGAGTAAAAACACGGGGAGATATGTCAAAAATACAAACAAAAAAAGTAGTTTTTTTTATGATACATATCCCCAAATTTATATTAAAAAAATGTTTAGGACCTATACAGTATTTCAAATTTAAAGAAATTTCATTGGCTAACACATGATGACATGGAATTTGAATAAAAGTTAAAAGGCCCATTTTGAGTTGAAATTTCCTCTAATGATTATGTTGTATTTGAGGGAATCTTTGGCACTAGCATTGTTTGCGACAATACGCATAGGAAACCATGGGACTCTGGTCACCCCATATATGGGGGGTCTTGGTAAGTGCAGAGACATGTCAAAAGTGGTAGAGGTAGAATTCACTGATGGTTTAGTGGTTTCTGTGGTGGCTTCATACTGTTTGCGTCGAGTCTAGAGATTGACTTCAAATAACAACATCATGAGGTGATGGACACTAGCCTCAGCAAGTGGGGTAGAATAAGGAGATGCAGAGTAGGTGGGGCCAAGGTTTGGGTTGCAACCATTCCTTGGTGTGATAGGGGGTTTTGGAGCACCATATGCGGAGGACCCAGTGGATCTGGGTTGGGATGAGCTAGAGAAACCACATTTGGATCACATTGACTGTCATTTCGGAGAAGTTGTTGGATGCGAGCCTTGTGAGGAAACAAATGAATGTAATAGCCATAGGTGTTACAAATATCACATGGATCATTGGCCGCAACTATGGGTATTTTCCAGGTCAATTAGGATGCTGGGGATTTTGTGCAGGAGGTTTGACGTCATTGTTGATTGGAGGGTTGGCCTACTGTCTATCTCCTTGAGGCCAGTTGTTTCCATGACCTTGTTTGTTGTTGGGGGTGGGTTGGTTAGGGAAGTTTTGTTGATCATAAACTTGTCCTGTAGAAACTAGAGGAGTCGGGGTTGGAGCCGGAGTGGGTTGCAAAGGTGGTTCATAATAGACCAGAGGAGTTGGAGGGGTTGCAAATATGACCATCTATCCAAAAAATGAGTGTGTCGAACAAGTCGACCCATGAATGTGAGGAGTTGGTCTAGTACGTGTGTAGGATGGGGTGGCTCCAGACTGAGCCTTCACGCATGATTAATTAGGGGTATACTTGGGTGGTGCATATGATGGTGTAACACCATATTAAGCCATCACATGTGAATAATCAGGGGCATAACTTGGTTGGGAAACACTATGGATGTTACCCACATGGGATGGCATCATGGGAGAGGCCATATAAAACTGAGGGTGCTGGTTAATAGAGTCGACAAATCCATCAACATCATGAGATTTCCCCAGCATATATCAGCGTGAGGTGTTGGATCAAGGAGCATTGGGTATGACGATATATAAGTAAGTGAACTGGGCATAGATCAGATCAAACTACTGATCCCTAAGGATGGCTTCCTCCTCAGTTTGGGCTCGCTCAGATACGATGTCCTAGGCTATGGGGGGGGTAAGGTTTTGAGGAACCATTCAAGGAATATCCTATCATCTAACTGGATCTCACACAAGCTATGATGATGAACCCATTCATGGATATGATCCGTGATATGGGTAGTTGTGGTCTAGCGATAGGATAATAGGATCTCCACTCCCTCGTCATAACGGACAGGTAACTGAAGGAACATTGAAGCGAGGAATGAGAAGTCAGGGTAAGTAGCATGAGGAAACTTGATGTACCATTTGGTTGCAACACCCGTAAGTGTGTGTTGGAACAACCTCAATGAAACATAGTCATCCATAATGATGTTAGATGAACACCATGGGTGAAATGACGTGATGTGATTCTGAGGGTCATCTCTCTCCTTTCTCTCGAACTTAGGGATGTATGAGGGTATCTTGGTAGGAATAGGAGGCCATTGTGGGTGGTGACAAATGGGGCCATTAGTTAACCGTGCCAAATCTGGCAGGTTGAGACTAGCTATAAAAGGTAAACTAGAGCCGAGGATGGCTCGGGAAGGACCAACAATGGTGCTCGTAGCTACAGGAACGTAGTTCTTGTGAATAAATAGGGGTGGATGAGGTTATTTTCTGACCGTAGGAAAAGTCACTGATATATCAAGAATAGTTTTAACCAACATGGAAAGTCCATTGCCCCCAGGTATATAAGGTGGAATAGTAGTGACAATGGTGGCTAGAATGGAACCTTCACTAATGGTAGTGAACTAGCAGTAGTGTGCGCAGTGACAACGGGCCCACTAGGACCAGGGCCTATAGTCCTAGTGGAAGGGATACCTATGATGATGGTAGAAATGGATGTGATCACACTACTAACAATCCCTCCTTAAAAAGGGTCACCATGTGCACCAACCATGGGGCTAGATGGGGCAGAGAACAAGGTGGGTTCGTACTAATAGGAATTTGAATCAAATTCAGAGGTCGTGTGTGGCTCCAAAGGTGGTGAGTGACATCGAATATGGCTTCGATGATGTTGGTTTAGAGAACTGAACTGGGTGGTATGCCCCCTAATCCTATAGGAGTAGAGTGGTGGAGATATGATGACTATATGGAGTGTTGTGTAATGACTAGAAACTCAAGAGGATCAATCACAGACTCAAAAACCCAACTACAACTAAGTGTGTAGGATGAGAGCATATGAAATGGTGGCTCACATGCCAACACCAATCTCTAAAATAAAACTACAACAGTGGGTCACAGAAAGGAGAGTCTACAACAAGAGTGGCCAGAAAGCCAACAAGCAATGCTACCTATCAAAGTAAAAATGACTAACTAACCTATGGGGTATGAGTGCAAACAAGATCCTAACTACAAGCCAGAATCCCCTCACAAGTCGTCTCCTTAGCAGGGTTATGAAATCCCAGTCAGACAATATGAAATGGAAGAACCATACAAGATAAGAGAATCCCACTACCGAAAAGGACCTCTAAGTAAAATATCCCTAGAAGAATGCCCAATAGGATACGTCGTTCATGACATTCCTATTTGATTTATTGATGCTTCAACCCTTTGGTACTCAACACCCAATATACATTAGCATGCATGAGGAGGACTATGAAGGCTTAGCCTTCAGTGCAAGATGGATTGCGATATTCCACCCTGAATTCTGGAACCCCTTTGTTGCGGCTTACTCCTGCTGAGCAAGGGGCCTCCTGAAAAACTGGTTGTGACTGTGTCAACAAATACAAGATGGTTTTAGTTCTCTACTGGACAACAACTATCTCAGAATTTGAATGATAGAGGTTTGTTGTTTGGATTCCTATCCCCAAAGTCCTAACTTAACTACAAGATTTTTTTATCCTCAAGTGAGGTTACAATGTTGGTTGTATTTAAGTTAATTTTAAGGATTGTTCTGGTCATGAACCTAACGTTTCACTTTTATGGTGTGAATTGTGTGTGATTGATGTCTGTCAAACCTTAGAATCCATGATGAATATGTTCCAATATCACTGCTAGGATTGAAATATAATGCAGTAAATAACAGTAAAGTTGCAAAATAAAAAAATTCTTCAAATAATGAAATTATGATTGAAACAAATGAGTAGCAAAGAAACTTTTTAATAAAATGTAGAAAACAAGCCTAGGGTTGAAACTATGCAACTCAACTATGGAAACTCATAAACCAAGCAGGAGATATCTCAAACATACCAAGGGGCTGTAAAAAGTTTAGATATGGAAAGAAAAACAGGTCGAGACTGGGTTTGGGACATACAGGGGGTTTGAGACATGAATCTGAAGCACAAAATACAGACTGAAAACTATCAGAAATTGAACCCAAGTGATAGAACAATTACACTCACAAAATTGCTAATCAAACATGCAATATTACCAATAAAGGAGACTGAAATTGAAGCATAACACTAATCTGTATTGAATAAGTGTACAATAGCCAACCTTGTGAATTCATAGGATGCTAAAATATATAATTACATGAGATATTCAAATGCATAAGAATGCCATTCGAAATAGTCAAAAAGTAGGCTTACTAAATCTAGTCAAATCCCTCATAGGTGCATAAAGCAATTTCCAAATCCACTTAGAGGCTCACTAATTGGCAAAGTCAAGTAGGAAAGATAATAAGGGATGGAAAGAAAACTCAGACATTCTTTTATTAGGAGAAAAGGATGGAGGATGATGTGGGAAAAAAACAAGTCAACTACACCTAGTCTTGCTTTCCCTTTTTCCTTATTTCTAAATAAAACAGGTAGCTTTGCAGAAAAAGCAGATATGCACTTTGGAGGATCTAGAATAAAGCAGACATGCTAAATATGGTTTCCAGGAGGTTTCCCAAGTGCTCCATGACTCGNAGACAACTTGCATAGAGTGGAATATAGGAAACTAGGAAAATAAGACAAAAATGAATTAATTAATGTCTAAGGTAGGTAACTATGGGTTGATTATTCTAACAGGTCGCACCTGTAAGAATAATAGGCACTTCCTAGGTCACATGGAACATAGGGACAATTGTGATATGGGCCAAAAACTATCAAGTCACGCAAAACAAAGGTTTAAGCATGACTGGGTTGCTCAGAACCAAGTCACAGTAGAGACTGGGGTCGCTCCGAAAGTCGGGACAGGATTGATATGGTTTTTTACACCAGGTCTCTCTTATTAGGGCTAAAGGTGTGACCTAGGTCAAGCTTATCAAGTGGAAAGGAGATACTGGGTCGCATATTCTAACCAGATAAAAGAGAATCAACCTGAACATGGAAAAAATGAAAACCAGGTCCAACTAGGGTCAGGGGAGTAGGCACTGACACAACAAAGTTTTGGATCAGCTGTGAGGGGGGCTGATCTGTAACGACTGATGGCTGAAAATAAGAACAAACCAATGGCAACTTGCAAAAAAATTATATCCAAATGGATCAACTGATTGGAATCACCAAAACTGTAGTGGGGATTTCTCCCAGCTACGTGAAGAAGCACCAACCTTAGATCGTCGTGATCGTAAGGAAGAGTTCAATGGAAAATAAAAAAGAAAACTAAACTAATAACGAAAAACAAATATTTTAATCATTTTTTAACATGTATATTGGCTAAACTAATGCAATAAACAAAAACACTAGACACACCTTTCTCATGTAAGATGGGCCACTGTAGCTGTCCCTGGAAGTGGTTCCGCAGCTCCACGGGTTAGTTCTCCAATTGTCTCCATGGACAGTTGTCAAACGGGGAATGGATCCAAAATGGGTATGGAGAATGTCTCAATGTACACCATGGGAAATGGTATGATAATATAAATGATGGCAGGGGTGTATGTGGAATACCCGAGAGCACAAATGTCGCAACGTAACCACAAGTGAATGAAGAAAAAAGGTATCAATGTTTTGGGAGAGCCCTTCACAATGTATTTATAGTATGGTCCTAGGTATTTTTGACCCAAGGTGGTGGCCCATGGTATTTATCTATGGTTTTTTTACCCTTTCTCTTTTTTAGGGTTTTGGACCCTTGTTTAGGGTTTTTTAACCCTTTTTGGGAGAGAGTGAGGGTAAACCATAGTAAATAATGATGTTTTGAACCATTTTTGGTGGAAATATAATTGTGAAGGTAAAAAGTAAGGGAAATATGGGAGGAATATGATGTATGTATATGGTTTATACCATGTAGATCTCGGTGATTAACACTGTGTATATGAGAGTTGCTCCTATATTCCCTCCACAAATAATTTTGTATGCTTCAGACTAATTTATTGGTGGAAGTTTGCATGTTGCACACTTGTTTGTTTGTTTGATCAAGTCTGAGCCAACCACTATAGGATAAAATTGTTGATAACCTGTAGTCTTCTTTCTTGTGGAAGGACCTATTCACACAGGTCTAGATGAACAAAAATTTCCATTCATCTCCATCATAGCGTGAAATTTCTCATTCTCAACCCCGAACCTTACAAAAACATATCCTTTTGAACGACCTATTGTGATATCAATAACAACCTTGGAACCTTTTACAAATGGGTATATGGCTAGGAAGATCTCTTACAACATGTAATTTGTGATAGTAGATGGAAAATATCCCACAAATATCATATAATTCTTGGCACGTTTTTCTCCAACACCAAATGTTGTACACTTTAGCATGTAAAAATTTTCATCGTTTAGCATCTGTAGACCATTGTAATTTTGCAGAGCCATATGGGTTGTTGCATGGCTTAAAAAATCCAGGAAACCATAACCTGTTTATTCTCTATTATATTTATTGCGAATAATATTAAGAGAAAGAAGTCCTTGGGTTGAAGAAAAACAATCATGTAGGTAAGTCTCATTCATCCAATATTGTAAACCTCCGATCCAATACTGTAAACATCATCTAATGTGTAGGAAGAAGATTCCATTCATGGTCTAGATGAAGGTACTAGGGAAATTGGTAATGCCATGAAAGGGAATTACTAACCACTAATAGGTACCAAAATTAGTCTTTAAATGCGTTTTCCATACATTTATAGGTTCCATATGAACTTGGTGCTATCCTAAAGGAAGGCCATTCTTAGCAAAGTTTTCGGCCTTCCAATTAATTAATAATGTCAACCATTTTTGGCTTTGTCCCTTCACATAATCATCAATAAGTTTGGAAATATCAACTTCTCTATGGCAGCAAGGATAAACAATTTAGCTATCAAGATAGACTCAATAAGGATGACCTAGACTCAAAAGAAAATGGATAGGAAGAAATTTGGTATGAGATATTTTTGAATAATATGAGAATTATGGAAAGACCCTAGTTGAGGACAATGTAATTAAACTATCAGACATAAAAGTGTGGAACCATACTGGAAAGTGAAAAATACTCAGTGGTGGCTTACCTGCTTACAATATTTTGCAGATCCTTCTTCATTCTATCGTAGTTTTATTTAGCTATCTTTATGTTATGTAAGTGAAGATGCTCTATTGAGATTAATTTCTCTGTGATAGGAAAATTCAATTTAAAAAAATATTTATCTAGATCTCTCTCATATGGGATGTACAAAAGGTTAAGGAAAAAAATAATATCTTAGAGGATACAAGCCCCAAGGTTTGACCATTCTAAAAACTAAAGGAGAACCATTTGGTCTCAATGAAGCAAAATTTAATACTTCAGAATAATGTTCCAGTCCAAAGTTAGAGTAGAGTAAAGTATAAGGGCTTAAGGATTATGGTGCCTCAAATTTTAAGTGTTGCGGGAAAGATACAAGCTCTTAAATGAATAAATTTAGAGTGTTTAATTCTTAAATAAGCCCAAGTATGAAGTTATGTGTTTGGGTGTACTGGCTAGTTTGAGTTTCTAGGCACACTTAACACTAAATAGTTTGTTGATTTTGTCTAACCAAGATCTGAATGCACATAATAGCGAGCATAAAACACATATGCTGAGCTAAAATATCATACTACAACAGAAAGTGAAAGTGATGAGAATCATGCCTAATCCAAGGGATATGGAGTTATTAGTTGAATGATTTAGGGTTGATGTGAAACCCTCCCTTCATCTGTAGGATATTTGTTGATGTAATGACTTAGGTATGGTCATTCACTCTATTTGGATGGCTTCCCTAGATTGAGTTTGAAGGTTAAGTATGGAGCTTCTAAGGCCATCTTGATATTTGGGTGAAATCATGCTTGAAGGATGATTTCGTTAATGGTTTCATATGTGACTGTTCTTTAATCATTCATGGTTGCATACATTTATTTGGTTATTTTGTACTTTTTGTGAATCTTGTGATGAGCATATTTAGAAGATACCTCCTAAAATTTTTAGCTTATTGAGTTAGACCCACATGGTTGTTAGAGAATGTTTATAACAGTCTAGGTAGGCCATCTTTCCTACAAGTTTGAACCTCCTTTATTGTTTATCTCCACTCAGCCAACCATTAGCTAGGCACAAGTTTGGACAATACACCATCCCTAAATTTAGGAATATCATAAAAATACTTTTTTAGGGGTCCTCCTCTTGTGCTAGACGAGAGCCAGCCTAAAGTGAGAGGAAGAGTAGTAGCGACAATATAAAACCCTCTTAAGTGCCCCTATGGTTGCACTTTGTTCAAGGATTTGAATATCTTTGAGTATAGGTTTGGATGGTAAAAAAAGCCTTAATAATCCACAATGTTTTCCAATCACCAGTCTTTAATATGGATTGACTTGCATGTCTTGAGAAAACAAATAAGTGTAACATTTTTATAGATTAGGTTCCATCCAAAGGGTTTTTAGACCAGACTAGCTTGTCCTTACCTTGCATCAGTTTAATAGTGCTTACTACCAATTCCTTGAATGCCAATGGAAATATAGGTAAGAGATTGCCAAAAACTGGTGTATCCTCTGAAATGTCTTTTACTAAAGTAACTCTACCATGTAAGGATAACCACCTATTACTCCACGTGTTCACACAAAAAGAATGCTATCTATCTTTGTGTACAACCAAAACCAATTATGGAAATCATAACCATTTGGATTCAAGGAGAAGCTCATGTACTTGATTCCTAGGTTAACATATACCTCTGAGAAAGGAAGAATCCACTTTATAATTGTTTTTTAGGCCTTAATATACCATTGAAAAAGATGGGATATTTCAGGGTATTTACTTCCATTCCAATTGCATGCATGCACACATCCAAAATTTATTTATATGTTAGTGTGTCCTTGTAGGTGCCATTCCAAACAAAAGAACATAGTCAGAAAGGTTGTGCAGGGACACATATTCTATCATTTTGTGTACCTTTAATCTTCCATTTGCTATCATTTTGTTACTTCTATTTGTTGGAGGAAAGGGATCCATTCTCAATATTTCTTCCACTCCTTGCATACACATTGATACATGATTTTTATGAACTAAGTCGTGGTTTCCCAAGGATCTATTCTACTACCATCGCTTCCAGAAGTCGTGGTACTATCCTCTTAGTGACTTTATTGTCATATTGTGTTATTTTATTGTGGTGAAGTATTTTTCATAGTTGGGTGTGAATGCTAGGTATTGATATTATGCATTGAGAACATATATTTCCCACGTGGACCAAGAAGGAGTTATACACTACATAACTTATCAATCTAAGTGACCAATTCAGTCATCTTCTGCCTCTATCCACAACTCATTAAATATGCATGATATTCTACATGAAATGAAACAGCCAAGAAGTCGATTTCCCTATATTTCCTTTGGAAAGGAAACAGTCAAGCCACCTTGAATAAATATTCCATTTACATCTCCACCCCCTAAATCTACATCAAGTGGAAAATCCATATTTTAGTGCTCAGTTGGTTAGTAAATTATGTCATATCACCACTCATACCTGTCATGATATATATCAATTCTCCAAATTCCAAATTTCTCTTTAACTCAAACAATTTATTATGATCAATGATACCGAGAAAAAATAAAAGTTTAGAATTGTTCCACATGAATCCATGCAGAGGGATGTGTGTATCTATTTTTGATGCTACCAAGATGTTCCAGTTTTATTTCCTGGAGAAAAATCTATTGGAAACAACAATTATGAACATCTTTCACACATATCACCACCCAATTTACCTATCATGTTGTACATCAATTCTCTAAATTCCAACTTTCTCTTTAACTCCAACAATTTATTATGATTGTTGATATAGAGGAAAAATAAAAATTGAGAACTGTTCCACATGAATCCATGCAGAGGGATGTGTGTATCTGTTTTCCATGTTAATGAGTTTTTCTAGTTTTAATTGTTGGAGAAAAATCTATTGGCAACAACAATTATGAACAACTTTCACAATTAAACTCTCTAATTGAACTAAACATATAACAATTCAAACCAGCAATAAGTCCATTGTCAAATATCTGCAATAGAATTTTTTGTTTGTTTTAAGATCATGAAAGGGATTGTATAAATTACATCTGTGTACCAGAAATTAACGACTAAAATTAAGAATTCCAAGGATTAAATTTCCCAGAAATCATTTGAGTTTATAAGATTGCATTGAGGATTAAGGATAGTTATTAATTGTTGTTAAATGTATGGAACTTGCATATATTTTTGAATCATAATTTCATAGAGTACGGTGTAGAATTCACCAATATCCTTCAGAGCAATGTCTTGTTAGATAGTAAAATATTTAAATTGTACTACTTAGGCTTTAAGAGTTTGCGGATGGAGAATAACAAGGCTGAGGAGACCTTTATTTTACTTTCTCAATGTTGATGGTCCCATAAAATAAGATGACATGAACTTGAAGATCAACTTTTAAGCATCTTCATAAGCCAATGCATCTGTCACGTGTAAGCATAATCGAGCAAGTAACCTTGAGAAAGTCGGCAATCTTAGACAACTCTAACAACATGATTCCATGGGTAATTAGGCCTGTGGGACTAGGAATATGAAGCAGGGGTATTTGAAGGGGGTTTCTCTACTCATTATGAATGGTTTCCTACCACAGTAGTCAGTCTCATGAAAGTGTTCCCTTTCCATTTCAAATTTTATTTGTTGGATAACTTATGAATTACATCAAGTTAGTGATCCTTTAAACCAGTTTAATATTTTTTCAATATTAGCATTTTTGAATGAACAGTTGCTTATTTTCTAAACAAAGATAAGATTTATTTTCTAATAAATTTCCAAGCTAATAAAAAAGCAATTGACCAAGGAAGTTTTTCCACCCAACAGGGGGTCCTTTAAGGAAATATGGTAGGGAAATAATTTATTGCATATTCTATACACCCAGTCTAAGTTTGATTGAACGAAATCATAGAACTCACAAACATGTTTGATGGTTCCATTCCTTCTACATATTAGGGTAAACATCACCAGTGGAAATCTAATCCTTTTTCATTATATCCACACCACCATTGTCACGTTCTCATTAGATATTGTGTGCTTTGTGCTTGATCGTTGTTAGTTTTCCCTATGCTAGTGTCACATATCCTTGTAGTATTTGGCTCTTTATTTCTCAGACATGTATTAGGAGTTTTTCTCTCTGATTCCTTTTTTTGTGCTTGGTTTTTTTGTTTCTCATACCTTTTTTTTATTATAATATGTTTTTGTAGCAACTTTTATAGGTATCATTGACTAAAGTGTGTTGAATTTTGTCCATTATTAAAAGTGCCTGAACACAAGCGCTCCCTTTAATATATAGTAGTGAATTGATTGGTTTAATAATCATATTGAACCATCCTCTTGCAAATGGATTGTATCTAGAAACTTGCAATTTATTTCTAAGATTAAGGTCTATGCATATTCAATCTCATGTTGCTATAGCCAAATAGATTTATAGAAAAATAAGCATGTGCTTTGAGTTGCTAATTTGCTAATACTTTTTCATTCTAAAAATGAGTTGACAGATACAAAAGCTACATCAATGGGATATTTGAAAAGTTCCGAATGAATTCATTATGAACCATCTTGTTGCAAATGGATTTTCTACGGAAATCCGTTTTTGAGATCCATGACTATGCAGATTTTGAATCATGCTTCCATAGATGAATTCCATATTTACAGAATAAATTTGTAAACTGTAACACCCTAGTTTTGACCACATGCTATTGAAATTGTACATTATGTATATATTGTATTGAAATCATGGTGAGGATCCCAATGCCAAGGCCCTACCATTGATTTGGTGTTTTTTTTGTGTATCGGTGATCAAGGTTGATGTCAATGGGTTATAGTACTAAGTCAGACACATTCAATATTTTGAATTTATAATGTAAATATAAAATTTAATAAAATACCACAACTAGATATGCACTGCAACGTAAGAGATGGGAGCATGATATCACAAGGAATAGGGAGGGTGTTAGCACTTGTTCTAAATTTTGAATGGGAGCCTACAGTAATTGGCTGGAAGGAAGGGGTATAGGAAGAAACGTCCTGGGCTCAATGAATTCAAGGTAGGTAAGGACTCCCATCCTAATCCCAAGCAAAGAATTGAATGATCCCTTGGCGGTTAAGCTAACATGAGCAGATCCAGTCACCGCAAGAACAACCAACATAGAGCAGTAGGTGTCAAAGATTTCAGAATGGAGGATATGCACACAGGATTGAGCTATGAGGGCGTGTGAAATCCATGGCTCATTTTTTTTCCCAACGATCATGATCAGATTGAACCAGATCTATTGAAGATAGGAGCCCTTACAACGGGATATGCAGGGATCATAAAGGTACGTTGAGGCCGCAACGCCCGGGAAGGCCCACACAAATTAGACGGCCAAGATCTCCCCATCAGAAAGATATACAGCGGATAACCTTTTCTTTCAGTTAATCCATTAAATTCATCTCTAGCATAAGACATAATTCTCTGTGTGTAGTGGGGATTTCTCCCCAGCTACGTGCAGAAGCACCAACCTTGGATCGTTGTGATCGTAAGGAAGGGTCAATGGAAAATAGAAAAGTAAGGAAGGGTCATCGAGACTTGACAAGATCTTAGGCAGTCAACTCTATATTGTGGAGCATGTGCTAAGGGGAACCTACTTTGGGTGGTCCCAGATGTACTTGACATAGGTTCGACGTGCGTTGAACCATGCCAGTTCAGAGGGAGGGGATTTCGATTTCCCCTCATTCTTTTTCTCATTATTTTTTGAGCAGCTACCTACTCTATGACTGTAGCTAGCTCTATGAGAGGGGGGACCTCGTGATCCTCACATGAGGAGGTGTAGTGAGACGATGATTAGGGAGGGAGGTAGCTTAGTGGGACAATTATTCACCTAGGATCTCTTTGAAAAGTGGCGGTAGAGTGGAGGTGTTAGATCCACCTGTTCATAGGAACAAGAGGCACCAAAGTGCACTTGACTCACTTTTTCTCAACATTAAGTGATTACTAGATGGGGTCACTATTGATGGATGGAAGTACCTTGATGACAATCTAATCATCGCATGCTACCATGCTTCTCTAGAGTGGATCCCCTTGATGAGGAGGATCATAGTCACTGCTGAGTATGTCAGAGCGACGGCACAGGGTGATTTGCCGATGGAGGAGGATGACTCCAATGAGGAGGACACAGAACTAGAGTATGAGGAGGATGAATATGACTCTGAATAGCAGGTAGTGATGATTCCCCCTAGTACGATAGTGCACATGGATGTTTTTTACTATATGTATGCTCATCCGAGAAATCTTGTGGAGCTTCTCATTTTGTACCGAACATTATGACATGCTATATATGCATGTGGATGCAATTTTTTTTGTTTTTTATGAGTTTTTTATTATTATGATTCCTATATGATGTATATGACATATGTATGCATAACTATATGATGATGCATGATGTATTTTTATCTCCTATATATGATAATTGATGTGCCACTCTGGAAAATCACTATCCTTTTTGTATGCTACACTATTGAGACTTCTCGGAACATGAATGAATGTAATGGATTCAAAATGTCTAACCAAATGCCTAGTGTGTAGGAACTTTCTAAAGAGACAAGGATCATGTACCTGATAGCAGTTATTCAACTGGGAGACAAGCAACTGGGATTGAAGGAATACATCAAGGTGATGAATACCCAAGTGGAGGGAAATAATCAAGAGACCAGCAACATTGTCGTACTCAGCCTGGTTGTTGGTAGAAATTCCAACACACATTCCATCGATATGGACCAACTCATGTGATGGGTAATAAATGACTCACGCAGCCGAGGTAATATTAGGAGACCGTCTACTTGCTCCGTCAGTGAACGCGATGTAGCAGTGCGAGGTAGAATCCATCTAAAGAAACCAAGGAAACAAACTATGAGACTTGTGATAAGAATGGTGTAAAACAAAAAACAAAAACTATTACACAAGTGTATTACATGGTGGGAAACTTTAGGCATAGAACCTCTTGAGGTAGATCCCATTGCATGGATTCTTCAAGAGATGGTCTTCAGAATCAGTGAGGATGTATGCACCCTTGCCAAGGAATTGATGGATGAAATATGGGTCATACCACATCAAATCAAAGTTTCCTTTTCCTAACTTATCATCAGCTTGATCGTATACAAGGACCAGATCACCTTCGCTAAAGGTGCGAGGGTGGACATGGGAGTCAAAATGGGACTTCGACCTAGTCTTAGTTTCTGCGATCATTTGGAGAGAAGCATAACGATCCTCATTGGTTTGTTTGAGCATAAGTAGGTGTTGTTCTAACTAGGAGGTATTGGGTAAAAGTTTGACAACAAGGTGGAGCGACAGAATATGGAACTCAATGTGAAGTACTGACTCCTCACCATGGACAAAGTGAAATGGGGTAAAACTAGTGGTGGTATTCATTGATGTCTGGTAGGCCCAAAGGGAAGAAAAGAGAAAGTGATGCTAGTTGGACTTATGTTTGTCCACCATTCGTTGGAGCATGGTTTTGAAGATCTTGTTGAAATCCTCAACTTGTCCATTTCTCTAAGGATAATATGCAGAGGAGTACTGATGTTCAAACTTCAACATGGCAGACATATCTGTCCAAACAACATCCTCAAAATGAAAACCATGGTCTAATATTATCTATTGGGGGACACCAAAATGTGTAATAATGTGGTTAGAAAAGAAACGTGTCAGGATACCAACCTTACAATTGAATGTTGGAATGGCCTCAACCCATTTAGTGAAATAATAAATGGCCACAATGATGTACTTAGACCACTGACCAAGGTGGGATTACAAGTCATGAAGTTAATTTCCCACTTACTGAAGGGACCGACTGTGATGACAGGATGTAACAGCGTGGGAGGTGTCCTTGCTTTTAGGGAAAAGATCTGGAAATTGCGGCACAATTTGACTGCATTGATGCAATCGAAAAAGATGGTGGGCCAAAAATAATTGGCATGGAGGATATTTTGGGTGGTGGCCAAACCAAAGAGGTGGCCACCACAAGCTCCACTGTAACAGTCATTCAGGACTTTTTCAGCCTCATCGTGGGTGAGGCAACGACATAATATGGTATCGACACTAGAATGGTACAAGACATCCTTAATGAGGAGATAGTGAGCAACTTGGTGTCGAATGCATCGATGATCTTCGTGGCTTACATGGGGCCCAAATTTCTGAGTGTGCTGGTACAAGAGAATGCACCCATACCATTGTTCTTCTGTAGATATGACAAATAAGAATTCATCCGTAAGGTTGACTGTGATTGGCGATGAAGCAGATGACAGAGGGAGGTCTGTCATTAAGGAATCTAACTCCAACGCCTTGGTTCTCTTGGGGATAACAAATTCCAAATAGTACTCCTGGAGAATGAGAATCCACTTAGCAGTGCGACATTGAACAAGGAAGTGGCTCTAAATATACCTAATGGGGTTGGAATTAGACACGATTCAAGTGTGACTCATCAATATGTAATGGCGTAGCTTCTGAACATAAAAGTTGATGATGAGAGCCATCTTCTCTTCCTGTGGATAACGTAAAGGGGGTCTAAAAATATTATGACTAACATATATAATATATCACATGCTCTTAGCGGGAATTATCTTCTTGGACCAAAACTCCAATGATGGAATTTTTGGATGTCGATACATAGAGAATGAAATCCTTAGTGTATTTGGGAGGACACAACAATCACTACTACATATGGCTTAAGAGTCCCACAAACATTTTCCACAAATAAGTTAAAATTGAATTTTTTGTGGAAAAATAGTTTAAAATTTTGGAGAAAAATGAAAATGTCCCCGATGATCTAGAGCACAAGTCAAATATTGTTTCAATGTGTCAAGAGCATCTTGCACATGACTATCCCAAACAAAATTAATGTTGGTACGGAGATAATGGAAGAAGCCATGGAATTGTGTTACATAGTCCAAAATGAAATGGTGAAGGAAGTTGGCCTTTCCTTGGAGGCTTTGCAGTTGACGCAAAGTACATGGGGATGAAATATTCAGAATGGATTGAACCTTCAGAGGATCAACTGGAATCCCTTTTTGAGAGATGATAGACACGAGTAAACGCCTAGCTGGGACACAAAATACACACTTGAGAGGGTTCAAGTGGACGTTGTATTTGTGATATCGTAAGAAGACTTGTTGTAATTCGTTTAGATGTTGTGAACACTTTTGAGAGTGAGTAGTGAGGCCATGTAGGTAGAAAAAAATGATATGGATAAGGTCATGGAAGCAGATCATCATGGCCCACTAAAAACTAGCTCCAACATTTTTAAGGAAAAATGGCATAACCTGATATGCAAATGTGCCCTAGGGGATTGTGAAAGTAGTCTTGTACTGGTCCTCTTTCCGGATCCGAATTTGGTTATAACCAGAAAAACCATCCATGAAAGAAAAAAATTCATGGTCAGCACACGCATCAATGATTTGATAAATGAACGGAGTGGTGAAGTTGTCTTTGGGACATGCCAAATTCAAGTCACAGAAGTCAGTACAGAGGCGAATGGTACCTTGTTTTTTGTAAACGGTAAACCCAAGTGGTATACGTGACAGTGTATATGAAACATGCTTTACGTAGTTTCTCAATATCACCTTTGACAACAGGAGCCTTTGAGGGGTGAATGGGTCTTTGATTTTGGCATATAGGCGCAACATCAGGCCATGTGTCGATACAATTTTCGATGATATATGGATCAATCCTAGGTATCTCAGTGTAGGACCAAGCGAAAATATAATGGAAATCCTAAAAAAATGCTTTGTAAGAAGCAATTTATTCGAGGGAGAAATATGCTCCGAGTGTAATATCTTCAACTACCTCGGGTTTGGTTGATATATTGACCTTAATAGTTGGAGAAATATTGGCCATGTTTCCCTCTTCAAAGGCATCGGGGGCCAAAATGGGGTTCTTGAACTAGTTTACCTTTCCATGGATGAAGTATTTGGCTTCAACTGAGTACTGATCCGACGATGAAAGAGGTTCATCAGGGATAAAGAATGAGCAATGGTGAATATCATCCCAAGGGTACTTAGGAGTCAAAATAGATTCAAGGATTTCATCATCATTGTTAAAACAATGTGTAGATATATCTGGTGGATCCTCTTATGACTGAGGGGATGGAAGGAGTACTGGAACTCAAGATCATGTATATAGTGTTGGTTTTTCCCGAGGAAGAAACCATAGGGTGGATATCCTCAAATATGGTAATGTTGGATTCACAGGAGTGTTTTCCGAAGGGTTGACTGATACTCAGGAAATTTGGGGTAATGGTGAGATTAATGACCATACAAGACACAAACTATACAAGGATGGTTGGTTTGCAATGACTTGTTCTTGACCACTGATGGATCTAGGATGGTGACCACTGGAGTGCCATCGACCTCATCTATAGTGTCCATATGGGTGCGAAGGAGAGGAAAATAAAGATAGGAAACCATGGGACTCTATTCGCCCCATCTATGGGGGGTCTCGGTAAGTGTAGAGACATGTCAAAAGTGGTAGAGGTAGACTTTGCTAATGGGTCAGTGGTTTCTGTGGTGGATCCATACTGGTTGCGTCGAGTCTGGAGGTTGAATTCAGACAACAAAGTCATGAGGTGATGGACACCAGCCTCAGCAAGTGGGGTCGAGAAGGAGTTGTGGAGTAGGTGGGGCCAATGAATGGGTTGCAACCATTCCTTGGTGTGGTAGGAGGTTTTGGAGCACCATATGTGAAGGAACCGGTGGCACTGGGTTGGGTTGAGCCAAAGCATCCGCGTTTGGATCACATTTACTGTCATTTCAGAGAAGTTGTTGGACACGAGCCTTGTGAGGAAACTGATGAGTGTAATGGATTATTGGCCTGTAACTATGGGATTATTCTAGGTCGATTAGGACGCTCGAGATTCTGTGCAGGAGGTTCGACGTCATTGTTTTTTGGAGGGTTGGCCTATTGGATTCCTCCTTGAGGATGGTTGTTTCCCTTCCCTTGTTCATTATTGGGGGTGGGTTGGTTAGGGAGGTTTTGTTGATCATAAACCTGTCCTGTAGAAACTAGAGGAGTTAAGGCCAGAGCTGGAGTGGGTAGCACAAGTGGTGCATAATAGACCAAAGGAGCTAGTGGGGTTGCAAATTCGGCCATCTAGCCAGAAAACGAGTGTGCCAAACAAGTCGGCTCATGAGCATGAGGAGTTGGTGTAGCAAGTGTGTAGGATGGGGTGGCTCTAGACCATCATGCATGAGTAATTAGGGGTATACCTGGGTGGCGCATACGATGGTGTATCACCATATTGAGCCATCACACGTGAATAATTAGGGACATAACTTTGTTGGGAAACACTATGGGTGTTACCCAGATGGGATGGAATCAAGGGAGAGGCCATATAAAATTGAGGGTGGTGGTTAATAGAGTCAATAAATCCATTAGCATCATGAGATTCCCCCATCGTATCTCAGCATGAGGTGTTGGATCGAGGAGCATCGGGTATGATGATATATACATAAGCAAACTAGGCATAGATCAGATCGAACTACTGATCCCTAACAATGGCTTCCTCCTCAGTTTGGGTTCGCTCAGATGCGATGTCCTTGGCTATGGGGGGCAGTAAGGTTTTGAGGAACCAGTCAAGGAATATCCTATCATCTAACTGGATCTTACACAAGCTATGAAGACGATGCCATTCATGGATATGATCCATGATATGGGTAGTTGTGGTCTAGCAATAGGATAGTAGGATATCCACTCCCTTTCCATAACAGACAGGTAACTGAAAGTACTGAAGGAACATTGAAGCGAGCAATGAGAATTCGAGGTAAGTAGCATGAGGAAACTTGATGTACCATTTGGTCTCAACACCCGTAAGTGTTTGTTAGAACAAACTCAATCGAACAGATTCATCCACAATGGTGTTAGATGAACACCATAGGTGAAATGACATGATGTGATTTTGAGGGTCATTCCCGCCTTGCTCTTGAACTTAGGGATGGATGAGGGAAGCTTGGCAGGAAGAGGAGGCCATTGTGGGTGGTGAAAAATGGGTCCATTGGTTAACCATGCCAAATCTGGCAGGTTGAGACTAGCCATAAAAGGTATACTAGAGCCGAGGGTGGCTCGAGAAGGACCAACAATGGTGCTGGTAGCTACAGGAATGTAGTTCCCATGCATAACTGGGGGTCGATGAGGTTGAATTTTGACAGTAGGAAAATTCATTGGTATAGCAGGAATAGTCAGAATTGACGTGGAAGTGCCAATGCCACCAGGTATATAAGGTGGAATAGTAGTGACAACGGTGACTAGAATGGAACCACCACTAATGGGTAGTGAACTAGCAATAGTGTGTGTAGTGACAATGGGCCCACTAGGAACAGAGCCTATAGACCTAGTGGAAGGGATACCTATGATGATGGGAGAAATGGATGTGATCCCAGTTCTAACAATCCCTGCTTGAAAAGGGTCACCATGTGCACCAACCATGGGGGTAGATTTGGAAGTGAACAAGGTGGTTTCGTACTGATAGGAATCTGAATCATATTCAGAGGTCGTGTGTGGCTCCAAAGGTGGTGAGTGATGTTGAATATGGCTCCGACGATGTCGATTCAAAGAACCAAACTGGGGGGTATGCCCCCTAATCCTGTAGGAGTAGAGTGGTAGAGCTATGATGACTATATGGAGTGTTGTGTAATGACTGGAAACTCAAGAGGATCAATCGCAGACTCAAAAACCCAAACAAATCCGAGTGTGTAGGAGGAGAGCATATGAAATGACAGCTCACTTGCCAACAACAATCTCTAAAACCAAACTACTACAATGGGTCATAGAAAGGCGATTCTACAACAAGAGTGGCCAGAAATCCAACAAGAAACACTACCTATCAAAATAAAAATGGCTCGCTAACCTATGGGGTATGAGTGCAAACAAGCTCCTAACTACAAGACAGAAGCCCCTCACAAATCGTATCTTCAACAGGGTTATGAAATCCTAGTTAGACAATATGAAATGGAAGAACCATACAAGCTAAGAGAATCCCACTACTCAAAAGGACCTATGCGTAAAATATCCCTATAAGAATTCCCACTAGGATACCTCGTTCATGACACGCCTGTTTGTTGAATTTTTAATGGTTATATCAGATCTTAAAAAATTTAGCATCATAATAGCATAACCATAAGCCAAAATATCACTAAAATATATACAAGCACAACCATACAAAAAGAACACAAAGATTTATCCTAGGAAAACCCTAAAGGGAAAAACCCAGCAAAAGCTTCCTCAATATAGATGCCCCAAAAAGATAAAAGTTAAAACCAAAAGACTGATCAAAGACTGGTCCTCCTCCTTCTCCAGCTACTTCTCTCTCCTTCACTAATGCGCTACACAAGTGAGTGTGTGTGTTCCAAATGAGGAGTGCCACACCTCTATTTATATTCATCTGTTCACTTTAATAATTAATTCCGACATGTAGGATCAAGTAACCACAATTGGGGTGCTAATGACCCACCTTTACAATTTGAGGGGACTACCTCATGACTGTTATAATTATTCCAATTAGAAGCATCGGAGTATAAATAAATACAATTGGTTCTCTCAGTAGGACCATAGGGGACCACGAAAAGTACATATAGAATATTCTTCGAAGTTACAATATTTCAACACTCCCCCTTAATGAGAAGGGTATTCTACAACAACATCAACAACAACAATAGTAGGAGAGAGATAGAGGACATCATCAACATCATCAGGGTAACACATCTATAAATCATTGGAAGCTCTTCAACATCATGTAGTCTTCATCTTCAATATTCAATATTTGGCAATAGAAACACTTTGACTGCTTTGATTAATAACATCATCAACAACACTTTGACCTTTCAATCAGCAACAACATCTTCAGCACTTTGACCTTTCGATCAACAACATCTTCAACACTTTGACCTTTTGATCAGCAACAACATCTTTAGCACTTTGACCTTTCGATCAGCAACAACATCTTCAGCACTTTGACCTTTCGATCAGCAACATCATCATCATCATATTCTAATCTTTTGATCAGCAACATCATCATCATCATATTTTGATATTTCGATCAGCAACATCATCATCATACTTCTAACTTTTGAGCAGTACATCATCATCATCACACTTTGATCTTTCGATCAATAACATCATTGTCATCAACAACAACCTGCAATCCACAGCTCAAAGACAAAAAAGTATTTGGATCACTTTTGGAATTAAAGTCCAGGGATGATGCATCCCACCACATTCTCAACAATCGAAGTCATTGGGTTGATTATGGGATAATCAGTCCCTATCAATTTAGGACTAAGTCCAAGGATGATGCAATCCTACCACATTCTCAACAACCGAAGTCATCGGATTGATTACGGGAGAATCAGTCCCTATCACTTTAGGACTAAGTCGAAGGATGATGCAATCCTACCACATTCATGACAACTGAAGTCATCAGATTGATTACGGGAGAATCAGTCCCTATCACTTTAGGACTATGTCTAAGGATGATGCAATCCTGCCACATTCTCAGCAACCGAAGTCACCGAATTAATTACGGGAGAATCAGTCCCTATCACTTTAGGACTATGTCCAAGGATGATGCAATCCTACCACATTCATGGGGACCAAAGTCTCTGGATACATTTTGAACAAAATTTCAAGCATTATGCAATCCTTCTTCATTCTCGAGGACCGAGGTCACCAGATCCATTATAAACAGATGTCCCAGGATGATACAATCCCTCTTCATTCTCGAGGACCAAGGTCACCGAATCACTTTATGGAAAGTTCCTAGGGATGATACAAACCCACTGCTACATCACTGTTCCCCCTTTCGAGGAAGGTCTTTCTAAACAACACCAAGCTTGTCATGAAAGTATTCAAACTTTACCCAAGACAGAGGCTTCATCAACATATCAACAACTTGTTCATCAGTACTCACGTACTAGAGCTTTATGGCTCCCTTCTATATCATATCTTGAATGTAAAAGTATCGGATTTC
This sequence comes from Pseudotsuga menziesii, assembly GCA_001517045.1. Taxonomy (NCBI): domain Eukaryota; kingdom Viridiplantae; phylum Streptophyta; class Pinopsida; order Pinales; family Pinaceae; genus Pseudotsuga; species Pseudotsuga menziesii. The sequence goes on along the minus strand of LPNX010409849.1, from coordinate 398,117 downwards.
TATGTGCTTTGATCTATCATGGAACACTGGGTTCTGTGTCATCTTTATACAACTTTGGTTATCACATAGAATCATGGTAGTATCAAACTCTAGGTTGAATAACCTTGAAATCAGCTTTCGAAGCCATATGGCTTCACAACTAGCAGAGCAAGCTTCTATATATTATACTTCGGCTATGCTAAGAGAAACACTGGACTATTTCCTGCTAAACCATGAAATCATAGTAGATCCCAGACTATAACATCCACCTGATGTGCTTTTCTTGTCTGAAATAATTCCAGCCCAATCTGCATCTGTATAGCCATACAATCTGTAGTCATGGTTTCCATCATAGTATAGACCAAAGTCTATAGTCCCTTTCAGATATCTCATCACATGTTTTGCGGCTATCAGGTGAACCCGTCTAGGTTAAACTATATATTGACTCAAGGTGTTCACAGCAAAAGAAATGCCTGATCTAGTATTTGTTAAGTACATAAATGACCCAATAATCTGTCTGTATTGAGTCACATCCACTAACTCTGATGAGTCATTGGCTAATAACTTCAGGTTGGAATCCATGGGTGTGGCCATGCATTTTCATTCAAACATATCAAATCTTTTCAAAACTTGCACTGCATTTTTTCCCTGATTGAGAAAGATTCCATCATACTTCTAGACCTAGGAAATCAAGTATTAGACTAAGGTCTAAATTCTTCAATGAACTTCTTCTTACATTCTACAATCCGTTTCTCATTCCCTGTCAGAAATAGATCATCCACATATAGTAATAGTATGACAGGTTCATCTTCTAAAACCTTGTAGTAAAGGTTAGGATTGACTTTACTCTTGGAAAATCCCATGCTCATTAAGAAACTATCTATTCTTCCATACCAAGCTCTGGGAGCTTGCTTTAGGCCATAGAGGGCCTTCTTCAACTTGCATACGTGAGTCCATCTGTCTTCGAATTCAAATCCTTTTGACTATTCGATGTAAAAAACTTCCTCAATCATACCATTAAGGAAGGCTTGTCTTTAATTCATCATGGAAGAAACTACCACGATAGTTCTAAAGGAAGTGTACCTTGCTTCCTAGAGTAAGTGTCTCTTCAGAATTAATTCCCTCTTTCTGATAGAAACCTCTAGCCACAAGTCTTTCCTTACTTCTATCAGCAAAATATTTTATCTTGCAAATCCATTTGGACGATACCACATTCTTGCTTTCTGGTTTGAGTACTATATCCCAAACATCATTCTAGTATTCCTTCATCATAACATCTTCCATGAGTTTGTCTTGTCAAGTCATCAACATATCCTAGTCTTCTGCATTCAACCCTAAAGGTTGGAACCCACTTTACTCTTGGTAAAGTATCGATCCATGAGGAAGCTATCCATGATGTTGTACCATGTCGAACTCAGATATATTCTGTAGTCACTCCCCCTAAAGTGGAGTATCATCTTCCCTCTTCATTCTATACAGGTGATTCTATTCTAGATATATACTTCTAGCGGTTCTGGTCAATAGAGTATGTCATGTCATAGTCTATTCTTTCTGAGGTAAACCATGAACCTTGGTTTGTACACTTGTTCTAGTAGATCCATATGGAAGATACTATGAACTTCCCTTTAGGTCTCGAAACCATATCATAGACATCATTCCCCATGATCGACTGTTACTCTTTGATCATAACTTCTTTCATAGATGGAAAGGTTAGCATCAATGATGTCACCCAACTGTGTTACACAATTAGGGTGTGTCTGAGGCCTCTTACTTTGGTTTCAAATTCTCACCATTCTTTTCTTCATCTTTAGTTATCTCTCATACCCATGGTGGTCTTCATCCTTTGAGGTGGATCTACCGCTCTTTGCGGCTCTTTCTTCTGTCACGATGTCTCTGACCCTGGGATATTTAGATTCATGTTTATTGGAGTGAATATTGAATTGTCATCACTTGTTCTTAGGAACAAGTCTCATCCTTTTTTTCTTGTAGGTGGTTGTATAGGACCTTTCCTACAATTCAAATGCACCAGTTGCATGGTTAGAACTATTTCATAAAACATATGCATAACAACAAATTCTTATGCATCATGCAACTATTTAGCCAATACAACATTCATCCATATCTCACAGAAACATTCTAGATGATATCATTGATATTGTGTACTAATCCAATATGCTAGCAAGGAGGTTTCATTCTAGATAAATAGCAATGGAAAGGTGTATAGCACTATGCACTACTTACTCATCACATGCATACCGTCATTAATGCAAACATTCTATCATGCATAACACATCAAATGAATACAAAACAATATCATGAAATGACAATTGAATACTTATCTTTTATTTGTTTCGTGGGTAGACTCCTTCTTCATCATTCTGCTTCATCATCTTCTTCATTCATGAAATCATCATTTATTATCCAAATGATAAGATGGATAAGAGGTTCTTCAAGAATTGAGTTCTTCATATTCCTCATCGCTTGAGGGATCTTCTTTGAATGGTGAGAGCTTGATCTTCAATTGCTCCCATCTTCTTCTTCTCTTCTTATGAGTTGAGCTTATGAGTCAAGCTTCTTCTTCTTCCTAGATTCAGCTGAAAGTAATAACTTCCTTCTAGCACACATTCCTCGCATGAATGAATCCCATGATCTTGGGAGGCCATTCAAGGTGGTTATCACCACTTTTGCATTCTTCACTTCTTCTTTTACCTCTTCAATTTGTTTCTTAAGGTCATCTTTCGATGTATGTTCTTTCCTTCAAATAGCTTGGTAAAGGAATAAAACATCTCTTTCGGTGTCTTTAGAAAAGACACTTGTGGTACAAGTTGATCTGTGACTGAATCAATAATGATCTTCTTGGCCTTGACCATGTTTTTCTGGTGTAAGGCTTTTACCCTCATTTCCCTTTGGAACTGGAACCTCTCTACTCATGTAGGTGTCCAATTCATTTTCTTCATAGAGATCAAATAATGCCATTCTTGGAAGTTGTCAACTTCACCAAGCTTATCATCAAGCTGATGAGAACCTCAAATGGAAATAACAAAAGATTAGATCTTACCGATTTGAGGTATCCATCCTAGTTTCGGAGCTGGTTGATCTAGGGTTTGTCAGAGAAACCCTAAGTTTCAAAAATTGGAATCTTTTAGATTTGATTGGATAGAAATATAGATCTCTTCAAGTTGAGCTGTCCAATGTACTCCTTTTCTAAAAACAGTGGAGGGAAGCCCTAGTTTTCCAATTTCTTTTGCAGAAATTCCTGATACTATTTCTATGATATCTCTGAAATTACTACTCTCATATGTTTGAACTTCACACTGAGATAGAATCACATGTCCCTATTCCAACACCATATTTTTCATCAGAATTGGTTTCACCAATTGGGACTTATGATCATTTTCCCAAGGTGACCTGTTACAGGACTATTCAGAACAATGAAGTTGTACGGACTTCCACATATCACTGTCTCATATTCTAAGTCTAAAACTCAGACCACAGAAAGTACATTCCATTCACTTTTTGGAACATTTCAGAAATTTCATTTGAACCTTTGTAGCCCAAGATATAGCAATTCTCCCCAGGTGTCCTGTTTAGGGATGAATCCTGGAAGAGGTTGGAATCCTAACTTGGAGGGATCATATCTCCCAGAATATAGAGTATCAGATGCTGAAGTTTGGACAAAGTTTACATCAGTATTTTATATTCTACCTCTGCCATTTTCAGCTCCTGATCCTTTGCCAATCCCGCGATATAGCGAATGTACCAAAACTGATGAGTTTTAGTATTTAGGGTTTTTCCAGCTCGAGGTCAAACTAGGGTTTGAATTTCCCGGAGTTTCACCCAACCAAAAATATTGATCCAGGTCTCTAAAATTCGATTTTGATGAGGAGATAAATCCTATTCCATGCTCACTCAAAAATTCCTCTTCTATAAGAAGCCCTAATTTCCCGCATCGAAAACTGAAAATACTCGGAATCGAATTCCGCTTCGACAAAAAGATGCTCCCTTCAATGGTAAGTCAGCCTAGCATATTTTTTCTGATGGATTGTGGAGAGAGACCCAAAAATTAAGAATCCCTAGCTTCTATAGCTGCACAGTGTCTTCTTTCAGGGTGGCTCTGATACCATGTTGAATTTTTAATGGTTATATCAAATATTAAAACATTTAGCATCATAACAACATAACCATAAGCCAAAAGATCACTGAAAGATAGACAAGCACAACCATACAAAAAGAACACAAAGATTTATCCTAGGAAAACCCAAAAGGGAAAAACCCAACAAAAGCTTCCTCAATATAGATGCCCCAAAAAGATAAAAGGTAAAACCAAAAGACTGATCAAAGACTGATCCTCCTCCTTCTCCAGCTACTTCTCTCTCCTTCACTAATGCGCTACATAAGTGAGTGTGTTTGTTCCAAATGAGGAGTGCCACACCTCTATTTATATTCATCTATTCACTTTAATAATAAATTTCTACATGTAGGCTCGAGTTAATCATGTAGGCTTGAGTTAAACATGTAGGCTCAAGTAACCACAACTAGGGTGCTAATGACCCACCTTTACAGTTTGAGGGGACTAACTCATGACTCTTATAGTTCTTCTGATTAGAAGCATTGGAGTATAAACAAATACAATTGGTTCTCCCAGTATGACCATTGGGGACCACAAAAAGTACATATAGAATATTATTCAAAGTTACAATATTTCAACACTGTTCGGTTTACTGATGCTTTAGCCCTTTGGTCCTAGACACCCAGTATACGTTGGCATGCATGAGGAGGACTATGAATGCTTAGCCTTTGGTGCAAGATGGATTGTGGTATTCCACCCTGACTTTCGAAACCCCTTAGTTGCGGCTTAATCCTATTGAGCAAGGGATCTCCCGACAAACTAGTTGTGACTGTGTCAACAAATACAAGATGGTTTTAGTTCCCTACTAGAAAACAACTATGTCTCAAAATGTGAATGGCAGAGGTGTGTTGTTTGGATTCCTATCCCCAAATTCCTAACTTAACTACAAGATTTTTTTATCCTCAAGTGAGATTACAATGTTGGTTGTATTTAAGTTAATTTTAACGATTGCTCTGGTCATGAACCTAGCGTTTCACTTTTATGGTGTGAATTGTGTGCAACTGATGTGTGTCCAACCTAAGAATCCACGACGAATTATGTGCAACTGATTTGGCCTTACCTTGCCTCAGTTTAATAGTGCTTACTGCCAATTCCTTGGTATATACCTTCCATTATTTTGCCAAATATTCTCGAATACCAAGTTCTTCAGGAATCCTCAAATCTTCCTTGCATACAAATATCTGAATAGTAGCTGCAAATTCATTTAGAAAATGTAGGTTTGGATCATTCGGATGATCCTTTAGGGACTTATACAACTTGAAATTCCCTATGAAACATATCCAAGGTTCAAACCCAAGTCTAATATGAGCCATCTACCACATGCCATGCAAACAAAGACCTAATGAAAAGGAAATAAAGAACTAGTTTCTTTCGAGAATTTGAGTAATTTTTACTAGTTTTCTGTTGAGTTCTTATCCAATCCTCCATTGACAGTGGCTCCATATATTTATGTCTCACCACTCTATGCCAAATTCCATTTCCAGTACATATTCTCCATAGTTTTTTTGGCTACAAGTGCTTGTTGAAATATTTTGATATTTTTGGTCCCACAACCCCCAAAAGCTTTGGATTTTGAAATGTGATCCTTGTTTACCAATGGGGATCATCCTTTTCCTTCTTTCCATTCTAGATAAGATAGATAATATATGATAATTTTATTAATGTCTGGCAAAGGACCACAAAGGTAGGTCAATACTACTAAAATATACATCCATTGTGAATTGAATGTTAGAGTGTGAAGGAAACTCCAAAGGAATTTAAAACAAAGTTTTCAAATATTCTTTTGAATGCCAATGGAAATATAGTTAAGAGAGTGCCAAAAAACTGGTTTATCCTCTGAAATGTCTTTTACTAAAGTAACTCTACCATGTAAGGATAACCACCTATTACTCCACGAGTTCACAGAACAAGAATGTTCTCTATCTTTGTGTACAACCAAAACCAATTATGGAAATCATAACCATTTGGATTCAAGGAGAAGCTCATGTACTTGATTCCTAGGTTAACATCTACCTTTGAGAAAGGAAGAATCCACTTTATAATTGTTTTTTCAGGCCTTAATATACCATTTAAAGAGATGGGATATTTCAGGGTATTTACTTCCATTCCAATTGCATGCATGTACAAATCCCAAATTTATTTATATGTTAGTGTGTCCTTGTAGGTGCCATTCCAAACAAAAGAACATACTCATAAAGGTTATGCAAGCATATTCTCTCATTTTGTGTACCTTTAATCTTCCATTTTCTATCATTTTGTTACTTCTATTTGTTGGAGGAAAGGGATCCATTCTTAATAGTTCTTACACTCCTTGCATACACATTGCTACATGACTTTTATGAACTAAATCGTGGTTTCGCAAGGATCTATTCTACCACCATCGCTTCCAGAAGTCGTGGTACTATCCTCTTAGTGACATTATTGTCATATTGTGTTATTTTATTGTGGTGAAGAATTTTTCATAGTTGGGTGTGAATGCTAGGTATTGACATTGTGCATTGAGAACAGATATTTCCCATGTGGACAAAGAAGGAGTTCTACACTACATAACTTATCCATCTAAGTGACCAACGTAGTCGTCTTCTGCCTCTATTCACAACTCATTAAATATGTATGCTATTCTATAGGAAATGAAATAGTCAAGAAGTCGATTTCCCTATATTTCATTTGGAAAGGAAACAATCAAGCCACCTTGAATAAATATTCCATTTACACCTCCACCCCTCGAATCTACATCAAGTGGAAAATCCATATTTTAGTGCTCAGTTGGTTAGTAAATTATGTCATATAACCACTCATACCTGCCATGATATATATCAATTCTCCAAATTCCAAATTTCTCTTTAACTCCAACAATTTATTACGATCAATGATACCGAGGAAAAATAAAAATTGAGAATTGTTCCACATGAATCCATGCAGAGGGATGTGTGTATCTGTTTTTGATGCTAACAAGATGTTCCATTTTTATTTCTTGGAGAAAAATCTGTTTTAAACAACAATTATGAAAATCTTTCACACATATCACCACCCAATGTACCTATCATGTTGTACATCAATTCTCTGAATTCCAACTTTCTCTTTAACTCCAACAATTTATTATGATTGTTGATATAGAGGAAAAATAAAAATTGAGAATTGTTCCACATGAATCCATGCAGAGGGATGTGTGTATCTATTTTCCATGTTAATGAGTTGTTCTAGTTTTAATTGTTGGAGAAAACTCTGTTGGCGACAACAATTATGAACAAATTTCACAATTAAACTCTCAAATTGAACTAAACATGTAACAATTCAAACCAGCAATAATTCCATTGTAAAATATCTACAATATAATTTTTTGTTTGGTTTAAGATCATTAAAGGGATTGTATAAATTACATCCATGGACCAAAAATTAATGACTAAAATTAAGAATTCCAAGGATTAAATTTCCCAGAAATCGTTTGAGTTTTTAAGATTGCATTGAGGATTAAGGATAGTTATTAATTGTTGTTAAATGTATGGAACCTGAATATATTTTTGAGTCATAATTTCATAGGGCACGGTGTAGAATTCACCAATATCCTTCAGAGAAATGTCTTGTTAGATAGTAAAATATTTAAATTGTACTACTTAGGCTTTAAGAGTTTGTGGACGAAGAATAACAAAGGCTAAGGGGACCTTTATTTTAATTTCTCGGTGTTGATGGTCTCATAACGTAAGATGACATGAACTTGAAGATCAACTTTTAAGCATCTTCATAAGCCAATGTATCTGCCACGTGTAAGCATAATCGAGCAAGTAACCTTGAGAAATTCAACACTCTTGGACAACTGTAACAACATGATTCCATGGGTAATTAGGTCTATGGGACTAGTCATATTAAGCAGGGGTATTTGCAGGGGGTTTCTCTGCTCATTATGCATGGTTTCCTACCATAGTAGTCAGTTTCATGAAATTGTTCCATTTCCATTTCAAAATTTATTTGTTGGATAACTTATGAATTACATCAAGTTAGTGATCCTTTAAACTAGTTGAATATTTTGTCAATATTAGAATTTTTGAATGAACAGTTGATTCTTTTCTAAACAAAGATAAGATTTATTTTCTAATAAATTTCCAAGCTAATAAAAAAGCAATGACCAAGAAATTTTTTCCACCCAACAGGGGGGCGTTTAAGGAAATATGGTAGGGGAATAATTTATTGCATATTCTATACACCTAGTCTAAGTTTGATTGAACGAAATCATAGAACTCACAAACATGTTTAAAAGTTCCGTTCCTTCTTCATATTAGGGTAAACATCACCAATGGAAAATCTAATCCTTTTTCATTATATCCACACCACCATTGTCACGTTCTCATTGGATATTGTGTGCTTTGTGCTTGATCATTGTTAGTTTTCCCTATGCTAGTGTCACATATCCTTGTAGTGTTTGGCTCTTTATTTCTCAGACAGGTATTGGGATTTTTTCTCTCCGAGTCCTATTTTTTTGCTTGGTTGTTTTGTTTCTCATCCTTTTTTTTATTATAATATGTTTTTGTAGAAATTTTTATAGGTATCAATGACTAAAATGTGTTGAATTTTGTCCATTGTCAAAAGTGCCTGAACACAAGTGCTCCCTTTAATATATAGTAGTGAACTGCTTGGTTTAACAATCATATTGAACCATCCTTTTGCGAATGGATTGTATGTGGAAACTTGAAATTTCTTTCTAAGATTAAGGTCTATGCATATTCAATCTCATGTTGCTATAGCCAAATAGATTTATAGAAAAATAAGCATGTGCTTTGAGTTGCTAATTTGATAATACTTTTTCATTCTAAAAATGAATTGATAGATACAAAAGCTGCATCAAAATGGGATAATTGAAAAGTTCCAAACGAATTCATTATGAACCATCTTGTTGCAAATGGATTTTCTCTGGAAACCCCTTTTTGAGATCCATGACTATGCAGATTTTGATTCATGCTGCCATAGATGAATTCCATATTTACAGAATAAATTTGTGAACTATAACATCCTAGTTTTGACCCCATTCTATTGAAATTGTACATTATGTATATATTGTATTGAAATTATGGCGAGGATCCCAAGGCCAAGGCCCTGCCATGGATTTGGTGTTTTTTTTGTGTATCGGTGATCAAGGTTGATGCCGATGGGTTATAGTGCTAAGTCAAAAACATTATATTTTGAAGTTATCGTGTAAATATACAATTTAATAAAATACCACTATTATAGCTGATTTTACCACTCCAAATGAATCACACTTGTATGGCCTTCCTCTGTCCCTCTGCAGACACGTTAGACCCCTTGGACCATTTTTTGTCCTTTGATGTTTCCTTGACCATCCCTAAAAACATGTGAAAATTAATACAGGTGACTTTTAAACCTATAATCACGTATATACGTGGGTTTGACCCCTAAAACCGTGTACATCAGGATGTGTGCATAATCCAAATACTTTTGGAGTTTTCCTTGACATGGATCCGACTCACTTGACTCCTGGCCTTCCCTATGCCTTGATATCGCTGGTATTCGACCTTTCATTACCCCTTTGAAAAGCTATATAAGGAACTCTATGGTACATTGAAGGCATATGAGAGAATTGAGAGAAAAGAAACTATAGTCCATTGTTGCCGGAACTTGTGCTTGATTCTACATCCCTTTGTCCCTTAATGCACTTTTGTGTTCTTCCCAAGCTTTCCTTTTGCTTGTGAGCTTGCTATCGAGAGATGGAGGATTGAGGTGGTGGAGGCCCAAGTGGTGGATTCAGTTTCTCCGATTTGCATACGTGCCAACAGAGGTTGTATCCATTGTAATCTCTGATTTTATATTAATAGAAATATCTTTTCCTGTCCAATAATGTGTGTTTGAATGAATATTTTATCCATGGATGTTTTCAAATGCTTATACATTGTTGATTATATATGCTAGAATAGATCTAACACCAATATATGCAGTATGATTGTCTTGTTTACTTGTTTTTGATGAAGTGATTAATCAATACAAGTTGAAGTTGGAAAGCTCAACGGGGATCTACTTCAACCGTCCAGAATAAGGTACGAGGTCTGATCCTTTAGTGTTAGATATTTAATTTCTATTGCATATTGGAAAGGATTGATTTCTGGAGTCAAGCTATCTGTTGTGGTACCCCAATCCATAGGAATTTCTCTCCATAATAGAATTGGTGACTCCATTGGGGAGTTCCTAGTAGTTGTCCTTTGGGGGTTTTCTATTGGCATTCAATGACTTTGAATTGCTATTTTATCTTGTTTCTGTGTCAGGTATGGGGGCATATTTGCCTAGTAGTGTCTGATTGGTGTGAAGTTTGTCTCAGCTTGTCTGTTTGTCTTTGTTTTTATGCACATTTTTTCCTGTACGTAAGTTTTGAACTCACAGTCGCATATATACACGGTTTTCTCTGTTATTTCCACGTATACACGTGGGTTTACTATGAACAGTCACATATGCCCTTATTTTTTCCTTTTAGAGGACTTTGAATGGTTGCTGGGTGAATTTTGATGATTGTTGAGTCTCCCTTGATACTGCCAGAGTCTGTATACACCTCTGTTTCTGACCAGAGACATTTTTTTTAGGGTAAATTTTTTTTAAGAATGTTCTTGTCATTGCATTTTCAATTTTTTGTTTTGGGATTAGTGCATTAGACTTCTTTTACCTTAGTGCTTTGATTGAGTGCAACTTGAGTGTGCTTGCAGATTCTGGGGGTTGTAGAATCATTCTTTTGCTTTTTATATATCATTTTATTTCAAAAAATCCAAAAATATTTGCTTATCATCATGCATTGCATTTTGCATTTTGCATAGTACTTGCACTAGATTTGCTTTGGAGTATTAGTTAGGATTTCATATAGGAAAGCTTGCATTTATCATTTGAAGAAAATTGTGCATTTCACGTAGTAGCATACCCTGTTTTCATGGACACAATGCATTTGCATTGATTGTTAGGTGTGCATTTTACTTCATGTTGTGTCATAACACCATTAGTTGCACAACCATATCCCTCGTTTGAGTAATAAAGCCAATTAAAATCAACGCTTAATTAAAATGAACTACACTATTTTATTTGATAGGGTTCACCAACAAGATTAGGTTTTAGGGTCTTGGAATAGTTCATTGTAAGTTAATTCTCCAAGACCACTAAACAACAACATGTATGTGTCTGTCCAGGTGAGTGTGTGAAATTCCTTGGTATAACCAGTGTTTCTCAGGATCCTCCTCTCAAAAGGGAGTTAAACACGAGGTAGTGTGAGCGGTTATTGATTGGGATGACCCCTAGTCATAACTGAGTAGCACCAGAGATATTTCCAGAATTGTATTCATATCTGGGGGCTCTTTCGAGAGTTTCGGGCTTTGCTACCCTACCCATATGGTCAATTCCACCTGCAACTGTCCGCCTGAGCATTGATTATATTGAGGTGACCTTAGTGACCTTACCTAGGATATCGAGGGGGTACTTTGTAGGGGTTATTCTACAGGTGTCCTGACCAGGTTGGGGTCGGATAGCACAGTCGCTTTACGCATTGAAGCTAAGGGCCACAATAATTGGTTACGTACCTCCGCTTGTTGTGTATGGGAGTCTCAAGCCTCTCCTAGGCGAGACATACCTGCTTCATTTGGGAGCTCACTTATCCTACCCTTGATTGCTTGTGTTTGGCTTTAGATTTTATTGGTGATTGCTTTGTGCATGATAGCTTGCATAGGGTTTGCATAAATAGAGAGTCTTTTATATTTTTTGAGTCATTGTGGATTCGGGTGCGACTCCTCGCCGTTCTTGTCATTTAGCAGGACTTTCACCTTCTACATATCCTCCTCCTTATGGAGATAGAAATAAATAGTCCAGGTGGACTACTTCACACATTGATTCACACACCATGGGAGACCATATAGAAGGTATTCCTGAAACACCTTCTCCCATTCATTTGGAAGATGGCAAGTTTACTCCTAGCTATGATCCTTCACCTGATTTGACTGAGTTAGGTCCTGTGATTTCTAAGATAGGAACCTTTCATAATAGACCTCCTTACTCTAGGGTTGATTCCCCATTGACGCATCACTAGTATGGAATGCCGAAGGATGATGAGACTCATTTTGAACCCGCGAGCACTAGTTATGGTAGTTATGGTATGTCTGGTTTTCCCACACATGATTTGGCATTTCATGTCAAATCTAAGTTTGAGCCTAACATTATGCCCGGTGGAACTCTCATTCCTTACCATGCAGAGAGGTTTGGGAGCACTAGTCACATTGCACCTTCCATCCCGGCAGTGGAAGCTACATCACATATTCCTCCTAGGTCTAGGGTTAGTGATCCCATTAGGATACCAGATCCGAGACGGGCGACTATAGGGAATAGTACATACATAATTACGCAGATCCATTCATCCTCTATCCCTAGTTCTTTGAATGTTCACCCTCCACCTTATTCACGTGGTCCTTCGGGTCAGAACGTTGCTACGAGTTATGTCCGTATTGCGGTTACTAGACCGGTTGTGTCTCAGCTTCATGCACCGCCTGTTGTTTTGGGAGGTCATGTTCATACTTCTAGAGATCACATTCCTACTTTCAGAATGTATATTCCTACTTCTGGAGCGTATGTTCCTACTTACGGAGTGTCTCATGGGACATCTCATGTGATGACTTATGGACCCTATTATGGGACGCAGTATGGACAGGGTTCTTCACCTTATGGGGTTGGGTATCAACAACCTTATTACTCTCCAAATTATAGCTTTGTAGCTCCGAATAGTCAAGGTACACCACACTATGGTGCTTCCATTCCACCCTATATGGGTGAAATGGGAGGAGGGAACTATGGCCAAGGCCATGGTGGTAATCAGACCTATGTGAATTAGAACTATCAGGGAGCGGTCCATCGACCTCATCATCCTAGGCTCCATTTCCTCACAATGCTGAATCTTCCTGAATTTTCAAGATTGACGAACGATCTTGTAGCTCATGACCTAGCTTGGCCGGCTATCCCTACAAAGCTTCCCTTAGACATACCCAAATTCAAGGGAAAATTGAGAGAGGATCCGAGCAAACATGTTACTACCTTCCACCTATGGTGCTCTTCGAATTTCTTACACCAGGACTCCATCTGTTTAAGGCTGTTTCAATGCACCCTTACAGGGCCTGCCATGAAATGGTATATAGAGCTACCTAGGGGGCATTCGCTTTGTTTGATGACCTAGTGATGACTTTTCTTAACCACTTCCAGTTACCAGTGTGGTATGACATTAGTACTGAACTCTTGTCGACATTTCAGAAGGATAAAGCCACACATATCTTGGATCATATCCAAGAGTGGCGTAGATGGAAGAGGTTAATTAAAGCTTTTATACCGTCGGAATTCCTCCTCGAATGGTTCCTTAAGTCGTTATTGCCGTATATAGCAAAGGATGTTTCTACATCTGGAGTGCAAAATGAGGAACAAGCGATTTTTAGGGCACATGAACTGGATTTTATTTATGCTCAGTCTGGTTTGTTATATGAGATCATTCCTAATGCTCCATGTTCTAGTTTCGACCCCAAAGTTAAACCTGGACGACATGCTGATGGCATTGTTGGTTGTGCGAGTGATAAACCTGTGGATTTAGTTGCAAAACAAGTTAGTCAATTATCAATCAACCAATCTACTTCAGGACAAGCCATGACTTCGTCTCAACCCACCCAAATGGTGAGTGTACTTTCGGTGCAATCGTTGGAACAGAAGGGTAACCAGAAGCCCGAAAGGAATAAAAAGAAGGGTAAGAATAATCGTAATGGTGGGAATAGGAATGAGAATGCTAATAATAATGACAAGAATTCCCATAATGTTGGGGGGGACAAGCAAGCTAAACGTAAGGTTGAATTCCCTTGCAAGTTGTGTAAGGATGATCACCTCACTTACTTGTGCCCTCATATCCATTAAGCCTCGAGATTCTTGGAACAAGGCCTAGTTGTGCTAACGAACCCTTTACCTCACAATGAAAATATGAAATCGAGAACCCATGATCAGTATGGTGGTGATCAAGATCCATCGGAGGGTAGTGGTCGTGGTTGCATTAACATGGTATGTGCTACGAAAGTTGTGACCCGTGCGAAAGATTATGGTTCATCACAACCCAACCCAGGAAAGGAACCTGATCCACCAGGGACTCCTTTGTGTATTGAGAAACCTATGGATAAACCTGAAGCTGCACCTCACATTCCCAAGGGATTCCTTAAGCATTCAGGGCATAATCCTAATGCCTGAGCCACCCAGAACTATTCTATTGTCGAAGATTTGGGCCACACTCCTTGTCTAATATCTGCACTGGAAATGCTTCAGAGTTGTCCTTCACAAAGGAAGGCTTTGCTTTTTTCCCTTGGTGTGAATGATGATAATTCTTCCTTCATGATTAAATTTGAAACCGTAGGACTTCAGCCTCACTTGCCTTACTATGTGTCTCTTTTAATTCATGTAGAATGTCTTAGCATGACCATCAAGCGCACTGTGATTGACGAAGGCGTTGTTTCTGTGATGTCTTTATCGTGTTGGAAGGGTTTAGGTTCCCCTGAGTTGTCTAAATAAGCAACCATGTTAACTGCATTCGATGGGAGATCATTTAGGCCGCACAGGATCCTTCCTTCCCTTAAGTTCCATTTGGGAGGGAAGACCGTTGCGATAGAGGTCGAGGTGGTTGATGCGCCCCTTGACTACAATCTCTTGCTGGGTAGGAATTGGATGTATAGTATGCAAGCCGTAGCTTCTTCCCTATTTTGCGTTGTATGCTTTCCATTTAACAGGAAGATAGTCACGATTGATCAAACGTCATTCAATAATTTGTCAGTCACCACATCTTCGGGAGATTCAATCCCGATCGTTGAGCACTCTCATCCGGCAACTGAGAGTGTGGGTTTAGGCATGTACCCATCCCTCATGGGAAGCTTTAGTTGTCCTGCACCGATCCTCATGATAGGGTCTAGTTTTGGTGAGGCTTCGACATCTATTAGATCGGTGTCTTTTCGCATGAGTCATATGGAAGATCCTTGGATTCGTTCTACACCTAGTACTCCGAGTGAGCCCATCGTGATGGATGTGCCGTTGCTTGCAACTATGGTAGCTTATCAAGCTAATATTGAGAGTGTTGCAGAGCCTAGTCCTTCCTCTTCGGGGACGAAGGAGGAGGACCCTTATGTGCTGCTGGCATGGGCAGTGCAGTCTTCTCACACACACGACTACCTTGATAGTATTTTCCCTTCAGATGAAGTGATTATTAAGGCCATGTCGGGAGTTGAGCCACCATGGGAGGAACTCCATCATAGATCTTACTTTCTTCCCGAGCTTGAATGCTTGGAGCGTGAGGACTTTAGGGCGGTTCTTAGTGAGATAATTGGTAGTCCTATGGTTCCATTAAGATATCCTGGTCTGATGGCTGATGGAAACATGGAAAAAATATCTTCAATGATTCCTATCAATATCTCTCACGATCCTGGTAGGATAGAGAATGTCTATATTGGGGCAAAATGTTCCCATGCTGAGATTCAAGAATACACCGAGCTGTTTACAAAATTCCATGATATCTTTGCTTAGTATTACAATGAAATGCCAAGTATAAACCCTCATATTGTTGAACACGAGATTAAGACTTATCCTAACATGAAGCCTATTCGACAACGCTTGCATGTGGTGAATCCTAGGAAAGCACCCGCGATTAAGGCAGAGACAGAGAAAATGTTGAAAGCCAGTTTTATCTATCCCATTCCCTTGATGGAGTGGGTTTCAAACCCCATTTTGGTGGATAAGAAGCAGGGACCGATCCGCATATGTACTAATTTCCGTGATTTGAATCGTGCTTGCCCTAAGGACAATTTCCCCACACCATTTATTGATCAGATTTTGGATGAGTGTGCGGGTAGCGAGGTTTTTTCCTTCATGGACGGCTTTTCCGGATATAATCAGATACAAATTAAACCTGAATACCAACATAAGACTTCATTTATTTGTCCTTGGGGAACTTTTGCATATCGAAAAATGTCTTTTGGCCTTAAGAATGTCAGAGCTACTTTTCAGCGGGCCATGACCTTGATCTTCCACGATCTCAAATCAATTATCGAAGTATTTTTGGATGACCTTGCTGCTCATTCTCATATGAGAATGCGTCATTCCTATCATTTGATATTGGTATTCAAAATATGCCGCCATTATTTGGTCAGGTTAAATCCTCACAAGTGCATATTTTGTGTGAAGTCAGGTTGCTTGTTAGGATTCATCGTTTCTAAAGAGGGTATAAGAGTCGACCCTTTGAAGGTAGAGGAAATACTTCAGTTGTCTCCCCCAAAAAATATTCATCATCTTCAATTTTTGCAAGGCATGGACAACTTATTACAGAGATTCGTTTTCAATTTTGCCAATTTGACTAGAGGCTTCATGCATCTTTTGAAGAAGGACACCACCTTTTGTTGGGATAAGTGAGCCCATGAGTCCTTTAATGCGCTCAAGAGAGTACTAGCATTAGCCCCAGTTATTATTCCCCCAGACTATAGCCGTGATTTTCTACTTTATGTGGCCATGTCCATGGAGACGATTGGTATGGTTTTGGTTCAGGAGGATGAGGAGCTCCAAGAGCATGTCATATACTATCTGATTCAGAACCTTATTGAGGCAGAGATTCATTATTCTCATGTTGAGAAGCTTGCTTTAGCTATCGTACATGTGGTTCAATGGTTGAGACATTATATTATCCTTTGCCAGACCTTGGTTGTATCGCATGTCAATCCATTTCAATTCGTCCTCACTCAAAGGATGATTGGGGGAAAATATAATAAATGGATTGTCATCCTGTAAGAATTCGATCTCGAGTTTGTTTCAGCAAAATAAAAGAAGTCATTAACTTTTACAGAGCTTATATTGGATTTCCCAAGCGAGGCCGAGGAGTTGGTTTGTGAAGATACGTTTATCGATAAACACATCTTCTTAATCTCAAATTTAGACCCATGGTATGGGGATATCATTATATATTTACAAACATTGAAGGTCCCTACTCACCTCTCACAGGATGAACGACAACGATTATGTCACGTGTCTAAGAATTACCTCACAATGGATAACACTTTGTACCTCCATGGGGTAGATTCCATTTTACGACATTGTTTAACTCATGAAGAGGCTGAGGTAGTGATGAATGATTTCCACGAAGGGTCATGTGGTGGTCATTTATCTAGGCTTTCTATAGCCCAAAAAATCTTAAGAGTAGGTTATTTCTAGCCGTCAATATTTAAGGATTGTGTAGATGTGGTCAAGAGGTGCCACCCTTTCCAGGTGTTTGCACATAATATGCACTCAAAACCTACCCCATTACATCCCATCATCACCATCGGCCCCTTCACTAAGTGGGGGCTTGATTTTATGGATTGCAACCCAGCTTCAGCTGGGGGGAATCATCATATCATAGTGGATGTTGATTACTTCATGAAATGGGTTGAGGCTATGCCTACAGTTAAATCCAACAGTGAGACAGCCACACACATCATACTCAACCATATTATTACTCGGTTTAGGATTCTGAGAGAGCTTATCACTGACCATGGCTCACACTTTTAGAATTGTATGATGGAAGAATTGGCATCAAAGTTAGGGTACAAGCAAGAGCATTCCTCCTCTTACTACCCTCAAGCAAATGGACAGGTAGAAGCAGTGAACAAATCACTCAAATCCATTCTCTAATGAACCATCGCACAAATCAAGAATAATTGACACATCATGTTATATCCTACTTTGTGGGAGTATAGAACCACTGTTAAGACTGCCACGGGTATTTCTCCATATCAACGTGTACATGGAGTGGAGTTGATATTGCCAATTGAATGCGAGATTCCTTCTTTGAAGCTAGCTATAGAACTCTTACTAGACACTTCACCATTGGAGGAGTGTTCGGTCCACCTTGAGCAACTTGGTGAGTAGTGTCGAGATGTCTTGGTGGCTCTAGAAGTAAATAAACGTCACGTAAAGGTCCAGTACGATAAGTCTGTCCATCCATGGAGGTTTAGTGAGGGAGACTTGGTCCTTTTGTGGGATCAACCGAAAGAAATATTGGGGGCAGGAAAGTTTAACCCCATGTGGTGTGGTCCTTACATCATCAAACGTGTGCTAGAGAAGGGCACTTATGAGTTAGTGGATTATGAGGGAACAGCCTTGGCAGAGCCTAGAAATGGGCTCTATCTCAAGAAGTACTATGCATGATTTTTAGCCAAGGCTGGTTATTGTATATTATTGTATAGTTTTGCATAGTTAGGTCTTTTTCTTATCATGATCGGGTTTATGATTAGTTTCTGTTTCTTTTGGCAGATGCCAATGGAATCTTCCACCTACATAGGATTCGCGGATGGTGCGAGCCGTCACACTCAACACTCAGCCTTTGCTACTTGGGTGATTTATACTCCTATGGGTCAAGTACTGTCTTCAGGAGGTGTATTTTTACGGCCATATTCAAACAATGTTGTTGAATATAGTGTCGTTATTGATCTTCTACAGGATGCCATTTCACATGGCATTCTCTCTCTTGAGGTACGTCTTGATTCGGAGTTAGTATTGTCACAGCTTAATGGTTTGTACCATGTTAGAGATCCGACGTTATTAAGAAGATTCTTATGTGTGAGATTATTAGAATGGCAATTTGACAATATAACATACATACATATTCCAAGAATTAATAATCAAGTTGCTGGCTCATATGATAACTACATGTTAGATTGGCATTTGTTTCATACACAATAAATTCATCACAAACAAAAATTTTTACACATGTAAATAAATAAACCGATCATCATAAAAATTTTATATAACATCCAAAATGTGGTAATACATAGTATGGAGCTCTCAAGCCACCAAAATATAATACATGGTAGTACAAAATGTATAACTCCTAGGTATCTAAGCCTGTGGAGGAGGAGGGGGATTGTGATCATGGAAGGTCACTACGGCTCTAGCTAGCCATCAGAATAATCGCACCCATGCTCGTGGTACACCCACCACCTGGTGCTGCATGGCCTCAGGCAAGTCCTCAACTTGTGCCATGGGAACTCTGTGTGTCAGCCTCACAAAGCTGGTATGAATGCTCTGGAGCATCCGCTCTACATCCACACCCGTGATATCATCTCCTCTTCCCCTCCGTCTATGACGAGGGAAGCCTTCAGGCTGTCGTGGTCCCACATCTGCATACAAATGGTAGATGTCACTATGTATTGTCACCCAAAAATATGTCTTTTGATTCCATATAATCAGAAAACACAAAAAAATTAAATAGCTCAAAAATTTAAAGAGAGGGTCGAGATTCGTTACCTATGTCACCATATGCCGATCCTGGTGGTAGCGGCATGTCCAGGTCCCCTCGAAAATCAATCCCTGCATAGGGATAGTCATCAATGGAAACTATCTGTCGTCGCCACCATGGAAAGAACTCAGTTGGACAGGGGTCAGACACCCTACCTTCCCCCAGTCTACGCATCGCATCCGCCCAACACCATTGGGCCGGATCTCGAACCCCATGTAGAGGAACGTCAACACTGGTGCTCAATCCTGGAACACGCTCGAACAAAAATGTGCTCAGTATGCTACTGAACCCAAAGTTCCACACTCTACCCATATTACACTCACTGAGCTGATGTTTCATGTTGCTCAGTAGTGTAGTGCTCCAGTCATAGACCGTGGGTCTCATGCACTCCACTGCATAGAACATTAGAGGCCGAGGAATGGTGGAGTGAAGACAAGCCTACTATCCTGCCCAATGTTAGTAGGATGGCCTTTAGTCCCAACACATGTATAGATTTGGTTGGGATATGACTCCCCACCTTCTCCATGTTCGGATAGAAGTACACCGCAATGTACTCATCTATAGTCAGATCACCTCCGGGCCCACCACGAGAATGAAGGTTCACTACTTCCCCCTGTCGGGAAAGTCCAGTAATAAAGTATATGTCCTCCACCTCTATGGTGAGGGACATCCCATCCATCTGGAAGGACTCAGAGTCTGGATCCCATTAATCCACTGGCATCTACAATAGTCTTGGTTTTTCCCCCAAACCATCAAGACACCAAAATTTGTAGAGCCCACATGCACATAGTGCTTGTTGAGCCATTAGATCGGCCCTTACTGCCTCCTCTACATCACCATGTTCACACTCTCTCCATTATAGGACCATCCTGCACATAAAATTGCAAGTTTTCCCAATAGAATACTTAAAAAATCTCATGTGCGGCCGCATATGCGACTGTTTGTCAAACAACTGCGTATGTACGTGACTGTGAGGGAATTTTCTGCGTATATCCAACCCTATACGTGGAAAAACCCTCGATTTCTGTGTGGGTTGTAGTGTCTTTTTTAGATTGGCCTAGAAACCTCAAATGACCATGGAATTTGATAAAAATTGCATTGAAATGGAAGAGAAGAGCATGGGAAAGTACCTAGAAGAAACGGTAGTGGATACCGCCGGCTTGATATCCTGGAGTTCGCTGTTGAAAATCTGAGCTCAATTGGGTAAAAATTTCAAATGTTTTATAATGTTTTGAATTTTTTACTATTTATAGAAATTTTTGAAATTTTTGAAAATTTTACCCCCTTTCCTATAGTTTGGACCATTTCTAATCATTTTGGACCGTTTTTGACCTAATTCATGATGTAGGAGACCTTTTTGAGTTCCGTTTCAGCCGTTGGATTGACCTATTTGTGCTGATCTCAGGTATCATGTCTAAACTGGCATATAGGTTAGGTTTGATCACCATTTTCATTTTGCATGACCTTATGACCATTTCATCATAACCTTAGGTACGAACCCACTCTATTATGTCACGAAACCTTCTTGTTGTTTTAGAAGTGGCATGGTATGAGTGGTAGAGCTTGACCTTACATGGGTACCCTAGTTAGGGCCTTATTTCCATTTGGTGCCCATGCTAACATTTTGTCCTTTAGGGTGTGGAAGTCCATTGTATAGTACTTCCATGACATTTCGCAAGAGCCTCATACTCCTCTTGATCTTTTGCTGGCCTATTTCCCTCAGGACTCCCTTATGTCAAGTTGTAATTGCATTAGCATGAGTTTTTCCTGCCTTATTAAGCTTTATGTCGGCTTCCCTGACATTTCATTTTAGCCGTACATCCCGAGCTTGTCTCATGTCTAGCCATGCAGAGCCATTTTATATATCCTTTGCAACTTGATTCCCTTTTTACCGGGAAGGGATTTTCCCCCAAGTGTCGCTATCCTACACATGTGTCCTTGCATTTAGCATAGGTATGTTCCACTTCTTGGAACTAGTTTGTTTGCCCCTATGACACTCATATCCTCCTAGTCTGTAACTATAAAGCAGTTTTATTCTTTTTCAAGATTTTTAAATATTTGAAAAAGTCCAAAAAAAAAATCAAAAAACCAAAAAGTTGGACAAGGAAAGATGTTATCTTTGGCAGCTGTCGAGTCGTGTCGCCTTTGAACAAAGCACTGTATATCACATCCATTAGTTAGGTTTATAGTTTGACTTTAGGAGCTATACTCATTTTATCTGAGTTTATCTCCACTGACTGGTTAAGCTTCCAGTCACCATGGAGCCTCTGTCGATGCCTCTTGTGTTGCAGAGATGTCACAGTTTTGTATATTGAGTCTATGCTGCCTCTATTCAGTCACCACTCACTGTTATGCTCTTGTTCGAAGGAAGTTGAAACCTGAGTCGGCCATTCCTCAGTTATCTTGAATTTGCATGTTGGCCATTCTCGGTACAGTTACTGGTTCATGCACCTTATGATCTAGTCCTTCCACATTATACAGCTTTGCTGAGTACCTCGTGTTGGATGATGGGGGATGCCTTAATGCCCTCCTTCGAGCGGATTTCATCCCATCGACTTCAGATAATTTATTCTAGGATTGGAATCTAGAGTCATTTTGAGTGCCTTGAGACTTGCAGTCATCAGTGGTAGGTTCTCTCACCATCGACAGTCTTCGAGAATACATTAATGTCCCCTGATCGATGGATTATCTCAAGTGTTCAACCTCAATACATTTATTCACTCTTGTTAGTTTGCACTCTAGTACCTTGATTCCCATTTTCATTATTGGTGGGTGATCTCACGTCTGTTAACGGTATACATCAATGACCGGTAATCAGACGATGGACTACTATGTTCGACCTTGACACCTCTATTCACATAGTAGGACATGTACTCGTAGTGGTTTGTGTAGAAGGCCTTCTATATTGGTGGCATCTCTTATATGCTACTTCCTTGACCGTGTCAGTGTTCATGAGATTTAAGCTCTCGTGACTTGATTCCAGTAAATGTCAGACATTTCCAGCTATTATGGAGATCTTGATCCATTATATATCTTCAGCCATTATGGAGATCATGGTCCTTTGTATATCTTCATCATGGAGATTCTGATCTATGTATATTGTACGTGGCGATGACCACTTATGTGATATCTTGTATCATGCCTATTCATGGCCATTGTACTCTTATGTATTCGAGACTACTATATGTATTTGCAGTATGTGCAGAGTTGTATCATTGTACTATGCTGATTGGGTGGCTGGTCTTCCATTTGGGATCCTTCATCACTCCCCTTCTGGGATGAACTTATAATGTATTTCGACCATCGTATGACCCCTCTGACCTCACACATTAGGGGGCATATATTATAGATGATTTTACCACTCCAAGTGAATCACACTTGTATGGCCTTCCCCTGTCCCTCTACAGACTCCTTAGACCCCTTCGACCATTTTTTGTCCTTTGATGTTTCCTTGACCATCCCTAAAAACATGTGAAAATTAATACACGCTACTTTTAAACCTATAATCATGTATATACGCGAGTTCGACCCCTAAAACTATGTACATAGGGATGTGTGCATAATCCAAATACTTTTGGAGTTTTCCTTGACATTGATCCAACTCACTTGACTCCTGGCCTTCCCTATGCCTTGAGATCGCTCAGATTCGGCCTTTCATTACCCCTTTGAAAAGCTATATAAGGAACTCTATGGTACATTGAAGGCATATGAGAGAATTGAGAGCAAATAAACTATAGTCCATTATTGCCGGAACTTGTGCTTGAGTCTGCATCCCTTTGTCCCTTGGAGCACTTTTGTGTTCTTCCCAAGCTTTCCTTTTTCTTGTGAGATTGCTATCGAGAGATGGAGGATTGAGGTGGTGGAGGCCCAAGTGGGGGATTCAATTTCTCCGATTCACAAATGTGCCGACAGAGGTTGTATCCATTATAATCTCTAATTTTATATTAATAGAAATATCTTTTCCTGTCCAATAATGTGTGTTTGAATGAATATTTTATCCATGGATGTTTTCAAATGCTTATACATTGTTGATTATATATGCTAGAATAGATCTAACACCAATATATGCAGTATGTTTGTCTTGTTTACTTGTTGTTGAGGAAGTGATTAATCAATACAAGCTGAAGTTGGAAAGCTCAACAGGGATCTACTTCAACCATTCGGAATAAGGTACGAGGTCTGATCCTTTAGTGTTAGATATTTGATTTCTATTGCATATTGGAAAGAATTGATTTCTGGAATCAAGCTATCTGTTGTGGTACCCCAAGCCATATGAATTTCTCTCTGTAACAACCACAACTAGATATGCACTACAACGTAAGAGATGGGGGAATGATTTCACAAGGAATACGGAGGGTGTTAGCACTCATTCTAAATTTTTAATGGGTGCCTACGGTAATTGGTTGGAAGGAAGGGGTATAGGTAGAAACATTCTAGGATCAACAACTTCGAGGTAGGTAAGGACTCCTATCCTAAACCTGAGCAAAGAATTGAATGATCCTTGTAGCTTAAGGTAACATGAGTGGATCCAGTCACCACAAGAGTAGCCAGCGCAGAGCAGCGGGTGTCAAATATTTCAGAACGGAGGATGTGCATAGAGGATTGAGCTATGAGGGTGTGTGAAATCTGTAGCTCATTTTTTTCCCAATGATCATGCTCAGAGCGGGCTAGATCTATGGAAGATACACGCCCTCACAACAGGATATGCAAGGAACACAAGGGTGCATTGAGGCCACGATGCCTAGGAAGGTGCACACAAATTAGATGGCTAATATCTCCCCATCAGAAAGATCTATAGTGGAGAACCTTTTTCTCCACCCCAACTTGCATGATAAATAGGTTAAAAGGTGGTTGGGAAGTGTAGGGAGGCCCTGCGTTCTTGAACGGTGGCGATCTGAGAAGGAGCAAATCAATGGACATGGAGTTTTTCGTGGCAATAAGGTGCACACCGAATATGGAGATAAGATTATGTGAAACTACATAGGGCTGCTCACCTTCTACGGTGGAGATTCAGTAAGGTAAGAAACCGATGACCTTGATTTATCTCGCAATAAGGACATTTGTGAAAGTTAACCAACGGGCAGATCACGAAGCGAGGCAGAGGCCACGTTAGTTGAACGGTTGAGATCTAACATAGATGAAAGATACGACCAAGGTCTATTTTGATTCCCAAAGGTGCTAGGGGAAATAAGGAAGAGAAAGGCTGGGGAATGAAGAGTGAGACAGGTATTGTCAATGGCACAAACCATATTCTGGGCCCTCAAGATTTACTTCCTAACACACGTAATAAGGACAAGCGCCAAAATGCTTAGTTGATAGAGGGTGTGATTGTCTGTACACGTTGTATGAAGAGAAATCAAGGAATTGAAAACCAGGGTAGACTAATGAATTGAAGAAAGGATAAACGTCAATTCCACCCACAATGAGATCTTCTAAGGATGATTATGAGTGTGGATGAAGGTCACTTCCGCAAATGATGCCATTGGGTCATAACAGAAGAGGCAATGTAGTTGGCTCCTCCACATAAGAAATCTGATCGAAGGCACACATGACCATTCGTATTATCATCATATCACTCGATGATGGCATGTGAGAGGGGTTGATGGATGCTTACCAAGATCCTTCATCCAACTTGTTATAACGTCACTAACTGGTCTTTACCAGAGAGACGAATTGAGCAAATGTTGGTGAAGAACAAAGATGACAGATTGGTGTTCTAATAGGAAGCCTGAAGGCCCTACTATGAGGCTCACAATGACTGGTCTACTTGAGGTTCTTGTTGTTCATTGTGTCATGTCAGCCGCTTAGCATGGCAGGGGACTTCAATCATTTCTAAACCATCATGTTGTGGTAGTTCCATCCATCGAGGTAGAGATATTCATTACATTAGAAGGATTCTCCGACAACAGTAAAGTCGATAGAAGGATGTTCATCACATTAGAATGCCCTTCTGAGGATGGTGAGGACAATGTTGTCCTAGAAAAATGCAACACCCACGCGAAAGCAGCGCCTGGGGTCCCCAACCAGATGGGTACCCCACCAAGGCCTATGAACGTGGTCGTTGTCTCCATAATCACAATCTGTAGTATCCATTGCTAGAAGTGGTCAGTCGTATCGAATTATTGTATGGGAGAAGGGTGGAAACAAGGCCTTCATCACCACCTTTATGAATTCCACTTTCCAACTTTATTTGGGAGGTGGAAAATCCTTGGAGGCCTCGTGTCGTTAGGATGACCCTGCTCCTAATAGGAGAGAAGAACAAGAATGAAAAACCATCAAGGGCTTGTTAGGGATGAAAATAGGGCAGTATACCCTGACCGTCACAAGTAAAGGTGGTGCTAGGAGACAAAATTGTCAGACAGGGATCCAGATGCAGAAGGGATGCAAAACTTTGCACCAGCTATGAACATAGATAGAGCAACCCATCAACCATGAAGAAAACATGAAGGTATGAAGCAAAGGATGTTATGGAGGCAATTCATCTGGTACAGCAGGGTAGCATGTGCAAATATAATTAAAACTGTTAGTGCCTAAACATCACTATCAATAGCAAGCGAGCCTGCATTCAAATGCTGCAATACCATTCTCGCCGATGTTCGTAGTGTATCACATTGCCTATTTTGGAAATGAAATTATGGAGAATCTGTCACCTTAGGTGGTTTGTTAGGATTCGATATGATTTTTCTGGTTAACCCCATATTTTGTAACCATTGTTAATACCCTATTTCGGGACATATCCCAGGGGTATTTTGCATGATATATAGAACCTCCTCCGAGGGGGAGAGAGGTGGGATTGAATTTCATTTTTTAGGCCTCAGCGCCGGTTTTGTAGCTCTGTAAACATTTTTTGGAGTAGTAATGAAAATATTTCTCGATGGTTATGAGATTCATCATAGTGTATGTGTTTAGTTTGTGTTCTCTGTTATGCCATTTTCATGTATGTTATCTTCTGCTAATACATTTCTAGATTAGAATGCAGGAATTCATTCTCAGTTAAGCACTCCTACATTAGAAATCATATTTGTAATGTGATAGTAATGGCCATGATAGAATTCATCCATTGATAGGTGCTTTGTCTTAGTTGTTTCCCTTGGTTATTTTTCTACTAAAGGTGTTCTCATAGATTCATCCTTGATAGATGCCTATGTTTTTCACCGGGATCTTTCCTTATTTATGTTTGCCATCACTTTAAAATCTATTTGACATGATGTTGTGCTTACTTTTCCTCATAATACATAAGAGGAACTCATTTCCATTATATATTGTAATGTACTTAAACGTTTCATAGTGTGACTCCATCACCCAATGGTTTTATTATTTGCCTATCTTTCAATCATTTTATTTACAAATCACTCCATTACCAGCAGAAATCTAGTCTTCTACGTACTTGTCTAAAGATGAATGTGTATGTGAATTCTTCCTGTGACAAGAGAGAGCCCTCTCTGACTACATTGGGTAGAATGCAGTCTAAATATTGTTTGAAATGGTTACCCCTATGACTTCCTATAGAAACCATAGGAAAATTACAGGGTGATAACATCTGGCGCCGTTGTCGGGGAACGAAAGAACAAATCATCCCTGGGAAAAATGACATTGCTTAGTTCTATTACCTAGTTGAACAACCGATACTAGACACATTCTAGCTGTATATGCTCTAGCAACTCCACTCAATGCCTTTGAAGGTGACTCTACTGGGAACCCTAAACACCCAGAAGCTACAAATATTTTCAAAGGTTCCATAGCGGCTCCTCTAGGGAAAATGATCCCAATATAGCAAAGCCTGGAAGGGCATGGTGAAAGATGAGTTACTTTGACACCTTTCTCCAAGATATATTGTCCTTCCTGGTGCATCTTGTCCTATATTTCCCTGGGATGATCAAAATAGTTCTCCAATACTTGTCACACTTAGGGAAAGACCCTATACACACCCATGTATATCCCTCTCTAAAGATCGATAAATTTCCTTCGCCATGTACATATGACTTGGACCAAAACCATTCATCCGAGCCCCATGAGGCTCGCAATGCTCCTACTGACCCTAACACCTTTTTCGAACCCCGAGACAGGGATCCCCAAGCCTCATATGATTTAAAATTTCCTATTTCCTCCTCTAAATGGGCCTCATCAAACTCCACGGCCAAGTGACCACCAGCTACTACAACCTTGCCTCCCCTCATTTCAAAGCTCAAAGAGCCTTCCTTATTCAGTGCTATAGTCCCTCTTGAAGGCTCTTACATAACCCCAATAAGGGATAAATGTTTCACCCCCATACTTCTCCCTGCAGCCCTTCATGACCTTCCCCGGGGGTACGCCCATAGGATTAAGCAATTTACTAGGAAGAAGGGATATTCAGCTGAGGAGCATTAGGGATGGTTTGAAAACTGGATTAACCTATAAGAAGTAGATCATGAACATATTAAGGTCAAGATGTTTTCTCAAATCCTTGCTGGAGAAGAAAGGGAATGGTTCACCAGTATTCCAGACAGCTCCCTCCTAGGCTATTGAGATTTGGAGGATGCCTTCAAGGAAATATGTGCAGAAAGGAAAGACCCTAGGAGGTGCTTATCTCAGTTATATTCCATCAAGAGGGAAGAGAATGAACCTGTCCAGGAGTTCTCTGATAGTTTTATGAAAGTATATAACACTATCCCTTCTAATTTCAAGTCTCCTCCTGGTGTTGCCTAGCTCCAGTACGCTGAAGCCTTTGATAGCGAATTCACCTTATGGCTCAATGAAAGATGGTTAGTATCTCTAGAAGACATGCTGAACAATTCCATAGAAGTGGATATGAACTTGACTACTTCTAGAAATAAAGGGAGAGAAGAGGAAGAAAGAAGATAGAACAAAGATCTCCCCCATCTTCCTCCCCCTAACACATCGGAGTCTAGGATGGAGTAGATAATGGAGGCCATGGAGAGGTGGATGGAGGGATTCATGATGAACCACAACCCCTATCCCATAAGCAATCAATAAGTCATAGGACCCCTGTGTGTTGAGCAGGCTCAAACTTCCCATGAGGACCTATAGGAACACATAGGTCTTCTCTCATAGTGAAAGAGGAAGAGGACAAACAGATAAAGCTTCCTTTGCAACCCGATCTTGCTTTCCATGAAGAATACAGTCGACAAGAGGAAGGTAACTTCCTGCCCTTGTGCTTTGCCTCATTTTATTTTCTGAAGCAAACATTGAAAATTTCTAATCAAGCATTAAAAATGGAGGTGAGGAATGAGGTCACGACATCTTTAAAAATGGATGATGAAATAGGTGAAAAAGTAAAATATTTTGTGCATCCTATTTTTTCTTTTTATGAGCACACAAATGAGTAATCCGAGCCCATACAGAAGGATTATTACAATTTGTTTGTTGAGGAAATTAGCCTTCCTGTTGCAAGCCAGACCTATGGGTATTTTGAGGAGGCTTTCATACCTCCATTGTATCATGAATACAAGGATAGATGCTCAGAAGAGGAGGGCCTTAAATGGGATGTCTCTTCTTGTGTTTCCAATTCAGAATCCTTATTTCAAGAAGAGCTTAGTTCATTGGGTTTCATTGAAGATATTCCCTATGAAATGAAGGAGGGAAAGCAGGGTTTGGACCCTGGTATTCAGGATGAGGTAACTAAGACCTCAATTATAAGTGGTCATGAGCTTCCTCTGTAGGAGTATTTTGATGAACAACGTAACAGTATGCAGGGGAAGTTACATTTGGAGCAGCAATCATGGAGCCGACAAAGGTCGAGAGAGATTTAGGATAGTTATGGATTTTATGATCCAATGCCTGAGTGCGTGGAGCATTTTTTCCATGACAAGTGTATAGCATAGTTTTCAAAGAGTTCCCAATGGTCCAATTGCCACACCTCTAGGGAATCTATATGATAGGATGATCATGCACGGCAAAAACTAGAGGTTCAAAAATAACCTCCTATTGTTTCACTTCCCATTGTTGTCTTTGATCAAGCAGGAGGGAAGAGCTCACAAACATAATCACCTACTTGACTGGCTTCACTGGAAGTCAGAAGTCACTTGACTAGGAAGTAATGCTTGTGTAAATTAGGTTAGGTAGGAATGAATAAGCTCAGCATGGTGATAATTTCATTTCATTTTTTCAATTATTTCATTGTATTATTATCTATTCGGCCTTTGTTTTCAGATCATGTTGGTAAAGTTTTGGGAGATAACTACAAGCTGACCCAATGGATTAGGCATGTGCTCTACGCAGGTTCTTTTCTACCTCACATGGAGGATAGCATCCCTAAGTTGGAGCTACTGTTAGCACTCATGCTAAATTTTGAATTGGCGCCTGCGGTAGTTGGCTGGTAGGAAGGGTTATAGGAAGAAACTTTCTGGGATTGATGAATTCGAGGTAGGTACAGACTCCTATCCTAAGCTAGAGCGAAGAATTGAATGATCCCTTGGTGCTTAATATAAAATGAGAGGAGACAGTCACCACAAGGACAACCAACGCAGAGCAGCGGGTGTCAAATATTTCGCAATGGAGGATGTGCACAGAGGATTGAGCTATGAGGGCATGCAAAGTCCATGGCTCGCTCTATTTCCCAATGATCATGATTAGAGTGAGCCATATCTACAGAAAATACGTGCCCTCATAGTGGGATATGCAGGTAACATAAGGGTGCATTGACGCTGTGACACCCGAGAAGGCCCACACAGCTCAAACGGCCAGGATCTCCCCTTTAGAAATATCTATGGCAAAGAACCTTTTTCGCTGCCCCAACTTGCATGGTAAATAGGGAAAAATGTGCCTACGAAGTGGAGGGAGGCCCCGCGTTCTTGAATGGTGGTGATGTAACAAGGAGAAAATCAATGGCCATGGAGGTTTTTGCAGCAAGAAGGTGCACGACGGATAGGGAGATAAGATGATGTGAAACCACGTAGGGTCATTCACCTTCTACGGTAGATATTCAACAAGGTAAATGACCAACGACCTTGATTTGTCTCACGATAGGGACGTGCAGAAGTTAACCAATTGGAGGATTGTGAAGTGGGGTAGAGGCCACCTTAGTTTAACGGTCGAGATATAGCATATAGGAAATCTACATCCAAGTTCTGTTTTGAGGCCCAAAGGTGCTAGGGGAAATAAGGAAGAGAAAGGATTTGAAACGAAGAATGAAACAGGTACTGTCGATGGCGTAACCCATATTCTGGGCCCTTGAGATTCATTTCTCGACACACGTAACAAGGATGAGCAAAAAAATGTTTGGTTGACAGAGGGTGTGAGCATCTGTACACGTTGTATGAAGAGAAATAAAGGCACTAAAAACTAGGGCAGACTGATGAATCGATGAAAAGACAAATGTCAATTCCACCCACAATCAAATCTCCAAAGGATGATTATGAGTGAAGCTGAAGGCCACTTCCGCAAATGATGCCATTGGGTCACAATAGGAGAGGTGGCGTAGTTGGTGCCTCCACGTAAAAAATATGATTGAAAGCCCACATGACCATTTGTGTTGTCATCATATCACTCGATATGGCATGTGAGAGGGGTTGACGGACACTTACAAATCTCCTTCATCCAGCTCATTATAACGCCACCATATGGACTTTACTAGAGAGACAAATTGAGAAAATATTGGTGAAGAACAAAGATGACAGATTTTTGTTCTGATAGGAAGCTTGAGGGCCATGCTATGAGGATCACAATGACCAGTCTGCCCAAGGTGCCTGTTGTTCGTTACGTCCTTCCAGTCACTAGTCATGGTGGGGGACTTCAATCTTTCTAGACCATCATGTTGCGGTAGTTCCAGCCATCAGGGTAGAGATGTTCATTACATTAGAAGGGTTATCCGACACCAGTAAAGTCGATAGAAGGATGTTCATCACATTAGAACGACCTTATAAGGCTAGTGAGGACAATGCTATCCTAGAAAAATGCAACACCCTCGCGGAAGCAATGCCTGGGGTCTCCAACTAGATTGGTACCCTGCCAAGGCCTCCGAATGTGGTCATTGTCTCCATAATCACAATGTGTAGTATCCATTCCTAGAAGTGGCCGGTCGAAGCGAATGCTCGCACGGGAGAAGGGTGGACCTAAGGCCTTCATCACCACCTTTGCAAATTCTACTTGCTGACTTTATCTGGGAGGTGGTGAATCCATGGAGGGCTCCTGCCATTAGGAGGACCTTGCTCCTGGGAGGAGAGAAGCACAAGAATGAAAAACCATGGAGGGCTTGTTATGACCAAAAACAGGGAGGTCTACCAGACAAGGAGCCAAACATAGAATGGATGAAAAACTTCACAAGTAAAGGTGGTTCTAGGAGACAGAATTACCCGAAGGGGAGCTAAACATAGAAGGGACAAAAACCTATGCGCTAGTTGTGAACATAGATGAAACAAGCCATCAATGATGAAGCAAACAAGAAGGTATGAAGCAGATGAGGTTATGGAGCCAATTCAACCGGTACGATAGGGTGGCATGCGCAAATATAATTTAAATTGTTAGTGCGCAAATGTCACTATCAACAGCAAGCGATCCTGCATTCAAACACCACAGTACCATTCTATTTGTTGTGCAAAGTGTATCACATTTCCTATTTTTGAAATGAAATTATGGTGAATCTGTCACCTTAGATGTTTTTTTAGGATTCAATATGATTATTCTGGGTTAACCCCATATTTTGTAACCATTTTTGATACCCTATTTTGGGATGTATCCTAGGGGGTATTTTGCATGATAAATAGAACCTCCTCAAAGGGGGAGAGAGGTTGGATTGACTTTCATTTTTGAAGCCTCAGTACCGCTTTTGTAGCTCTCCAAACATTTTTGGGAGTAGTAATGAAAATATTTCTTGGTGGTTATGAGATTCATCATGGTGTATGTGTTTAGTCTATGCTCTCTGTTATGCCATTTTCATGTATGTTATCTTTTGCTAATACATTTCTAGATTAGTATTCATGAATTCACTCTCAGTTAAGTGATCCTACATTAGAAATCATATTCATAATGTGATTGTAATGGTTGTGATATAATTCATCCATTGATAGGCGCTATGTCTCAGTTGTTTCCCTTGGTTATTTTTCTGCTAAAGGTGTTCTCATAGATTCATCCTTTATAGATGCCTCTGTTTTTCACTGGGATCTCTCCTTATTTATGTCTGCCATCACTTTAAAATATATTTGACTGAATGCTGCACTTACTTTTCCTCATAATACATAAGAGAAACACATTTCCATTATATGTTGTAATTTTCTTAAACGTTTCAGACTGTGACTCCATCGCCCAATGGTTTTATTATTTGTTTATCTTTCAATCATTTTATTTACAAATCACTTTGTTACCAGCATAAATCTAGTCTTCTACATACTTGTTTAAAGATAAATGTGTATGTGAATGCTACCGTGACAAGAGAGAGCCCTCTCTTACTGAATTGTCTAGAATGCTATCTAAAGCTGGTTTGAAATGGTTACCCCTATGACTTCCTATAGCAACCATAGGAAAATTGCAAAGTGATAACAAAGGGGATTTAGTCAAAATCCTAAGCCAATAGGGTGATACCAGATTTCAATGGGGAAACCCATAGACCCTCATCTAGATTTCTTGTCCCCTATACTCAATCATTTAATTATTCCAGAAGAAAGGTTAAGGCAGTTAATGCCTTGGGCAGAGCAAGGCATGTCAGTCATATTTTGTGTCTATGCAAGCCTGCAGTCTGCGGAAGCCACATTCTTTCTTCTGAAGCAAGTAATCGCCAGGATGTGTGACCATCCCTTCATTTTCGAAGTCGCCCAATATGTCTTGGTCATTTCGATTCATTATGTGTGGTTCTTTATTATTCTGTATGATTCTTTTGGTTGATTGGGCATTGTTCACTCTCTGGAGTCATGGAACGGGTTGTTCTACAGTGTTTCTCCTATGTTACAGAGTGGTATGCAAACTTGGTTTTCTGTGTTACATAGTGGTGTTATATTCTTAACATTTAAGCTATATGTTCTTAGGATCTTATCTAAGAGAATAAAAAGAACAACAATCAATCACAAGAGACAATGAACACAAAGATTTTCCTTGGGGAAACCATAAAGGAGAAAACCCTGCAACTTCCTCAGAGATAGAATCAACACCAAAAGTAAAACCCAAAGATAGTAAGATGATCTTTTGATAGCAGTAGTCTCTCTCTTTATTGTCCCAACTTCTTCTTTCTCTCTCAGTTATGCACTACAACTGAGTGTGAGTGAATGTGTGTTAAAATAGAGAGGCTCCCTCTCTATTTATACTGATTCCCGACTTGACAATAACTCACTAAGGCCGACTTCGCTAGGAGATTCTAATAACCCTAGGGCCCCACAACTGTGGGGACTTTAACCCTTGATCAATAAGGAGGTTTATACTCTATGAATTTTCATGACTTGTTTACATTATTGAATCTCTCGATAGGAACATCGGGGCATGACATGACTCAATTACATTACAGATACTTCCCAGTATAAACATTGGGGTACAATACATAAGATATACAAGTGAATAAATTATGAAGTTACAAATACATCTGCTTGTGGTTTACTATGATGTGTACCCTGGTTGGGTTTGAATAGTATGAAAGACTTAGGAGTGGAAGAGACATTGAATGGGCTTGATAAACCTAGTGCGGAGAGGAACCCCATGAAAAAGATAAGAGTAGTTGGTGAATCTTCTATGCACATCCTAAAGAGCACTGAAAGGGAAGGAATATCCCAAGGGACTATGTAGCAGAGAAGGGGATGCTTCCTTGTGTTGGGTGTGTAGGTGTTTTGGATGCCAGGCTAGATAGATATTGTGGATGTGTCCATAACTCTTGAATGAGCCACTAGCTTAGCCATTCTTCCTTTCCACTGCCTTAGCATCCTGATAGACCCAAAGGTAGATTGGCTTGGCAGACAACCTGATAAACCGAATGGTATATTGGCTTGGCTGGGAATCCTGATAAACCCAATCGTATATTGGCTTCGCTGAATAGCCTGATAAACCCAACTATAGTTGGCTTGGCTATGTCTTGTTGTGCATTTTTCCATGTGTGAACCTTGGCTAGACAGCTTGATAAACCCAACATTTAGCTGGCTTGGCTGAGAATCATGATAAACCTAGAAGTGAGATGGCTTGGTTGTGTAGCCTAATAAACACATTTGTTGGCATGGATGGTCCTTAATGTGAATGTTTGCTTGACTGTGTGCAGTCTGATAAACCCAATAGTTGCTAGATTGGTTGTGTATCGTGATAAACCCAACAATGTATTGGCTTGTTTCTTGCAGCCTGATAAACCCAATTGTGTATTGGCTTGGATGGGCAGTCTGATAAACCCAAAGGTAGGTTGGATTGACTTTGTTTGATGTGCTCTAGCTATGTGTGAGCCTGTTGTTCCCTAGTTCCTTATGGAATCCATTCCCAGCTCAGGGTTGGTAGTTGTGTTGAGAAATTAATGAACACAACTGGCCTATGGTTGGGTGGAACGTTGCAGTGACATAGCTAATTGTGGGACAACTTCATCTTCAAGATAAGTATTTTCTGTTGTGTTATTTCTGCAATGTATTTGCTTATGAATATATTGATTTTGTAGAATTCTTATGAATGAATTAAGTAGATATTATTGTTGATTAAATGTCCCTGCATTTTCATCTGTATATTCCTTTTATTTTCCACTGCATTTGGTTATGATCATGGAAGCTAGAAGCATAGTTACAGGATAAAAATGCGGCTATATTAAGGTAAGATGTGTTTTTCTACACTCCAGGATCCACCTAAAGGAGGTAGAAGTCGAGATTCGAAAGGAGTAAAATTAGAGAAAATACCAAGGAAAAATGTTGGTTTTCCACACGTCGGGATCCACCTGCGAGAGCGAAAGAGAGAAAAAATTTCTAAGGTAAAAGTGTGTTTTCCGCACCTGGGAATCTACCTACGGAAGGCGGGAGACGGAAAATGGGAAAAAGGTTAAGGAAAAAAGTAATTTTTCTAATTTTTGAGGTCCCTAGTGGAAGACGAAAAGGTGGAAGTCGAAAGGAGGAAAGTTGAAAGACAAGATGATCATTTCATGGAGTTTCCGACTCCTGAGGTCCGTAGCCGAAGGTGAAAAGGAGGAAGGAGGAAGGGAGAAAGTCAAAAGATAAGATGAGCATTTCATGGAGTTTCCGACTTCTGAGGTCTGTAGTGGAAGGCGGAAAGGTTGAAGTAGAAAGGCAGAATTTCAAAAGACAAGGTGGTTTTTTTGGGGAGTTTTTCGATTCCCAAAGTCCGCAACGGAAGGCAGAAAGGTAGAATGCGGAAGGCAGAAAAGTTAGGTTGAGTGCGGAATGATGTTTTTGCTTACATAATGGATTTGTAAGATGTGGAATGACTACTACAGTGATGTTTATTCTTAATCATGAAGGTGAACAGATGAACATGACTCATGGTTGTGGTTAAAGAGAAATTTTAAATTATTTCACATAAAAGTCAGGTGTATGGACACCGGGTGCATGGATATCATGGTATATCAGAGCCTTGGGTACATGAAATTGTGGTATTAGAGCAGGATTAGTTTGCATTCTCCTCTAAGGTGGGAGGGTATGTGACATTGTGTTATCAGAGCTATCGGTTACAACATTGGGCCTAGATGAGCCAAGTGAATAGTTTTCAGAGCTATTGGTTACAACATTGGGCCGAGATGGGCCAAGTGAATAGTTTCCAGAGCTATTGGTTATAGCATTAGGCCTAGATGGGCCAAGTGAATAGTTTTCAGAGCTATTGGTTTCAAAATTTAGACACTCTATTAGCAACTAATAATATGTTTATTAACATATTTTTCAGAGTCATAATGCAGTCTAGAAAAGTTGGTTTTTGGATCGACCATGAGAACCTACAACATGGATGATGCAAAATATCCCTATGATCTCAAGGCATATTCTATGGGTGAAAAAATTCGAGTTGGAAATGTCGAAACAGAATCCAATCAAAGGAGATATCAAGAGACCCCCCCAGATAGTGTAGCCACCATGAGAAGCCTAAGGGTGGAGATGCAAAGTTACAAAGAAGATAATGAAAGAATGATTAAAGCTCAGTAAGAGCATAATCATCTAAATGCAGCCATGCTACAAAGTTTGGCAGACATCCAAAGATGAATGAAATTTGGGCATCGGGAAATAAATCCATAAGGAAGTAGGAGAAGTGATAGAAGAAGAAAGAGGTCTTCTAGCGGATCATCTAACTCTAAAGGATCCACAGGGGTTTTGAGATCTTCATCTCACAGGAATAAGAGAAAGAGGTGTTATGAAAACAATTCACGTGATGAATTTAAGAAGGCAAGGCCTCTTACCTTTAATGGTGAGGTAAATACTAGTCAATAAGTTGAAGCTAGACTTCTTGGGATGAAGAAATATTTCCAATTCCAAGACTACTCAGGAAATATGAAGGCATGGGTAGTCATCTTCAATATGAATGGAAGGGAATATATATGGTGGGAGCACCTTAGGAAAGTGAAGATGATCAATGATAGAAAGATCGTGTGGAAGAAGTTCAAGAAGTATTTCAAGTAGAAGTACCTCTATGACATGTACTATGATGACAATATTAAAAAGTTCCATGATCTAAGATTGGGGCAGTTGACAATGGAATAATATGTAAATAAATTCTTGGATTTTTTGAGATATGTCAGGTATATCAGGTATGATAAAGTGAAAATCCAACATTTTCTAAGTGGATTACCTCAGTCATACAAAGACATGATTGAGTTTGATGAACCTAGAACTCTAGAAGAGACTATAAGGAAGGCCAAGTATTGTTATGATTAGAACAAAAATATAACTGATATCCATAAGGCATGGAAGGATAAGAAGAATGAAAAGTTTGACCAAAGGAAGAAAGGTTTCAAACCTTCTCACTTCTGAAATTAGCAAAGGCAGCCATCACAAGCTATGGCTAAGCCAACCAGAGTGATGGAATACATTCCAAGAGGTCCAAAAGAGATCAAAGAACCACTCCAATGCTGGAGATGTGAAGAAAACCATATGCACAGGTATTGTCCTCTTGAGAATGGGTATGTAAGGCAAGATCACAACATCCAAGGAGATGAAATGGTGGGTCACATAGAAAGGGTCATCCCTAGAATTTATGCATCGCTAGAGGACTATTAGGCAAATCACCAATAAACTATGGTTGAAGTTGAGGGTAAGATTGTTCAACAATCTATTTCTGTTTTGACTGACCCTGGATCTACTCATAGTTATATCACTCCTAGAATTGTTGAGAATTGTGCTTTTAAGAAGTTAAAGCATAGAAAATCATAATTGGTTCAGCTAGCCACTAGAACTAAGAGAAAAGTTAGTTAAGTGGTAGAGAAATGTCCATTAGTCATGTATGGGTTAGTCACTTATGCAGAATTGGATGTTCTACCACTTGGTTCCTATGATATTCTCATTGGAATGGACTGGTTAGAAGTGCACAAAGTTAAGTTTGAATGTTACAATAATAATTTTAAATGCATGGATGAAGAAGGAGACTCAAGGGTTGTAAGAGGCATTCCAAAGGTGATTTCTGTTAGGAATATTTCAGCAATGCAGCTGAAGAAGTTATGTAGGAAAGGTTGCAGAGTGTATGGAGCCCATGTTTTGGAGGCAACAGAGAATGAAACTCCTAGGTTGGAGGACTTTCGTGTATTACAAAAATTCAGGGATGTTTTTCCTGATGAAATTCCAGGGATTCCTCCAAAGAGAGACATTGACTTTACAATTGATCTTGTTCCTGGAGTAGCACCAGTGTCCAAGACACCCTACAGGATGAGCACACCAGAATCGCTACAGCCGAATATGCAAATGCAAACTTTGTTGGAAACAAAGTATATTGGGCCAATTGTATCCCCTTGGGGAGCACCATATCTGCTTGCGAAAAATAAAGATGGTACACTCAGGTTGTGTATTGATTATAGACAATTGAACAAGGTTACTATGAAGAACAAATACCCTTTACCTCAAATTGATGACCTTTTTTATCAAATGAAAGGAGCAAAGGTATTTTCAAAGATTGACTTGAGGTCTGGTTACCATCAGGTAAGAAACAAATATGAATATATTAATAAGACAACCTTCAGAACAAGGTATGGACACTATGAGTTTGTAGTGGTACAATTTGGTCTCACGAATGCACCAGCTACATTCATGTGCCTTATGAATAGTGTTTTCAGTAGGTATCTAGACAAGCTTGTTCTTGTTTCCCTAGATGACATTATTATTTATTATAAGAATGAAGAATAACATGAAGAACATTTGAGACTGACATTGAAATTGCTAAGGGAGCATATATTGTATGCCAAGTTGAGAAAATGTGACTTCTATAAAGATAGAATTCATTATTTGGGTCACATTGTCTAGGAGGAAGGAATATCTGTGGACCATGAAAATATTGAAGCCATTATGAATTCGCCAACCCCAAGAAATGTGACAGATGTAAGATATTTTATGGGACTTGCAGGATACTACAGGAGGTTCATTGAAGGATTCTCCAAGGTTGCAAATTCAATCACTTATTTGCAAAAGAAGGGGATAAAGTTTGAATGGACACCAAGATGTGAAGAAAGCTTCCAGCAGTTGAAGAATCTTCTTACAAGTGCACCAATTCTAAAAATTGTAGATCCAGAAAAAGACTTTGTGGTGTGTACTGATGCATGCAATCAAGGACTTGGAGGAGTTCTTATGCAAGACAACCACATGTTATGTTATGAGTCAAGAAAGTTGAAGGAGCATGAGAATAACTATGCTACTCATGATTTAGAACTTGCAGCCATAGTACATTCTCTCAATATGTGGAGGAATTACTTAATGGGAAGGAAATTTGAGCTAAGGACAGACCATTGTGGTCTGAAATACTTATTTGATTAGCCAACTCTAAATGCCATGCAAGCTAGATGACTGGAGTTTTTGTGTGATTTTGATTTTGAAATCAATCACATAAAAGGAAAAGAAAATAAAGTGGTTGATGCACTCAGCAGGAAGGTGCATTAAATGCTTATGTAATCTCTTAGTATTTTCCAATCAGATTTGAGACAACAGATTATTAATCATAGTGATAAAGATGAAGTGTATGTGCAGATAAAGGGAAAGTTGTAGTAGAAAAGACTTAAAAATAAGTATGAGGGGTATAAATTGGAAGAAGATAAACTTCTTACTTATAAGGACAGAATTTATATTCCAAATGTAGCATACTTGAGGGGAACTGTTATGGATGAAATCCATTAAGCTCCATATTATGGTCAGCCAAGATATCAGAAGACAATTGCTACAGCCAGAAAGTAGTATTTTTGGCCAGGAATGAAAAATGACATTTCTAAGTATATTTCGAAGTGCATGAAATGTCAGCAGGTAAAGGTTGAACATCAACACCCAGTAGGTTTATTGCATCCTTTTCCAGTCCCATAATGGAAATGGGAAGTTATTTCCATGGATTTTATTACATTATTTCCAATGACTGTGATACAACATGATTCCATCATGGTTGTGGTGGACAAGTTGAAAAAGGAATCACATTTTATACCAGTCAAGTCCACGTCTAAGGCTAATTCCATTGCAAAAATATTCATGAAGGAGATTTTCAGATTGCATGGATTGCCTAAGGAAATAATTTCTAACAGGGATACCAAGTTTACTTACAATTTTTGGAAAGGTTTGTTTTCAAATTTGGGTACAAAGTTGAACTTCAACACCACCTACCATCCTCAGAATGATGGGAAAATAGAGAGAGTGATTCAAGTACTTGAAGAAATGCTTTGCATGTATGTGATGGTCAAACCATCCAAGTGGGAAGATTATTTACGCTTGGTAGAATTTTCCTGTAATAATGGACAACAAGCACCATTGGGAATGATTCCATACGAATCCCTGAATGGAAGAAGGTGTGGGAAACCAATAACTTGGGATAATCTAGTGAACAAGATTGTGCTTGGTCCAAAATTACTCAAGGAGATGGAGCAAGAGGTTGCAAAGATCAGGAAGAACCTGAAAGAAACCCAAGATAGACAGAAAATCTATGTAGATCAGCATATAGTGCATAGAGAGTTCTATGTTGGGGATCATGTTTACCTTAGAGTGAGGCCAAGGAAGAGTTCCTTGAAGCTTGGAAGTTGTGCCAAGCTATCACCTGCATTTTGTGGTCCTTTTGAAGTGCTTGAAAGAATAAGGATAGTTGCATATAGACTTGCATTTCCTTATAACACTAGAGATCATAATGTTTTTCATGTTTCTTTGCTTAAGAAATATGTAAATGATCCTAACCATGTGATAAATTGGGATGCGATCCAGGTGGAACCTGAGGGAGAGTTCCAAACTGAGCCATTGCACATCCTCGACTGGAAGGTCACAGTGTGTTGATGTATTTGTAACTTCAGAATCTATTCATCTATGTATCTTATGTCTTGTAACCCGATGTTTATTCCGGGATGTATCTATTATGTAATTGAGTCATGTTGTCATGCCCTGATGTTTCGATCAGGGGGATCTATTATGTAAACAAGTCATGTCAATTAATTGTGGGTAACCCTCCGATTGTCTAAGGGTTAAAGTCCTCGCAGTTCTGGGGCACTAGGGTTATTAGACTCTCCTAGTAGAGGTCGGCCCTAGTAGGGTTTTAGTCATGCCAGGATTAGTATAAATAGAGAACTCGAGTCTCTATTTTGTACACAACTCATACACACTCAAGTGTAGCGCATAGTTGAGGAAGGAGAAGACACTGGGGCTAGATAAGAAGAAGGATACTGCTGTCGGAGATCACTTACTATTTTGGGATTTTCTATTTTGGTGTTGATTCTATCTCTGAGGAAGTTGCAGGGTTTTCTCCTTTATGGTTTCCATGAGGAAAAACACTGTGTTCATTGTCTCTTGTGTTTAATTGTTGTGCTTGTTATTCTCTCAGTTAAAGATCCTAATAATCCTAGCTTAATGTTGAAAAACTAACATGGTATCAGAGCTAACCTAAGAAGAAGACATTGTACAGCTGCGAAAACTAGGGATTCCTAGTTTGTGGATCTTCCTCCACAGATTTTTAGCAAAAGTAAGGTGGAATAACTCTCCTCCTTAGGGCACATCTTTCTGTCGAAGCAGAATCCAATTCTGAGTTTTTTTAGTTTTGGACCTATCACTACTGCTGAAAATTAGGGCTTTTCATAGAAGAGGAATTTTTAGTGATCCCAGGCCTGGATTGATCTCCTCCCCAAAATCAAAGTTAGGGACAAATTTCAAGGCATTTGGGTGGACAAAACTCCGGAAAAGCAAAACCCTAATTTGCTCCTGAACCGGCTCTGCAGGATTTCAGCTCAAGTTTCATATCCGACATCTTGAACCTAGTAAGATCTAAAATATTTTTTATTTCCATTTGCGGTTCTCATTTAAGATGTCTCATCATACCAAGCTTGATGAAAATCTTGAGGGAGCTGATAACTTCCGATCCTGGAAGTATATGATCTCCCTGGTCTTGGAAGAAAATGAGTTAGACTCCTACATCCATGAGGAGGTTCCAGTTCCAGAGGGAGATGAGGAAAATGCCTTACATAAGAAGAAGTGTTATAATAATCAACCCATAGTTAGCTATATTAGACATTAATTAATCCAATTTTTGTCTTATTTTCCTAGTTTCCATATTCCACCTTATGCAAGTTGTCCTCCACACATCCAAAGTGATCAAACTTTCTAAATTTGAGTCATGGAGCACTTGGGAAACCACTTGGAATCAAATATGCTTTATTTTTGGCCTTCCTAGCACATGTCTGCTTTTTCTGCTTTATTGCCTGCTTTTTCTAAGTTTTAAGGCAATTGGGAAAGTTTGACTAGGTGAAGTTAACTTGTTTTTTGTCCTCATCATCCTCCATTATTTTCTCCTAAGAAAAGAATTTATGAGTTTTCCTTCCATCATATATTAGCTTTCCTAATTTATTTTGCCAATTTGTGAGCTCCTAGACAAATTTGGAAACTGCTTTATGCACCTATGGGGGATTTGCTTAGATTTAGTAAGCCTGCTTTTAACCAAATTTGAATGGCATCCTTATGCATTCGAATATCTCATGTAATTATTTATTATGGTAGCCTATGACTTCATAGGGTTGGATATTGTTCACTTATTCAATATAGATTAGTGTTCTGCTCCATATTCAGTCTCCTTTGTGAGTAATTTGCATGTGTAATTGACAATTTTTGTTAGTGTAATTTTTCTAACACCTGGGTTCAATTTCCACATGGTATCAGAGCCTTTGTATATCGATTTCTCTCCTTCCAATTTTTTATTGCAGGTTCAACATCATTGACTGGGAGCATTCTGCTGACTGAAGGGACAATTTCTGAGCTATGGATCAATCTCAGAAGATCATCTTGACTCCATTTTACTTCTTTGAATGGAAAGATGAGATGGAGATACTATTGAGAGTGAAAGGCCTCTACAGAGTGACTATGTAAATAGAAGTAGAGCCCAATGCAGCTGTAGAGAATATTAAATGGCACAACAGGAGGGATGAGGCCTATGGTCTCCTGTGTCTGAGCATATCCAGAGACCTCCTTTTCCATCTTGATGGATTAATATCACCAAATGAATTATGGGAGAAGCTTGTTGAGATTTTTGGTAAGACAGATGAGATGAGGGGACATCAAATTGAAAATGAATTGATCTCCCTGAGTCCCAATAGCTTTGAATCCCTGCAACTCTATTTTTCCAAGTTCAAAGCCCTTGTTTTGCAGCTAAAACAATGTGGGATCGAAAAGAAGGAGGAGCAACTAGTTTTGGCAATACTCTCAAAGCTTGGCCCTAACTATTTGATGTTTGTATCGACCTTCCATGCCACAAAGTTGACAGCTTGAGCCTAGAAAATTCCTAGCCTTGCATATTTCATGGAATCTCTCACACAAGAACAAGATAAATTGGTGATGATGGGCACCATCAAACCTTCCAAAGACCAAGATCTGGTTGCTGGAGATTCGAGGGTGGATTCAAAAGGCAAGAAGAAAGCTAAGAAGACACCTGAGCAAAAGAGATACAAGAACAAGTCTCCAGAGGAGCCTCAAGGTTCCAAGAAGAACCCCCGGAAGAAGAAGAACAAAGGAGAAATGAGCAAGTGTGCATACTGCAGTAAGGGAAATCATTATGAAAGCTCCTGCATGAAGAAGCAAATAGACATGCTGACCCAACTCCTGGAGAATAATGGTATCTCCCTTATAGACTACTCAAAGAAGAGGGAAGGAGGATCAAATTCAGAAGACAAAGAGAGAGTTCATGCATTGGTTGCTGGCACATCAAGCTCACCTAGTTTCATCATTGATTATGGAGCTTCAAGACATATGGTTTCGACCAAGGAGGCATTCACCTCACTTGACATGTTGAAAGGTCCACCAATTGTACTGGGAGATGACTCT
This sequence comes from Pseudotsuga menziesii, assembly GCA_001517045.1. Taxonomy (NCBI): domain Eukaryota; kingdom Viridiplantae; phylum Streptophyta; class Pinopsida; order Pinales; family Pinaceae; genus Pseudotsuga; species Pseudotsuga menziesii. The sequence continues at coordinate 354,367 of LPNX010409849.1, read as the reverse complement.
CTCACTAAAATTTTGGGCAAAGGGAGGATTGATCTTGACCATGGTAAGTTTAGCAATGTATTGTATGTTCCAGGTCTTGCCTCTAACCTCTTATCAGTGTATCAGATGACCCACACAGGGTCTCCAAAGGTCATATTCTCCCCTAATGAAGTTTAGATCATAGAGATCTCAAGTGGTAAAGTCATTGCAAAGGAGTTGCAAATCACACTTCGAAGGTATACATGTTCTCACACTTCCTACCCTACTCAAACCCCTCTACTCTTTTGATTCATGCTAATGAGGCAAGCAAGCTTTGGCATGAAATATTTGGCCACCTAAATTACAAGTAGCTTGCTGATATTAGTGAAAAATAAATGGTCATAGGGTTACCAAAGATTAAGTTTTCCAAAGGAGACTGTCAAGGTTGCATCTTAGGAAAACACCCAGAGCATAAATTTGAGAAAGCTAGTCATGAGAGAACCTATGCACCTCTTGAGTTGATCCACAGTGATTTTTCTGGCCCATTTCCTCATATGTCAATGAGTTAGGACAAATATGCATTGACATTCATAGATGAATTTTCCAGGTATTGCTGGGTTTACTTCCTGAAACACAAGTCTGAAGTTTATGGCCTCTTCAAAGTCTTTAAGGCTTTGGTTGAAAACCAGTATGGGAGGAAACTCAAGGTCCTCAGATCTGACAATAGTGTTGAGTATGTCAATTCTGATTTCATTCAATATTGTGCAGATGTAGGTATTCAAATGCATCATTCTATCCCTTACACACCACAGCAGAATGGTGTTGCTGAGAGGAAGAACAGATCACTGAAAGAGATGGCAACTTGCATGATGGAGGCTAAGACTTTGCCACCAAAGTTTTGGGCCGAAGCTATAAACTGTGCAGCCTATATCCAAAATAGGGTGCCTCATAAACAACTTGATGTTATGACTCCTTCGAAGCATGGAGTGGGCACAATCCAGATGTGACCCATTACAGGATTTTTGGCTCAAGGGCTTGGGCTAGAATTCCAACAGAAAAGAGGAAGGCTTTGCAGCCCCAAATCCAAGAGTGTCTATTTGTTGGGTACTCTAAATATTCAAAAGGGTACAAGCTGATAAATTTGAGCACAAACAAAGCCTTCATTGAAAGGTTTGTTTAGTTCCAAGAAGAGCCCCTAGCAGCAATGGAAGTTGGAGAATCCTCTTCACCACCAGAACCTTTGAATGTAATTGAAGAGATAGTTGAACTTGCTGATTCTGATATGTCTGATAATGATGATTTAATTGCAGATCCTAACATTCCTAAAATACCAAAATGGGTATCAAAGACCATTCATGTATATGGAGAACTAGTTGGAAATCCTAATGATCCTAGGAGGACTAGATCTCAGTTTGAGAGTGCTTTGTGCATGAAAGATCCTATGTTTGTAGAGAAATGATATCTAATGGTTGAATCAGACCCACAGACATATGAATATGTAGAAAATTATCCAATATGGAAAACATCTATGAAAGAAGAGTTCAGCTCACTCCAGAAGAACAACACTTGGGAGCTGGTTGATCTTCCCCCGGGGAGGAAGCTAGTTCAGTGTAAGTGGGTTTACAAAACCAAATTTGCTGCTGATGGTTCACCTATAAAATAAAAGGCCATATTGGTAGCCAAGGGCTACTCATAGGTACATGGAATAGACTACAATGAGACCTTTGCACCAGTGGCAAAGATGGACTCCATCAAGCTAGCCTTAGCCATTACAGCTTCAAAGCAGTAGGAGGTACATCACATGGATGTGAAGTGTGCTTTCCTGAATGGAGATATCACTAAAGAGATTTATATGCAGCAGCCTCAATTATTTGCTACTAATCCATCTCTTGTGTGCAGGATAAAGAATTCATTGTATGGGCTTAAGCAAGCCCCCAGGGCTTGGTATGCCAAGATTGATAGCTTTCTGCTATCATTGAATTTTGTTCGATGCAAGTTAGATCCAAATGTCCATTTGAAGTTTATTCATGGTTTATTAATGATCATTGTTTTATATTTTTATGACCTTCTCATTACAGGAAGCTCAAAGGATGAAATTGCCTCCTTGAAGGATGCAATGAACCATGCCTTCTCAATGACTGATTTGGGCTTATTGAGCGAATTCTTGGGGCTCAACATTGCTCAAACCAAATATGGAATCAAAGTACATAAGTCCAAGTATGCCTTGGATTTGCTAAACAAATTCAACATGAAGGATTGCAAGCCAAGAAAGACTCCTTTCCTTTCAGGAGTTAAGCTTGAAGAAGCTGATTCTTCACCTATGGTAAACAATACATTGTATAGGCAATTGATTGGATGTTTGTTGTATCTTACACATACTCAACCTGATATTTGTTATGCAGTAAGTGTGGCTTCAAGATACATGTATCAGCCTCATGAGATCCATTGGAGAGCAGCCAAAAGGATCCTTAACTTTGTTCAAAGAACAAGGACTCATGGGATCTTTTACAAAGCTAAATCTGATCTTGATTTGATTGGGTTTACTGACAATAATTGGGCAGGTGACAACACATATTGAAAGTCAACAATAGGATATGTGTTCATGCTTACTGAAGGACCAATCATCTGTTCAAGCAAGAAACAGAGTGCCATTGCACTCTCATCTACAGAAGCAAAGTACAGAGGAGTTGTAAATGCAGCAACTCAATGTTTATGGTTGCAGGGGTTACTTGGTGAGTGTGGCTTCGAATCAGAATACTCAACTACTATCTATTGTGATAATTAGAGTACCATTCGAATCTGTAATGATCCAGTTCAGAAACAGAGAACCAAACACATTGAGATCCATATGCACTACATTAGACAGCTTGTGCATGATGGCACCATTCACCTACTCTTCTGTTCATCTTCAGAACAAGTAGCAGATATCTTCACCAAAATTTTTTGTGAGAAGACATTCAGCAATCTCAAATCACTACTAGGGATTTCTGATCATGCTGTGAAGCATGAGTGATGACAATATTTTCAAATCTTGTTTTACTGTCCGTGTTTAAGGGAGGATTTTTCCCACTGGGTTTTTGCCTCTTTCCTTGGTTAAATGGACATGCAGTATGTAAAGGGTGACTAAGACTTGTTGCTAGGCCATATAGTTTTCTGATATTTTACTCATAATTCAGGCTTAAGGGGGGGTGTTAGAATAATCAACCCATAGTTAGCTACCTTAGACATTAATTAATCCAATTTTTGTCTTATTTGCCTAGTTTCCATATTCCACCTTATGCAAGTTGTCCTCCACACATCCAAAGTGGTCAAACTTGATAAATTTGAGTCATGGAGCACTTTGGAAACCACTTGGAATCAAATCTACTTTATTCCTGTCCTTCCTAGCGCATGTCTACTTTTTCTGCTTTATTGCCTGCTTTTTCTGAGTTTTAAGGCAATTGGGAAAGTTTGACTAGGTGAAGTTAACTTGTTTTTTTTCCTCATCATCTTCCACTCTTTTCTCCTAATAAAAGCATGTATGAGTTGTCCTTCCATCATCTATTAGCTTGTCTAATTGATTTTTCCAATTCGTGAGCTCCTAGATAGATTTGGAAACTGCTTTATGCACCTATGGGGGATTTGCTTAGATTTAGTAAGCCTGCTTTTGACCAAATTCGAATGGCATCCTTATGCATTCGAATCTCTCATGTAATTATTTATTTTGGCAGCCTATGAATTCATAGGGTTGGCTATTGTACACTTAATCAATACAGATTAGTGTTCTACTCCATATTCAGTCTCCTTTGTGAGTAATTTGCATGTGTAATTGGCAATTTTTGTGAGTGTAATTGTTCTAACGCCTGGGTTCAATTTACACAAGAATATGGTTATGGAAAAGAGGATCATTGCTTATTCTATCAAGGATCACCTTATCTCACATGTGTCCTCTCTCAAGACACCTAAAGCTATGTTTGATGCCTTAACCAAATTGTTTGAAGGGAAGAACATAAACTGAAAGATGACTCTGAGAAATCAACTGAGGAATGTGAAGATCCAAAATGCAGATACCATCCTGTATTACTTCACAAGGGTTTCTCAAATCAAGGAACAATTGGAAGCAGTAGATGAAGAAGTGGAGAATGCAGAAATTGTGATCACCACCTTGAATGGTCTCCCTAGGACATGGGACTCTTTCATTCAAGGGATCTGTGCTAGAAAGAAGTTAGTCAAGTTCAGCAGACTGTGGGAAGAATGTTCTCAATAATAATCTTGGATAGCAGCTCGAGAAGAGAATATGGGAAGTGAATATCAAGCTCTCATAGTACAATCCAAGAAACCCAGATCCAGCCATCACAGAAGTAAGTACTCTCATCACAGGAATAACTCTAGAAATCCTAGAGATAGGTATAAGTTCATTTGCTATACATGTGATGAAAAAGGACACCTTTCTAGAGATTGTACTAAGAACAAAAGTAGCTCTCACAAGAAGAAGGGAAGCAAGAGAAGACATCATGCTCATGCTGCAGAGGATGATGAACCATCCAAGAAAAGATCAAGATATGAAAGCGAAGATTCTTCAAGCGAGGATGAATATGTTTTGATCTCCGCTCTCATGGGAAACATTACTCATGGAAGTGATGATTGGCTTATTGATTGTGTGGCTTCCAAACATATGACTGGATTGAAAGAATCCTTTGTGAGACTTTCAGAACATGAATCACCTCACAAGGTGAAGCTAGGAGATGACTACCAATATCCGATAAAAGGTAGTGGGGAATCTTCCTATAAACTAGACTCTAGTAAGTCTCTAACAATGAAGGAAGTATTGTTTGTTCCAGGACTCAAGAAGAACCTTCTCTCCATATCAGCATTGGATTCAAAAGGAATGAGGGTTGCATTCATAGATGGTCAAGTCATCATGTGGCCAAGAGGAAAGACTATCGATGATGCGGTGGTAATTGGAGAAAAAGAAGGAGGTTTGTACAAATTGAAGGGCCATCCAGAACAAGCCTTGTTCCATGACACAGTTGAGCCAAGTGAACTTTGGAATAGAAGGCTTGCACATGTGCATTACAGAGCACTACCTCTTGCAAGCAAAGCTATTGAAGGTCTTCCAGAAATGCAAGCAAAACATGATGGGGTCTGCAAAGGATGTGCAAAAGGAAAGAATACAAAAAAGACATTTCCAAGCAGCGAAAGCAAAGCAAAAGGAATCTTGGAAATCATCCACTCCGATGTATGCGGTCCTATGTCATCAAACTCACTAAGCGGGTATGCATACTATGTTTCTTTTATTGATGATTTTTCTAGGAATACATGGGTTTAATTCATGAAGAACAAAGACAAAGTGTTCAGTAAGTTCAAGGAATTTAAAGCCTTGATCAAGAACCATACTGAAAAGAAGATCAAGACCTTTCAATATAATAATGGTGGATAATTCACTTCAAATGAATTCAAAGAGCTATGCAAAGAATCAGGGATTAAGAGGGAGTTGTCCACTCCTTATAATCCACAACATAATGGGATTGCGGAATGGAAGAACGGACCTATCATGGAAGCTGCAAAAGCAATGATTCATGATCAAGATCTTCCTATGCATATTTGGGCAGAAGCTTCCAGAACAACGGTGTATGTACAAAACCGTACTCCACATAGAGTACTCGAGAACAAGACTCTTGAAGAATTATTCTCTGGCAAGAAGCCAAAAGTCAGCCATCTCAGAATATTCGGAGGTCCTGTGTACATACACATTCCAAAAGAGAAGAGAACAAAATTAGATCCTTCAGGAAAGAAGGGTATATTTGTGGGATACTCTGAAAGCTCGAATGCTTACAGAATCTATTTCCTAGGATACAAGAAGATTGACATCAGTAGGGATGTGACATTTGATGAAGACGGAGCTTACAACAAATACAGAAAGAGACCTGGTAAAGAACCTAAAGAAGCAAAAGCACCCAGAATTCATGACACAACCATGAACGAAGAAATTCAAGAAGAAGATCGATAATTTGAAGAACCAAAAAGACCTATAGATTCACCTTTGGAGAACAATACTCATAAGAGGAAACCTGCTTGGGTATGAGAACTTATCCAAGGTGCAGAAAGATATGGAGCCAGAAGAGAATCACATAGAAAGAAAGAGGACCAGATCCTATTCCAGGTATGTAACTTTACTATGTGATTTCATCGATAAAGAACCTTCCAGTTATGAATAAGCGACAGAACGAAAAGAATGGAAGGATGCTATGATCGAAGAGTATCAGTCGATCATGAAGAATGATGTTTGGGATGTTGTCCCAAGACCAAAAGAGAAGTCAATTGTAACTTCCAAATGGATCTACAAGATCAAGCATGCTGCAGACGGTAGCATTGAAAAATATAAGGAAAGATTTGTGGCTTGGGGTTTCTCTCAGAAAGAAGGAACAGTCTATGAAGAAACCTTTGCACCTGTAGTCAGATACACTTCCATCAGATTGGTACTTGCTCTAGCTGCAGTGATGAAATGGATGATACACCAGATGGATGTCAAGACTACTTTCTTGAATGGTGTAGTGGAAGAGGAAGTGTAGGTGGAACAACCACTCAGTTTTGAGACACATGACAGGGAGTATCATGTGTGCAGATTGAAGAAAGCCCTGTGCAATTTGAAACAGGCACCCAGGACATGGTACGACAGAATTGATAGCTTTCTATCTAGTTTGGGCTTTACCAAGAGTAAAGCAGATTCCAACCTTTACTAAAAGGTTGAATATGGCAACCCAGTGATGCTTATACTATATGTAGATGATATATTTGTGACAGGTATGGATGGGTTGATTGCTGATACGAAGAGAAATATTGCTTCCTAGTTTGAGATGAAGGACTTGAGTATGATGCATTATTTTCTAGGTATGGAGGTGTGGCAGAGTACGGATGGAATCTTCCTTGGAAAAGGGAAGTATGCAATAGATATCCTGAAGAGGTTTGGGATGATGGACTACAAGGCTATGGCCACACCTATGGCATCAAACCTGAAGCTATTAAGTGATGCTTCATCAGAGTCAGTTGATGCTAGGATGTATTGTCAGATGATTGGGTCCTTGATGTACCTAATGAACACGAGACCAAACATTTGCTTTGCTATGAACACCTTGAGCCAGTTCTTGACAGATCCAAGAAATGTTCACTTGATTGCTGCAAAGAATATTCTGAGGTACCTGAGGGGTACAGTTGATTATGGGCTCAAGTATGAGTCAAATCAGAAGATTAACCTGGAGGGTTATGTCAATTCAGATTGGGAAGGCAGTGCCATCGATAGGAAGAGCACTTCAGGATGTTGCTTCAGTATGGGATCAGGTGTGATCTCTTGGTTTAGCAGGAATCAATCCTATGTGGCACTAAGTACAGCTGAAGCAGAGTATGTCGGAGCTTGTTCAACTAGTTGTGAGGTAGTATGACTGTGGAAGCTATTGTCCGATATGTTTGATCTCTAGTTGGATCCTGCTTGTATACATTGTGACAACCAAAGTTGCATGAAGTTGTCAGAGAATCCAGTGTTCCATGACAAGTCGAAGCATATCGAGATCAAGTATCACTATATTAGGGATATTGTGTAGAGGGGAGAAGTGAAGCTCCAGTATGTTGTGACGGAGGAACAAATAGCTGATGTATTGATGAAGCCATTGGCTAGGATAAAGTTCAAGTAATTTAGGGAGAAACTTGGTGTTCTCCAAATCGAGGTTTCCTCCAAGAGAAAGTGATGAGACCCATAGCCATTCTGACATGGTGAGAGGATTGGTTCCTTCCATAATCAAATGTAAGGGCTGATCCATTCTGTCATGGTGAGAGGATTGGTTCCTTCTATGTCAGATATGAGTGCTAGCCATTCTGTTGAGTAGGATAGATGTAAGGGAAACTGCCATTTTGGGAATGGAGGCACCTGGTCAGTTACCAGGAAAACTCAATCTAGGACTGAGAATCCATTCTGATGTGATAGAGGGATGTGTTCCCACTTGATCAGATGTAAGGGATGAACCATTATGTCATGGATAAAGGATTAGGTTCCTCCCATGTCAGATCTGAGTGTTGGACATTCTGACGAGTAGGTTAGATGTAAGAGCAACTGCCATTCTAGGAATGGAGGCACCTGGTCAGTTACCAGGTAGCTCAGTCTGGGACTGGGGGCCATTCTAATGCGATGATAGGATTAGTTCCTTCATGGTCAGATGTGAGTGCACTCCCTTTCGATGCGATGTGTTTACACATTGTCAAATGTAAGTGCAAATCCTTTCTGACAAGATGAGGTTGGATATAAGTGCTAAGCCATTCTGGCGCGATGTGTTTACACATGGTCAAATATGAGTGTTGTGCCTTTCTGACAATATGAGGTTGGATGTAAGTGTAGAGCCTTTCCGACAAGATGGGTTTGGATGTAAGTGCAGAGCCTTTTCGATGCGATGTTCTTACACATGATCGAATATAAGTGTTGAGCCTTTCTGACAAGATGAGGTCATATGTGAGTGCTGGGCCTTTTTGACAATATAAGGTCGGATGTGAGTGCTGGGCATGCCTCTCTAACATGATGAGGTCAGATGTAAGATTTGGTCGGGCCATTCTGACTTAAGTGTTAGATATAAGTGCTGATGAAGACCTACATGAAGGGCGGGCCTATAGTATTGACTATGTAGAACTTCCTGTGATGAGAAGAATCGAGATAGCACCATTATGAGATAGCATATCGTGATGATCCAGACTTGATGATGATCCAAATCAAGTGATCTAGATGAGATGATCTAGACTTGATGACAATCCAGATCAAGTGTCGATCTAGTTGTGATGATGATCCAAACTCGATGATCCAGATGAGATGATCCAGACTTGATGACGATCCAGATCAAGTGACGATCCAGTTGTGATTATGATCTAGACTCGATGATCCAAATCAAGTGATCCAGATGAGATGATCCAGACTTGATGACGATCTAGATCGAGTAATGATCCAACAATGATGAGACAATAGTCATTATGATGTAGAGCCCATGATGAAGAATACTTGAAGAAGAATATGACATGAATACTCAGGAGACTCAAAGACAAAGAAGACTTGAAGACTAAAGAAGATGACGAGATGAGCCAGTTGATGCAGAGAAGAAGACCAGTGCTGAAAATTGTGTCGAAAGAATACCTTCCTAGTTAAGAGGGAGTGTTGATGTATTTGTAACTTTAGAATGTATTCATATATGTATCTTAAGTCTTGTAACCCAATGTTTATTCTAGGATGTATCTATTATGTAATTGAGTCATGTTTTCATGCCTCGATGTTTCGATCAGGAGGATCTCTTACGTAAACAAGTAATGTCAAGTCATTGTGGGCAACCCTCCAATTTTCTAAGGGTTAAAGTCCCCACAGTTTCGGGGCACTAGGGTTATTAGAATCTCCTAGTAGAGGTTGGCCCTAGTAGGGTTTTAGTCATGCCTAGATTAGTATAAATAGAGAGCTGGAGTCTCTATTTAGTACACAACTCATACACACTCAAGTGTAGCGTATAGTTAAGGAAGGATAAGACAACGGGGCTAGATAAGAAGAAGGATACTGCTGTTGGAGATCACTTACTATTTTTGGCTTTTCTATTTTGGTGTTCATTCTATCTCTAAGGAAGTTGTGGGGTTTTCTCCTTTATGGTTTCCCCCAGGAAAAACACTGTGTTGATTGTCTCTTGTGTTTAATTGTTGTGCTTGTTATTCTCTTAGATAAAGATCCTAATAATGCTAGCTTAAAGTTGAAAAACTAACACAATGCTCTGGAATCGATCTGTTGGAAAGGTAAAGGTGTAGTGCAAGGACTACGGTTCGGATGAGGCTACATAGGAGCTGGAGGATGCCATGCGATTGGCACATCCAATTTTGTTCAATTTTGTAAGCACTGAGGACATTTCTAATCAAGGGGGAGGGGAATGTAACACCCAGTTTTTGACCCCATGGTATTAAAAGTGTACATGATGTATATATTGTATTGAAATCATGGCGAGGAGCCCAAGGCCCTGCATTGATTTGGTGTTTTTTTTGTGTATCGGTGATCAAAGTTGATGCCGATGGGTTATAGTGCTAAGTCAGGCACATTATATTTTGAAGTTATCATGTAAATATACAATTTAATAAAATACCACAACTAGTTACGCACTGCAACGTAAGAGATACATGCATGATTTCACAAGGAATTGGGAGGGGAGTTAGTTAAACTCCTGAGCCAATAGGGTGAGACGAGATGTCAATAGGGAAACCCATAGACACTCAGATACCTTTCTCGTCCCATACACTCAATCAATTAATTCTTCCAAAAGAATAGTTGAGGCAGTTAATGCCTTGGGTAGAGCAAGACATGGTAGTCATATTTCATGTATGAGCAAGCCTGCATCCTGCAGTCTGGTGAAGCCGCATTCTTTCTTATGAAGAAATTAATTGCAAGGATGCATTCCCATCCCATCATTTTTAGATTCACTCAGTATGTATTGGTCATTCCGGTCCATTATGTTATTCATTATACGTGGTTCATTATTCTTCTGAACGATTATGCATCGTTCACTCTCCGAAGTCATGGAACGGCTTGTTCTGTAGTGTTTATCCTGTGTTACAGAGTGGTATGGAAACCTGGTTGTCTTTTTTACATAGTGGAGCCTTGTGTTGTTGTATCTCCTTATGGTTTGTTGTGATGTGTACCCTAGTTTGTGTATGAATAGTATGCAATACTTAGGAGTGGAAGAGATGTTGAATGGGATTGATAAACCTAGTGCAGAGAGGAACCTCATGAAAAGATAAGAGTGGCTAGTGAATATTCTATGAAAACCCTGAAGAGCACTAGAAGGGAAGGCATAGCCTTAAGTTCTGTGTAGCAAAGAAGGGGATGCTTCCTTGTGTTGGGTGTGTAGGTATTTTGGATGCTTGGACAAATAGATCCTGTGGAGGTTTCCCTAGCTCTTAAATGAGACACTAGCTTAGCCATTCTTCCTTTCCACTGCCTTAGCAGCCTGATAAACCCAAAGGTATATTGGATTGGATGAAAACCTAATAAACCCATGGTATATTGGCTTGGCTGGGAAGACTGATAAACCCAATCCTATATTGGCTTGGATGAGCAACCTGATAAACCCAACTATAGTTGGCTTGGCTGTGTCTTGTTGTGCATTTGGTCATGTGTGACCCTTAGCTGGACAGCCTAATAAACCCAACATTTTGTTGGATTCAGTGAGAAGCCTGATAAACCCAGCAGTGAGATTATTGGCTGTGTAGCTTGATAAACCCATTTGTTGGCTTAGATGGTCCTTAATGTGAATGTTGGCTTGACTGTGTGCAGTCTGATAAACCCAACTGTTGTTGGCTTGGCTATGTAGACTGATAAACCCAATAGTGTATTGGTGTGTTTCCTGCAACTTGATAAACCTAATTGTGTATTGGCTTGGCTGGATAGTCTGATAAACCCAATGGTAGGTTGGCTTGACTATGTTTGATGTGTTCTGGCTATGTGTGAGCCTATTGTTCCCTAGTTCCTTGTGGAATTCATGCCCAACACAAGGGTGTAATTTGTGTTGAGATATTAATGAACACAATTGGCCTATGGTTGGGTGGAACATCGCAGTGACATAGCTAGTTGTGGGACATCTTCATCTTCAAGATAAGTATTCTATGTTGTGTTATTTATGAAATGTATTTGCTTATGAATATAATGATTATGTAGAATGCTTATGAATGAATTAATTAGAGCTTACTATTGAGTAAATTTCCTTGCATTTGCATCTGGATATGCCCTGTATTTTCCACAGCATTTGCTTATGATCATAGAGGCTACATTCTTGGTTACAGGATCAGAACTTTGAGGCTATCTTAAGGTAAGATGTGTTGTTCTACACTCCGAGATCCTCCTGCGAGAGGCAAAATTCAGGATTTGAAAGGAGGAAAATTTGAGAAAAGACCAAGACATAATGTTGGTTTTCTGCACCCCAGGATCATCCTATGGAAGGCAGAATGTGGGAGCAGAAGAGAGCTAGAAATTCTAAGGTAAAGTGTGTTTTCCACACCTGGGATTCTACCTACGGAAGGTGGAAGGTGGGAGGTAGAAAATGGGAAAAATGTTAAGGTAAAAAGTTGTTTTTCCTATTTCCTAGGTCTGCAACGGAAGGAGAAAGTCGAAATGCAAAAATTTGAAAGACAAGATGACCGTTTCATGGAGTTTCTGACTTCCAAGGTCCGCAGTGGAAGGAAAAAAGGCAGAAGTCAAAAGGAAGAAAGTCAAAAGACAAGATGATCGTTTCATGGATTTTTTGACTTTCGAGGTCCACAATGGAATGTGGAAAGGCAGAAGTTGAAAGGTGGAAAGTCAAAAGACAAGGTGTTCATTTCGGGGAGTTTTTGATTCTCAAAATCAACAGCGAAATGCAGAAGGTCGGAATGCAGAAGGAATAAAAGTCAGGTTTAGTGTGAAATGACTTTTTTTTTTATAGAATGGATCTGTGAGATGTGAAATGACTGCTATAGTGATTTTTATGCTTAAGCATGAAGGTAAAAAGATGAACATTACCCATGATTGTGGTTAAAGAGAAATTTTAAATAATTTCGCATAATAGTCAGGTGTATGGGCACTGGGTGCATGGCCATAATGGTATATCATACCGTTGGGTACGTGACATTGTGGTATTAGAGAATGATTAGTGGTCATGTTCTCCTCTAATGAGGGATGGAATGTGACATGAACATGCCATTTCCTACTTTCATGTACTTTATCATTTCAAAATTAATTGAGAGATTTGGAAGATGCATCAAAATGGGATGAGACGGAAGACCCAAACAAGTTTGACTGAATTTTATGAAATACTCCACTCTAAGGTTAGAGATTCCAAAAGAACCTAGTAGCTTCCCTCATTACTGCACTTCAATAGCAAAAATATTCAAAGAAAACAATAAGTATTCTTTGGAACAGAGAAATAATGTGAAGTTACTAAAACAAAACCATATTCCCAACGCTAAAGAAGTTGAGGGTGGTTTGGCCCACCAAGCCACGCCTAGATAGGATTGTGTTGGGTGTCCCTCTTCAAATTTTACATATATAATTAACACTACCATAGCTGCAAACTTGTACCCACACCTCCATCTGACCCTTTCCTACATGAAAGTTACCATTCTAGAATCCCTAGAAGAGGATCCACATGAACTTTGGTACCCTACTCTAAGTGCGCAAAACTTTATTTTATGTTTTATTATGGTAACCAACCTAAAACCTAAGGTTTCCTAAGTTACCATTCTAGAATACATGCCAAGTTTATATTCTATATTAATAACTTTACTCTTGGAGTATCTTGGCATGAAAGAAGTATAGATCTGACATTTATTGGATGCATGAAGTTGAGTACACTTAAAGTATGTTACAAAAGGTCATTTGTTACCTCTTCTAGTGATTCTAAGAGGTTATCTATATGAAAAATGAAAAATTGATCAAGATGTAGGAAGAATATTCCATTCATGTTCTAGATGAAGGTACTAGGGAAATTGGTAATGCCATGAAAGGGCATTACCAACCACTAATAGGTACCAAAATTAGTCTTTAAATGTAACTTCCATACATTTGTAGGTTCCATATGAACTTGGTGATATCCTAAATGAAGCTCATTCTTATCAAATCCCCCCCCTTCCAATTAATTAATGATGTCAACCATTTTTGGGTAGAGGATAATAATTTTTAACAATTACCTTATTAGGGTCCTATAATTATGCAAAGTTTCCACTCCTATTGTCCTATTTTTTCCACTCCTATTGTCCTATTGTTTCCACTCCTATTTTTATTCCCTTACGGATTCACTATCTTCTTCATCAGAAGAATCCTCAACACTAACTACAACATTTTCCCTAAACCTAGGAATCATGGCATCTTTCATATTGAATCTTAATTTATTAGCGGCTTGTGTCTTGGGCCTTCTTCCACCAATTATAGGTGTGACAATATTTTTAATATTTTCAATATCAACATCATGGTTTTCAGACATACCTTTGTCCATTGTTCCCTGCCTTTATCCCTTCATAGAATCATCAATAAGTTTGCCAATATCCATTTCCCTATATAAATAAGGATAAACAATTTAGCTATCAAGATATACTCAATATGGATGACCTAGACCCAAAAGAAAATGGATAGGAAGAATTTTTGTATGAAATTTTTAAGACTAACAAGATCAACGCTAAAGAAGTTGAGGGTAGTGTGTCCCACCAAGACACGCCTAGATAGGATTGTGTTGGGTGGCCCCTCTTTAGCTTTTACATATATAATTAACACTACCATAGATGCAAACATGTACCCACACCTCCATACTAGACCCTTTCCTACATGAAAGTGACCATTCTAGAAGCCCTAAAAGAGGTACCACATGACCTTTGTTACCCTACTCTAAGTGTACTCAACTTGATTTTATGTTTTATTATGGTAAACACCCTAAAACCTACGGTTGCCTAAGTGACCATTCTAGAAGACATACCAAGTTTATATATTATGTTCATAACTTCACTTTTGGAGTATCTTGGCATGAAATAAGTATAGATCTAATATTTGTTGGATGCATGAAGTTGAGTAAAATTAAAGTAGGGTACCAAAGGTCATGTGGTACCTCTTCTAAGGATTCTAGAATTTTTTTGTGAATTGTGAACTGTGATCTCTAACCTGTGAGCTTCAATCGTGAAATGTGAACCTAAACCATCAACACTCTAACTCTCTCTCTCTCTCTCTGAAGTTATGTCTTCTGACTACTTGTTCTTACAATGAAAAAACTGACTCAAAACCATGTCTGAGTATAAGGAATATCCAAACCATATCTATCTAGCATTATTATTGTTCTTTAATTACTATCCATTAGTTAAAATTCATTGTAATTTTTTTATTGTTTATGTTATGTACATTGAAGTTAATAACTATGCATACCCAACAAGGTCGTATTTGAAATTGTTTTCCATGGTGCAGGTAGAACCAAACAGGTATTTTTTAGACATGTCTTCCTCGAGCAAGGGAATTTTAGGAAGGCTAGAGGAAAGTGAGACATCCAGTAGGTCTACAAGGGTTATATCAACTAGATGTCAGAAGATCAGAATAAATTTTCATAAACGCGTGGATTTTTTTCTCGCTGAAGGGGGGTCATGTTCCTATGATAATGAGACAATAGGATACATCAAGGTTCCCTTAAGGTACTAACATCTAGTGAAACAATGGGTACCTAGGGATACTCCTCAAATGAACACATATTTTTGTGTGAATGAGACGATAGTATCAGATTGCACGGTCGTCATTACATGGATTGGGTTTGTTTTGCATGTATGGAATAATTTTTGGGTACACAAGCTAATTCCATAAGACCGTAAACCTAGAGAAACCACTTCACACAATCAGATCACAAATCGATACACTGATGTTTTGACGTGGTTAAAACCCTCGAGAGGGAAACAGTCCACGGCCCTAGCCAAATAGCTACTTGGAGCAATTTATTATGCAAAATAAAGAAAGTTACAAATGAGCTTCTCATAATTGATCAACTAGCCAAGGACCCTCCATGCTCTTTAAATAGATATTATGGACCAATTGGGTGTTAAGCCATGGATCAAGGGTAGGTATGATCCAAGAGAAGTTGAACCGTCAGATCACTTTATGTCTAGAACATATCACGACCGTCGGATTATAATATTTACAAATGCATAATAATGCATACTAAAGAAACACACTTTACCTAATGGATACATTACACAAGTTGATCTTAACTAACTCCTAAGTGTCTAAATATCCTAACTTCCCCCCTTAAGAACAACTTGGAATAGGATTGAAGGATTTACAAAAGTGACACTATTAGGAGAAGGAAGAAGGCATTAGAGCCTATCCCCCCTTAATGATACATTCATGAACTCCTAACATAGATTGAAGTTTAGAAAACTTTGCTTCTGTAAGAGACTTGTTGAAGATGTCAGCAACTTGATCATCTGTAGGGAAATAGAGCACTTCAAGAACATGATCATGAACAAGATTTCTGATGAAGTGCATATGTAGCTCAATGTGTTTTCTGCGTTGATGTAGAACTAGATCTTTGGCAAGCTTGATGGCACTTTGATTGTCACACCAAAGTGGAGTAGGTTGTTGCTGCTTGAATACAAAATCTAATAGGATCTATCAAAGCCATAAAGCTTCCTGACTAACATTAACTGCGGCTTGATATTCTACTTCTGCTAAACAAAGAGCAAGAGCTTGTTGTTTCTTACAAGCCCAAGTGACACGTCTAGATCCTGGACTAAAAACATAACCTACAGTAGACTTTCGATCATCAGGATCATGGACCCAATCTGAATCAGTGAAACCAACCAACAAAGGTGCTCCCCCTGTACTGTAATGAATGCCAAACTGAATTGTACCTCAAATATATCGAAGTATTCATTTTGTTTCTTTCCAGTGACTTTCATGAGGTGTTTTCATATAATGGGAAAAACAACCAACAACAAAGTAAAGGTCAAGATGTGAATGATTCAAGTATAAGAGATTACCAACAAGCTAATACAAAGTGGTATCTACTTCAGGGGAAGTACAAGTGGTAGAAAGTTTGACTCCATACTGGAATGGAGAAGGGGTTGGTTTACAATCTTCCATCTGAAAGCGACGAAGAAGGTCACAAGAATACTTAGACTTGGAAATAAATATTCCTTCTTTGGTTTGCAAGACTTGGAGACCAAGAAAATAATGCAAATGTCCTAAGTCTGACATTTCAAAATGTTGCTTAAGACTGGATTTCACATGGGTTAAAAGCTTAGGGTCACTACCAGTAAGGATAATATCATCAACATAAAGAACAAGTATAATGAGATGGTTTCCTACTTTCTTGGTATAGAAATTGGGGTCAGAATGGCATCTAGAAAAAACAGTGTCAAGGAGAAAGCTATCCATTTTGGCATACCAAGCTCTAGGAGCTTGATTAAGGCCATATAAGGATTTATTAAGGTGACAAACAAGGCTAGAGTTATTCTGAACATATCTGGGAGGTTGTTCCATGTAAATTTCCTCCTGTAAATCACCATGTAATAAAGAAGACTTGACATCCATTTGATGGACTTCCCAGTTATGTAAGGCTACAAGGGAAAGAAAAAAGTGGATGGAGTTCATTTTTGCGACATGAGAAAAGGTTTCATTGTAGTCAATCCCTTCAACTTGGGAAAAACCTTTGGAAACTAACCTTTCCTTAAGTATTTCAACACTTCCATATGATGCATACTTAGTTCTATAGACCCATTTACATCTGACAAGTTTTCTTCCTTTTGGAAGAGGAACAAGATCTCAAGTATCATTCACCATTAAGGAACGATATTCTTCATCCATAGATGCATCCAAATCTGGATTTCCTAAAGCTTGTGCAAAGGTTTCTGGATCATGATTCTCATAAAATTGAGGCAAGAGAGAAGAGGCTCACTGAAACTAAGAACGTGTTCGACGTTGATCTCAAGGATCACTGACAAGATCACCAGCTACTTCACATGTTGAATGGACCCATCGAGGAAGCATTGGTACAGGTGCAACTGGAAGAACATAAGCAGGAGGAGGTGGATTTTCATCCCCACTTTCATCATCATAAACTAGAGTTGGAAATCTGTCAAGGAAGTTGGAAGGAGAATAAGGCACAATCTCTGAATTAGGCTTGTAGGCCAAATATGGCACAACCTCCAAGTTAGGCTCGCAGGCCAAGAGATTTTCATCAAATTTAACATCTCTTCTAATGACCTTTCCAGTGACTTTCATGATGTGTTTGCATATAATAGGAAACATGAACAACGAAAAAGGAAAGGTTAGGATGAGAATGAGTCAAGTATAAGAGACTACCAACAAGTTGATGATACAAGGTGGCATCTACTTCAGGGCAAGTACAAGTGGCAAAAATTTTGACTCCGGACTGGAAGGGAGAAGGGGCTAGTTTACAATATTCCATGTGAAAGTGACGAAGAAGGTCACAAGCATACTTAGATTGGGAAAGAAATATTCCTTCTTTGGTTTGCAAGACTTGGAGACCAAGAAAATAATGCAAATGTCCTAAGTCTGACATTTCAAAATTTTGCTTAAGACTGGATTTCACATGGGTTAAAAGCTTAGGGTCACTACCAGTAAGGATAAGATCATCAACATAAATAACAAGTATGATGAAATAGTTTCCTACTTTCTTGGTATAGACATTGGGGTCAGAATGGCATCTACAAAAACTAGTGTCAAGGATAAATCTATCCATTTTGGCATACCAAGCTCTAGGAGCTTTGTTAAGGCCATATAAGGATTTCTTAAAGCAAAAAACAAGGCTATATTTATTCTAAACATATCCTGGAGGTTGTTCCATGTAAATTTCCTCATGTAAATCACCATGTAAGAAAGCATACTCGACATCCATTTGATGGACTTCCTAGTTATGTAAGGTTGCAAGGAAAGAACAAGGCAAATGGTGTTACGGAGAGAAATTCCTATGTGTTGGGGTACCACAACAAATAGCTTGACTCTAGAAATAAATCCTTTCCTATATGTAAGAGAAACCAAATATCTAACACTAAAGGATCTCGATTCGTACCTTATTCCAGATGGTTGATGTAGATCACCGTTGATCTTTCCAACTCTAGCTTGAATTGATAAATTTCTTCCTCAACATTCAATAAACAATACAAGCATACTGTATATAATTGTGTTAGCTCTACTCTAGAATATATAATCAATAACATATAAGCATTTGAAATCATCCATGGATCAAATATTTATTCAAATACACATTATTGGACAAGAAAAGATATTTCTATTAATATAAAATAGAGATTACAATAGGTACAACCTCTATCAGGACGTCTATGAATCGGAGAAACTGAGTCCCCCACTTGGGCCTCCACCACTTCAATCCTCCATCTCTTAATAGCAAGCTCACAAGCAAAAGGAAATCTTGGGAAGAACACAAAAGTGCTCCAAGGGAAAAAGGGATGCAGACTCAAGTATAAGTTCCGACAACAATGGACTATAGTTCTCTTGCTCTCAATTCCTCATGCCTTCAATGTATCCAAAGGGTTCCTTATATAGCTCTTCAATGGGGTAATGAAAGGTCAAATCCGAGTGATCTCAAGGCATATGGAAGGCCAAGAGACAAGTGAGTTCGATCCACATCAAGGAAAACTCCAAAAGAATTTGGCCTTTTGCACACATCCCGATATACGCAGATTTAAGGGCCAAATCCGCGTATATACGCAAGAAAGGGATTAAAAGTCATGTATGGCAAATTTTGCATGTTTTTAGGGATGATATTGGAAACATCAAAGGTACAAAAATGGTCCATGGGGTCTAAGGAGTCTGCAGAGGGACAGGGAAGGCCATAAAAGTGTGATTCACCATGTGTGGTAAAATCAGCTATAACAGATGCCCCCTAATGTGTGCGGTTAGAAGGGTCATACGATGGCCGAAATACATTATAAGTCCATCCCAAAAGTGGAGTGATGAAGAACCCAATGGAAGAACTAGCCATCCAATCAACACTATACAATGATACAACTCTGCACATAACTATAAATAGATAAAGCAGTCTCGAATACATAAGAGTATAATGGCCATGAATAGGCATGATACAATATGACATGTGTGGTCATCGCCACGTACAATATAAATAGATCAGGATCTCCATGATGAAGATATACAAAGGATCATGATCTCCATGAAGGATGAAGATATATAATGGATCAAGATCTCCATAATGGCTGGAAATGTCTGACATATACTGGAATCAAGTCACAAGAGCTGAAATCTCATGAACACTGGCACGATCAAGGAGGTAGCATATAAGAGATGCCACCCATCTGGAAGGTCTTCTACACAAATCACTACGAGTACATGTCCTACTATGTGAATAGAGGTGTTGAGGTCAAACATAGTTGTCCATTGTCTGATTACCAGTCATTGATGTATACCATTAACAGATGCGAGATCACCCACCGATAATGAAAATGGGAATCAAGGTACTAGAGTGCAAACTAACAAGTGTGAATAAATGTGTTGAGGTCAAACACTTGAGAGCATCCATCGATCAGGAGACATTGATGTATTCCCAAAAACTATCGATGGCGAGAGAACCTACCACTGATGACTGCAAGTCTCAAGGCACTCAAAAATGACTCTAGATTCCTATCCCAGAATAAATGATCTGAAGTTGATGGGATGAAATCTGCTGGAAGAAGGGCATTAAGGCATCCCCCATCATCCAACATGAGGTACTCAGCAAATATGTATAATGTGGAAGGACTCGATCATAAGGTGCATGAACCAGTAACTATACCAAGAATGGTCGATATGCAAAGTCAAGATAACTGAGGAATGGCCAACTCAGGTTTCAACTTCCTTTAAACAAGAGCATAAAGGTGAATGGTGACTGAATGTGGGAAGCATAGACTTGATATGAGAAACTGGGACATCTCTGCAACACAGGAGGCATCAACAAAGGCTCCATAGGGACTGGAAGCTTAAGCAGTCGGTGGAGATAAACTCAGATAAACAAGTACAGCTCCTAAAGTCAAACTATTAACCCAACCAATGGATGTGATATACAGTGCTCCATTCAAAGGAAACATGACTCGCCTACTGCCAAAGATAACATCTTTTCTTATCTAGATTTTTGGTTTTTTAATTTTTTTGGACTTTTTCAAATATTTGAAAATCTTGAAAAAGAATAAAACCGCTTTATAGTTACAGACTAGGAGGAGATGAGTGTCATAGGGGAAAACAAGCATCCAACAGACAACAGTTAACATTAAAACCAAGGAAGACCCAACCACACTCACAACCCACCCAACAACTTCCCACAACATCAAACTCACCAAAAGGGAGGATGTACGTGACTTTTTCAAGAACAGCTACGTATATACGTGATTTTTGGCCAAAAAGATGCATGTATACATGAATTTTGGCCAAAACCTTCATGTCTACATGACTTTTGGCTAAAAATCCACGTATGTATGCGATTTTTGGCCAAAAACCTACGCATACAGAGAAGGCAGTGGTAAAAAGAAGGCCAAGGGTCAAACCAATAAAGAGGAGTGTCAATGGATGAACATACTATAAAATGAAACACGAAAACAAGGAGAAACAAAGAGCAAGTCAAGAATATCAATCACATTGTGCCTCCAAACCCCAAATAAAAATAGGGAACATCCCCAGCAGAGTCGCTAATTCTGTTACGGAGAGAAATTCCTATGGCTTAGGGTACCACAACAGATAGCTTGACTCCAGAAATCAATCCTTTCCTGTATGCAAGAGAAACCAAATATCTAACACTAAAGGATCTCGATTCGTACCTTATTCCAGACGGTTGATGTATATCCCCATTGAGATTTCCAACTCTAGCTTGAATTGATACATTGCTTCCTCAACATTCAATAAACAATACAAGCATACTATTTATAATTGTGTTAGCTCTACTCTAGCATATATAATCAATAACATATAAGAATTTGAAATCTTCCATGGATCAAATATTTATTCAAATACACATTATTGGACAGGAAAAAATATTTCTATTAAAATAAAACAGAGATTACAATAGATACAACCTTTTTCGGCACGTCTGCGAATCGGAGAAACTGAGTCCCCCACTTGGGCATCCACCACTTCAATCCTCCATCTCTCGATAGCAAGCTCACAAGCAAAAGGAAATCTTGGGAAGAACACAAAAGTGCTCCAAGGGACAAAAGGATGAAGAATCAAGTATAAGTTCCAGCAACAATGGACTATAGTTCTCTTGCTCTCAATTCCTCATGCCTTCAATGTATCCAAAGGGTTCCTTATATAGCTCTTCAATGGGGTAATGAAAGGTTGAATATGAGAGATCTCAAGGCATATGGAAGGCCAAGAGACAAGTGATTCAGATCCACATCAAGGAAAACTCCAAAAGAATTTGGCCTTTTGCACACATCCCGATATACATGGGTTTAAGGGCCAAATCCGCATATATACGCGAGAAAGGGATTAAAAGTCGTGTATGGAAATTTTTGCATGTTATTAGGGATGATATTGGAAACATCAAAGGTACAAAAATGGTCCATGGGGTCTAATGAGTCTGCAGAGGGACAGGGAATTCCATAAAAGTGTGATTCACCATGTGTGGTAAAATCAGCTATAACAGAGGGAGTTCATTTTTGCGACAGGAGAAAAGGTTTCATTGTAGTTAATCCCTTCAAATTTGGAAAAACCTTTGGCAGCTAACCTTTCCTTAAGTATTTAAACACTTCCATCTAATTCATACTTAGTTCTATAGACCCATTTACATCTAACAGGTTTTCTTCCTTTTGGAAGAGGAACAATATCCCAAGTATCGTTCGCCATTAAGGAATGATATTCTTCATCCATAGCTGCATCCCAATATATATTTCCTGAAGCTTCTGCAAAGGTTTCTAGATCATGATTCTCAAAAACTTGAGCCAAAAGAGAAGAGGCTCACTAAAACTGAGAACATGTTCAACGTTGATCTCTAGGATCATCGCCAAGATCACCAACTGCTTCACATGTTGCACGGACCCATCGAGGAAGCATTGGTGCTGGTGCAACTGGAAGAACATGAGCAGGTGGAGGTGGATTTTCATCCCCACTATCATCATCAAAAACTAGAGTTGGAAATATGTCAAGGAATTTGGAAGGAGAAGAATGCACAATTGCCGAATCAGGCTCGTAGGCCAAATATGGCCAGATATTTTCATCAAATTTAACATCTCTTCTAATGACATTTCCAATAAATTTCATGAGGTGTTTGCATATAATGGGAAACATGACCAACGGAAAAGGAAAGGTCAAGATAGGAATGAGTCAAGTATAAGAGACTACCAACAAGATGACGATACAAGGTGGCATCTACTTCGGGGGAAGTGCAAGTTGCAGAAATTTTGACTTCAAACTGGAAGGGAGAAGGATTTGGTTTACAATATTCCATGTAAAAGTGATGAAGAAGGTGACAAGCATACTTAGACTAGTAAAGAAAGATTCCTTCTTTGGTTTGCAAGGCTTGGAGACCAAGAAAATAATGCAAATGTCCTAAGTCTGACATTTCAAAAATTTTCTTAAGACTAGATTTCACATGGGTTAAAATATTAGGGTCGGTACCAGTAAGGATAAGATAATCAACATAAATAACAAGTATCATGAGATGGTTTCCTACTTTCATGGTATAGACATTGGGGTTAGAATGGCATCTAGAAAAACCAGTGTCAAGGAGAAAGCTATTCATTTTGGCATACCAAGCTCTAGGAGCTTGCTTAAGGCCATATGAGGATTTCTTAAGGCGACAAAAAAGGCTAGAGTTATTCTGAACATATCCAGCAGGTTGTTCCATGTAAACTTCCTCATGTAAATCACCATGTAAGAAAGCAAAATTGACATCCATTTGATGGAATTTGTTAGATTTTTAACATTAAGCTAGAATTATATTAGGATCTTTTAACTAAGAGAATAACAAGCACAACAATAAAAAATAAGAGACAATGAACACAATGTTTTTCCTCGGGGAAACCATAAATGGAGAAAACCCCGCAAATTCCTCAAATATAGAATCAACACCAAAAGTAAAACCCCAAAATAGTAAGATGATCTCCCGACAGCAGTAACCTCTTTCTTCCTGGCCCCAGTGTATTCTTCTTCCTTATCTATGCACTACAAATAATTGTGAGTGAGTGTGTGATAAATAGAGAGGCTCAATCTCTATTTATACTAATTCCTGACTTGATAATAACCTACTAGGGCCAACTTCTCTGGGAGAGTCTAATAACCCTAGTGCCCCGGAATTGCGGGGACTTTAACCCTAGACCAATAGGAGGGTTACCCATAATGACTTGACATGACTTGTTTACATTATAGAAACTCCTAATTGGAACATAGGGGCATGACATGACTCAATTACATTACAGACACATCCCATAATAAACATCAGGTTACAATATGTAAGAAATACAAGTGAATACATTCCGAAGTTACAATTACATCAAAACTCTCTTTTAACTAGGAAGGTATTCTCTCGACACAATTTATCAGCACAAGTCTTCTTCTCTGTATCATCTGGATCATCCTCGATTCCTCATCATCTTCAAGTCATATTCATCTTCAAGTCATCTTCATATTCAAGTTATCTTCATCTTCAAGTCATCTTCATCTTCGGATCTGGATCATCACTGGAACATCATCACTGGATCTGGATCATCACTCGATATGGATCATCACTAGAGCATCATCACTGGATCTAGATCATCACTTGATCTGGATCATCACTGCTGGATCATCATCACAGGATCATTATGGGTGTTATCTCATTATTCTTCTTGTCATAGGAAGTTCTACAGAGCCATCCCTTTTTCATGTTGGGTGTAGGCCTAGCCTCCATGTAGGTCTTCTTCAATGCTTATATCTAACCCTAAGTCAGAATGTCCCATCCAACACTTACATCTGACCTTGACTCATCAGAAAGGCATGCCCAACACTCACATCTGACCATGAGAGGAACTTAATCCCCTCACCATATCAGAATGGCCCAGCCCTTACATCTGACCATGGAAGGAACTTCATCCTCTCACCATGTCAGAATGGCCCATCCCTTACATCTGACCTTGACTCGTCAGAATGGACCAGCCCTTACATATGACCTTGACTTGTCATAATGGCCCAGCCCTTACATATGAACTTGACTCGTCAGAATGGCCCAACCCTTACATCTGACCTTGACTCGTCAAAATGGCCTAGCACTCATATCTGATCATGTGGCTCATGGACTCATCACTTCCCCTTGGAAGGAACCTTGATCTAGAGAACACCAAGCTTCTCCCTGAAGTACTCAAACTTCACTCTGGTTAATGGCTTTGTCAACACATCAGCTATCTATTCGTCTATCGCAGCATAATGGAGCTTCACTGCTCCTCTCTGCACCATATCCTTTATATAGTGATATTTGATCTCGATATGCTTCGACTTGTCATGGAACACCAGGTTCTCCGACAACTTCACAAAACTCTGATTGTCGCAATATATACAAGTAGCATCCAACTGGAGATCAAATAAATCATACAGTGGATTCCTTAGCCATACTTCCTTACAACTAGCTGAACAAGTTGCAACATACTCTACTTCAGCCATACCCAGTGCCACACAGGATTGCTTCCTGCTAAACCAATAGATCACACTTGATCCCATACTGAAGCAACACCCTGAAGTGCTCTTCCTATCGATGGCACTTCCTGCCCAATCTAAATCAACATAACCCTCCAGGTTAATTTTTTGACTCGCCTCATACTTGAGCCCATAATCAAATGTACCCCTCAGGTACCTCAGAATATGCTTTGCAACAATCAAGTGAACATGTCTCAGATCTGTCAGGAATTGGCTCAAGGTGTTCACAGCAAAGCAAATATCTGGTCTCCTGTTCATCAGGTACATCAAGGACCCAATCATCTGATGATACATGGTAGCATCAACCACTTCTGATGAAGCATCACTCAATATCTTTAGGTTCAATAACATTGGTGTGGTCATGGCCTTGCAGTCCATCATCCTAAATCTCTTCAGGATCTCTACTATATATTTCCCTTGCCCTAGGGAAATTCCATCTACATTCTGCCACACCTCCATGCCTAGAAAATAATTCATCATACCCAAGTCCTTCATTTTGAACTCAGCAGCAAGCTTCCTCTTCGTATCAGCAATCAACCCATCCATACCTGTTACAAATAGATCATCTACATATAGTAGGAGCATCACTAGGTTGCCATATTCAAGCTTGTAGTAAAGGTTGGAATCTGCTTTACTCTTGGTAAATCCCAAACTAGATAGAAAGCTATCAATTCTACCGTACCCTGTCATGGGTGCTTGTTTCAAACCGTACAGGGCTTCTTCAATCTGCATACATGCAACTCCCTATCATGTGTCTCAAAACTAAGTGGCTGCTCCACATACACTTCCTCTTCCACTACACCATTCAAGAAAGGAGTCTTGACATCCATTTGGTGTATCTTCCATTTCATCACTGCAGCCAGAGAAAGTACTTACCTGATGGAAGTGTATCTGGCTAGAGGTGCAAAAGTTTCTTCATAATCTATTCCTTCTTTCTGGGAGAAACCACGAGCAACAAATCTTGCTTTATATTTTTTTATGATGCCGTCTACAACATGCTTGATCTTGTAGATCCATTTGGAAGTTACAACAAACTTCCTTTCTGGTCCTGGGACAACATCCCAAACATCAGTCTTCATGATCAATTGATACTCTTTGATCATAGCATCCTTCCATTCTTTCCGTTCTTCCGTTTCTTCATAATTGGAAGGTTCTTTATCGATAAAATCACATAATAATGCTACATACCTGGAGCAGGATCTGGTCCTCTTTCTTTCTCTGTGACTCTCTTCTGGAGCTCCATATCTTTCCACACCTTGGATAGCTTATCGTACCCAAGCAAGTTTCCTCTTGTGAGGATTCTTCTCTTGAGGTGGATCTACGGGTTCTTGAGGTTCTTCAAATTCTTGATCTTCTTCTTGAGTTTCTTCGTTCATGGTTGTATCATGAATTCTGGATGCTTTTGCTACTTCAGGTTCTTCAGCAGGTCTCTTTCTGGATTTGTTGTAAACTGAGTCTTCATCAAATGTCACATCCCTGTCGATGTCAATCTTCTTGAATCCTGGTAATTATATTCTGTAAGCCTTCGAAAGTTTCAAAGTATCCCACAAATATACCCTTCTTTCCTGAAGGATCTAATTTTGTCCTCTTCTCTTTTGGAATGTGTATGTACACTGGACAACCGAATATTCTGAGGTGGCTGACTTCTACTTTCTTGCTGGAAAAGAATTATTCATGTGTCTTGTTCTTGAGTACTCTGTGTCAAGTACGGTTCTGTACATACACCATTGTTCTGGAAGCTTCTGCCCATAAATTCATGGGAATATCTTGATCATGAAGCATAGCTCTTCTAGCTTCCATGATAGTTTTATTTTTCCTTTCTGCAATCCCATTTTGTTGTAGATTATATGGAGTGGAAAAATCCCTCTTAATCCCTGATTCTTTGCTCAACTCTTTGAATTCATTTGATGTGAATTCTCTACCATTATCTGTTCGAAAGGTCTTGATCTTCTTTTTAGTGTGATTCTCAATCAATGCTTTGAATTCCTTGAACTTGCTGAAAACTTCATCTTTGTTCTTCATGAAGTAAATCCATGTCTTCCTAGAAAATTCATCAATGAAATAAACATAGTATACATACCTGCTTAGTGAACTTGATGACATTGGTCTACATACATTGAAGTGGATGATTTCCAAGATTCCTTTTACCTTACTCTCACTACTTGGAAATGTCTTCTTTGTATTGTTTCCTTTCGCACATCCTTTGCAGACTCCATCATGTTTTGCTTGAATTTCTAGAAGACCTTCAACAGCTTTGCTTGCAAGTGGCAATGCTCTGTAATGCACATGTGCAAGCCTTATATGCCAAAGTTCACTTGGCTCTACTATGTCATGGATTAAGGCTTGTTCTGGATGGCCCTTCAATTTGTATAGACCTCCCTCTTGTTCCCCAAACACTACTGCATCATCAAATGTCTTTCCTTTTGGCCACATGAGAACTTGGTCATCTACAAATGCAACCCTCATGCCTTTTGCATCTAATGCAGATATGGAGAGGAGGTTCTTATTGAGTCCTCGTACAAACAATACATCCTTCATCTTCATGTACTTTCCAAAGTCTAGCTTATAGGAGGATTCCCCACTACCTTTTATTGGATACTGGTAGTCATCTCCGAGCTTCACCTTGTGAGGTGATTCATGTTCTGATAGTCTCACAAAATATTCTTTGAATCCTGTCATATGTTTGGAAGCCCCACTATCTATAATCCAATCATTGCTTTCATGTGTGATGTTTCTCGTGAGAGCGGAAATCAAAACATATTCTTCATCACTTGAATAATCATCACTTTCTTGCTTGTTTCTCTTTGAGGAAGGTAAATCATCTTCTGCAGCATGAGCATGATGTCTTTTCTTGTTGTTTTTTTTCTTGTGAGAATTTCTTTTGTTTCTAGGAAAATCTCTAGAAAAGTTCCCAATTTCATCAAGTATAACATCTGAGTTGAGATTTCTTGTAGGAATAGTGCTTACCTTTAGAATGATGCCATGATGATGGTCCCTTCTGGGTTTTTTGGATGGAACTGTGAGATATTGATCTTCACTTTCCATATTTTCTTCTCGAGCTTCTATCTAAGCTTCTTCTTCTGAGCATTCTTCCCAAATTCTGTTGATCTTGACTAACTTCTTTCTGGCACAGATCCCTTGAATGAAAGAGTCCCATGTCCTAGGGAGACCATTCAAGGTGGTCATTACAATATCTGGATTTTCCACTTCTTCATCTACTACTTCCAACTATTCCTTGATCTGAGAGACTCTTGTGAAGTAAGACTAGATGGTCTCTACATTTTGAATCTTCACATTCTTCAACTAGTTCCTCAATGTTATTTTCTTGTTTATGTTCTTTCCTTCAAACAGTTTGGTTAGGGAATAAAACATAGATTTAGGTGTCTTTATGGAGGACACCTGTGGTATGAGGTGATCCTTGATTGAATCAAAAATAATCCTCTTTTCCATAACCAACTTCTTCTTGTATAAGGCCTTAGCCTCACCTCCTCATTGATGTAGGAGTCCAACTCATTTTCTTCCAGGACCAGGGAGATCCTATACTTCCATGCTCGAAAGTTATCAGCTCCCTCAATATTTTCATCAAGCTTGGTATGATGAGACATATTAATTGAGAACCTCAAATGGAAATACAAAATATTTATATCTTACCAGGTCAAGATGTTGGATCTAGATTTGGAGCTGAAATTCTGTAGTGTTGGTTCAGGAGCATATTAGGGTTTGGCTTTTCCAGAGTTATATCCAACCAAATTCTTTTATCTTGATCTCTAAACATCAATTTTGAGGAGGAGATCAATCTAGGCCTAGGCTCACTGAAAAATTCCACTTCTATGGAAAGCCCTAATTTTCAGCAGCAGTGTCAGGTCCAAAACTGAAAAAGCTCAGAATTGGATTTTGCTTCGACAAAAAGATGCGCCCTAGGGAGGAGAGTTAGTCCAACCTTATTTTGTTGAAAATATGTGGAGAGAGATCCACAAAGTAGGAATCCCTAGTTCCCGCAGCTGCACAGTGTCTTCTTCTCAGGTTAGCTCTGATACCATGTTAGATTTTTAACATTAAGCTAGCATTATATTAGGATCTTTTAACTAAGAGAAAAACAAGCACAACAATCAAGCACAAGAGACAATGAACATAGTGTTTTTCCTCGGGGAAACCATAAATGGAGAAAACCCCACAACTTCCTCAGAGATAGAATCAACACAAAAAGTAAAACCCCAAAATAGTAAGATGATCTCCCGACAGTAGTAGCCTCTTTCTTCCTAGCACCAATGTCTTCTTCTTCCTCAAATATGTGCTACAACTGAGTGTGAGTGAGTGTGTGATAAATAGAGAGGCTCACTCTCTATTTATTCTAATTCCTGACTTGACAATAACCTACTAGGGCCAACTTCTCTAGGAGAGTCTAATAACCCTAGTGCCCCGGAACTGCGGGAACTTTAACCCTTGACCAATAGGAGGGTTACCCACAATGACTTGACATGACTTGTTTACATTATAGAAACTCTCGATCGAAACATATGGGCATGACATGACTCAATTACATTATAGACACATCCTGAAATAAACACCGGGTTACAATACATAAGAAATACAAGTGAATACATTCCGAAGTTACAATTACATCAACATAATTCCTAGTTATGTAAGGCTGCAAGGGAAAGAACAAGGCGAATGGAGTTCATTTTTGTGACAGGAGCAAAGGGTTCATTGTAGTCAATCCCTTCAACTAGGGAAAAACCTTTGGAAACTACCTTAAGTCTTTCAACACTTCCATCTGATTCATACTTAGTTCTATAGACCCATTTACATCTGACAAGTTTTCTTCCTTTTGGAATAGGAACAAGATCCCAAGTATCGTTCGCCATTAAGGAACGATATTCTTCATCCATAGCTACATCGCAATTTGGATTTCCTGAAGCTTCTACAAAGGTTTCTAGATCATGATTCTCAGAAACTTGAGCCAAAAGAGAAGAGGCTCACTGAAACTAAGAACGTGTTTGACGTTGATCTCTAGGATCACCGAAAAGATCACCAACTAATTCACATGTTGAACAGACCCATCGAGGAAGCATTGGTGCTGGTACAACTAGAGGAACATGAGCAGGCGGAGGTGTATTTTCATCCCCACTGTCATCATAAAAAATTGGAGTTGGAAATATGTCAAGGAATTTGGAAGGAGAAGAAGGCACAATCATCGAATTAGACTCACAAGCCAAAGATGGCACAACCACCAAGTTAGGCTCGCGGGCCAAGAGATTTTCATCAAATTTAACATATCTTCTAATGATTATATCATGAGAATGTGGATTAAGAAGCCTATAGCCTTTAAATCTTTAGAATATCCAACAAATATGCACTTTTCACTTTTAGACTGCAATGCTTTCTATTTTTCATCCAGAATGTGAGCCCATGCTTCACTACCAAACACACGAAAGTGACTTACTTCTGGTTTAATTTTACTACATGCTTCTTCCAATGTTATACCTTGTAAG
Organism: Pseudotsuga menziesii; assembly: GCA_001517045.1. Classification (NCBI taxonomy): domain Eukaryota; kingdom Viridiplantae; phylum Streptophyta; class Pinopsida; order Pinales; family Pinaceae; genus Pseudotsuga; species Pseudotsuga menziesii. The sequence goes on along the minus strand of LPNX010409849.1, from coordinate 323,749 downwards.
ACTTTAGTTGGTTTGCGATTAACTTTGTAATTTGCACAATTTATGGCCTCAGCCCAAAATTTAAGACTTTGTCCCTTAGATTGGATCATACAATTAGCCATTTCTTTTAAAGTGCGGTTATTTCGTTCAGCTACACCATTTTGTTGTGGTGTATATGGAACAATGTGTTGTTGTTGGATTCCTTGTTTAGTGCAGAAAGTAGTGAACTTTTTGTTAACATATTATCCTCCATTGGCAGATCCTAACTTAATAATTTGATGACCAGATTGTTTTTCAACAAGTGCCTTGTAGGCCAAGAACATGTTAAATACTTCGCTCTTAAGTTTTAGGAAATAAACCCAAGTGCGTCTAGAGTAGTCATCAATGAAATTTAAGAAATATTTGAAACTAGAAAAGGAAGCAGATGGAAGAGGACCACTGAATTATGTTATACTATAAAAAAATACAAATGCTTTGCTAGAGCTACTCTTCACATCACCTTGTGCTTCATTCCTTATATCCCTAATAATCCTATCTTAGGGAAGTCCCCGTTGCTCTGCAAAACAACCAACCAAAAGTGTGAAGAGGGTTGGTGTGGTGACATTGTCCTCCCCTCTTGAGTTTCCCTTTGGGTATTATTGATATTATTTTAGAATTTAATCATACATGAAAGTTAGAGATGTAATATTTTTGGTGCCATTGACGAGGATAAAACCAAATTTCTCAAAAATTTAAAGATCGTTTCATGATATTTTGTGAGAGGATTATTATTGAAGATTTTTCTTCTCACACGGTGACTCCATGAAGAGACGAAGCATGTGTTCCTTTGCAAATTTTTGAAGGTGTTGTTGTATGTAGAGGTGAACACATGCAACATCTTGAAGGAACTTTAAAGGATCATCTTACTGACTCCACACATTGTTTTGTTTCGATATAAGGTATGATAATGGTGCATTTTTAGATTGGTACTCTCGTTTTGAAGTAAATAAATGGATTTCAAAGTTAAAAATCATGGCCCTTTGATTGACAAGAACTTTCCTCGACGTGATATTTTGGGTATCCCTAGATTTCCAAATGAGGGATATGATGTATTTTTTAATTACACTCAATCATTTCAAGGGTATGATGATTTGGACATCCTACACATTGCATCCTTCATCAAATTTCTGGTTTATTTTGATATTATTGATGAGGATCATTTGATGAGAGTATTTGTGTGTATTTTGTAGGATCATGCATTATAATTGTATGAAAATCCTTGTAAGAAGAAAATTTGTTCAATTGTATATTATTTCAAGGTGTTTCTCTAGCATTCGCATCATGAAAAAGAAGACAAGAATGAAAATAGTATTGAAGATCTTATTGCACTCCTACCTAGTATAACACATCATGATTCAAAAGAGGAATCCCTTGAAGAAGCACATGAACAATTCCATGATGAACATGGTGAAGTAATAATTAATACACCAATTTGTTCTCCTTATGATGGTGAGGGTTTGGTAAGATTGAGTTCTTATCAAAATATGAATTCGGTGTTTTATTTTATCATGATTTTGAGGAAATGTAGATGAAAGAGAAACCCTTGTTTGATGATGAGGAATATAGTGCACGCATCTCCCCTTTTCATGATTATTTAGATGCAAGGTTTCAAATTGTTGATTGTAGCATGGGCATGGAATATATGGAAAATTTTGGGGATCCCATCTGTGACACTTATAGTGATGCATCTATTGTGCAAATTGTATATTTGGAGCCTTTGGAACAACCAAACATAAATGAGGATTTGTGACCATATGCCAATATTTAAAAAGTTGATTTCAGTGATCATGTTGAGCACATTTTTGCACATTTGTTTCAACAATATCCACTAATTTTAGGGATATTTTGGGGGAAAATAATTAGGGTGATTTCTAGCTATGTTTGAAGGGTTTTGATGTAGGTTTTTTTGGCCATTTGGAGTAGGTTTATGGGCATAAAAATCCAGGTTTTTGGCCATTTGATGGCTGAAAATCTCTACCACATATTAGTGATTGTTTTTGTTGATGTCCCAACTCCCAAGTATGTGGTGGTCATTAAAATACACATTTGTGTTGATTTTTAATGTGTAAAGAAGGTACTCTAGCTGAAGATAGAAATGGTTGGAAATTTTCTAATTTATGGACCATTAATTCATGATAATTGTCCTACTTAAGAAACAATAGATTTTCCCCTTTGCTGAAAATATATAAATGTTGATCAATAGAAGACAATGCATTGCATAGTTGAACATACTTTGGATGTCCAAAACCAAGAGACATAAAATATGAAACTCCAACCCTAAAATTTCTCTGTGTGTGTTGTAGATGTGATCTTCATGAAAATTCCAGAAATATTTATACTACCTAAATGTTGTCAATATCTTGTGAGTGGGGCCTATTGGAAGGGACTCTATCTAATATTTTGTATGCTTTGATTAACATGTCTCTTGTTTGTCATGTTCTCAAGTGGATATTTTTTTGTGTGCATATTTGGTACTAACTTGATCGATTTTGGCCATTCCTGGTTGCATAATCATCCTATTTTACTTTTTGTATAGAATGCATGCATGTACAATCTCATATATATTAACATTTAAAAGAATCATGATATCCAACAATATCTTGGGAGAATGAATTTATGTTGATAACATAAGGTGACATAAACTCAATTTACAAAAAAAATATTTAGGTGTGGTTTTATAGTGTTGTCGAGGTTTGTTGGTGCAATTAGGGGTGTGGCATGCCCAATTCATAAACTTTGAAATTTATTGTGTTGCATATTGACCTTCACTTCATTTTTATAATAGAAGTGAACTATGCCAAAATCAATCTCACACATTTAGACATCATATAGAACCATATCATATGCAAGGAAATATGGTGTACTCATTCTCATTAATCATTATACATGATTTAAAAATCGACATATTTTATAGTCTTTATTTGTCCATGCGCTAATATATGATGTATTTTATGTGAAATATTGGACATAAAGGCTATGAAGAGTAAGGCATTGAAAGAAAAACGTGTCCCTAGCAATTATTGAAATGTAACAGAATACAAATGTGTTCGTAATGAACACATCACAACAAATGAAGAATATTTTCCATCTCTTGGATTAGAAAATAAGTAAGTAGTTACTCCTTGTACCTTTTCACTTCTATTCAATATATTTCATGAAAGTTGTATATAATCTATTTGATTATGTATGCAATATATTCTTTCGATTCTAATTTATAAGTTTTTTGTTTTACAGGGGAAAGTTGGATTCTATAGAAAATTAGAAGAAACAAAAGGTAAGAAAAGACATTTCGTTTCCAACTCGTGGAAGCCAACACCATGGTATATCAATACGTGGAGATGAAGTTGACAATAATAATGATCATATTTATGATATAAAAATGATCATGTCCAATATATTCCTAAAAATTTGGTATATTCTAGACAATCAAACTTGTGAGAACTTTATTTAAAATTAAAACAAAGATTTTAAGGCACACCTAATGGGATTGATAATATAGCTAGTGACACACCTGTTGTGGCCAATGAGGAACCAATTCATCCTTCTTCCACAAATGAAACACCAATTACATCTCCTCCAAATAAGATGCTAGGAGATACACCTGTTGTATCCACATATATGGGTGCTTTTTCATCACCCATTCCTAGTTCAGAAGGGAAAAAGGCCTACTTGGTTGAGGTGCAAGATGGCTAGCCTACTGGAACGAATGCTTCAAGGTGGGCCATAAATTTGTGCATGAGAATAAGCTCTCATTTGTATGTTACAAAATCCAACTTTGAAAATAAACATACAAGAAATGTTGATCAAGTGATCCAACAAATCGAAAATGATTTTGACACTATTGGTGGAAGGATTTACATTAAATATTACAAGCACATAATGAGAATTTTGATGATGAATTTGGGGCATAAATGCAGAAAATTATTATTGGATAGAAAAGATAGGAAGAGAAGCTTGACTCTCAAAGATATATGAAGGAAATTATGTGTGTTGAATATTATTTGGAAAAGAGTACAAGAGGGAATAAATAAAGATACCTTGTGAAGGCTTGGTATTTTTTTGGTCGAGGCAGGTTTCAAGCAAAACGAAACATATTTGTAAGTATATTGCTTTTTTAATGAATAGTGTACATTGTGTTATGCATTTTGATTTTCTATATCCAACTAATTGTGTGATGACAATGATTTGTAGGTTTATAGAAATAATAGAGTATTAACACCCTCTATGTTGAATAATTGAGGAAGGATGTGATCAAGAAATCATAAAGGCATATATAAAAATTGGTAAAGGGTTGGTAGTCATGAGTCTCTTATTAAAAATATGCACTTTGGTTAATTCACTGCATAATTCAAAGGTATATATTTATGAGCATGAAAATCTATGGTTGCAAATTGATCCGCTGGGAAAAGTTGCATGAGAAAGAAGTTTTGATGGAGAAGCGGAATTGGTTAACAAGATAGAAACATTGATAGCCAAGAGATAAAGAAAATAAAATCTACGGTCATGAGGTAGTCTATGATGTGAAGATGCACGGTTGAAAAAAATGAGAAAGGCTGGCAGATTATGTAGAACAGGTTTGATCCAATGGTTCAGACAAGAGATGAAGTCTTATAAACGATCATAGTTTACTCTAGAGTGCAAAGCTGTGAGATAATTAAAAAGGATGAGTGGTAGCGGAATTTAAACCACTTTCCATGTGGCGAATTTTAGTGAGTTCCGCTGAGGAAAGTGGTAAAGGAAAAAAAACTTGTTGAGGGTCTCAGAATGATTCATTGTATAAAAGGAGAGTTGACCAAGGTAAATTCATTTTGTTTGCACGCTGCTGGTGAAAAGAACAAGGGACAATGTGCCATCTTTTTCCGAAATTCAACTTCTACGTATCCAACAGTTACCAGGTAAGCCTTAAAACACTGAGACTTTGTTGAAGACTTGTTACTGTTGTTCTATTATGGAGAAGGAACAGGGTTCAAGAATATTGTGCAGAGTTCTAGATGACAGAGAAGAGGTTTTTGTTGATAGGGAGAGGAATGTGTTTGACCCTATTCTATCAGTATGTAGAGTATCAATTTCAAAAGAGCGTTTGTGGCAGCATAATTCACAAGGGAATGATATTCTAAATGTTTGCAGTTCTTTCTTATATTACTTTGTTATTGAACAAACCCTACCTTTCCCTAAATTTGTCGAATGGTGTGCGAATAGTTATTCATCTTCCAAAAGATTTATTATGAGTCATACAACATCAAAAATCCTTTGTAGAGTTGACGTGAAAACTGTTCATGGGGTATTGAGTCTACCTGATGAGTTTCAATCAGACATTTTAGAATTGACAGATGATAACCCTACTATTTCATTTGGGCTAAAGGTTGAAATTATAGATGATGAATAAGTTCCTCCATTTTATTTGAGTTTGAATGTGCATGGTATGGTTTTAAATAATTCCATGTTAGACTCAGGTGCATCACATAATTTAATGCCTAAAGGAGTAGTTGAAAGTTTGGGATTGGAAGTTATGAGGCCATATAAAGATTTGTATTATTTTTATTCTAAGAGGGTGAAGTGTCTTGGTCTAATTAAATATATGGTAGTGACTTTAAATAAATTTCCAGCCAAAACAGTAGTGATGGATGTTGTCATAGCAGACATTCCACCAAAATTTGGAATATTGTTATCAAGATATTGGACTTGCAAGTTAAAAGGTAGTTTACAAATTGACATGGCATGCACCACTATTCCTGTCCAAAATGGGAGTAGGAGGTTATACAGTGAGAAAAGAACTCCTTATCTAGTAAGCAGCCAAGATAGACCTAATATTCATCATATATATGTTGTCGATACTAATTTGGGCTCTTCTATTTTCTTTAATGATACTGTCCAATGTGATTTGGAATCTACATTACAAACTAAATCTGAAAAGAATGAAGAAGAAGTAAAGGAGCAAGATGTTTTGGAAAAGAAACAAAAAAGAGATGGATTGTGGATAATGTATTTTGATGGGTCTGAGGCAAAGGTTGGTGTTGGTGCTGGTGTATATATAATTTCTCCTATCAGGGATTTTAAAGCTTTATGATATAAACTAACATTTGAATGCACAAATAATGTGGCTAAGTATGAAGCTTTATTACTTGGGCTACACACATTGAAATATCTGGGAGCACAAAGGATATGAGTTCTAAGAGATTCAGAGCTTGTAATAAACCAGGTGAATGACAGTTATCAAACTAGACATCCCCAGATGAGGGATTATAGAAATGAAGTATGGGATATGTTTGGTAACTTTTTTCACAGAACATACAATTAAGGTGGTTCCTAGATATGAGAATACAATAGCTAATTCTTTGGCAGTTTCTGCTAGTAAATTTAAAACTCCAAGTGTTGGTCAAAGGGAATATCAAGTGGATATTGTAAATGGACCGTCCATACCTGATAATTCTAAATATTGGAAGGTATTTGAAAATGATATGAAAATAAAAATATTTTTAGAATTATCTAGGGAGTTTGTGAACACTCATATTGATGGTGAAAATGATAATTGTGAAAATTTCCAAGTTGCTAAAGAAAGTGAAGAAGAAAAGATTAATAATGAAAAATTGAAGGGAACTCTAAGAGGAAAGGATATCATTCAATTAAAAAGTAATTTTATACCAAGAGGTTTGATCCCCTTAGAGAATTTTTTTTATCAAAATGATGTTGCTAAAGATCCAAAAGTGAAACCTACTGATAATGCTATTGAGGATAGAAATATTGGTAGTGAAGAGAATCCAAATATTGTGAAGCTCTCTAAAAACCTACCTACCAAAGAAAAGGAAGAATATGTGAACTTGATGAAAAAATATACAGATGTGTTTTCCTGGAGTTATGAAGATCTCAAAGAATATGATACTTCAATAATACAACATACTATTCCAATCAAACCTGGAGAAAAACCTTTCAGACAGAAACTTAGAAGAATAAATCTAAAGCTGTTGCCAGTAATTGAGAAGGAAATCAAAAAATTGTTTGATGCAAAAATTATTGTGACTTTGAGATTCTCAAGGTGGATTGATAATTTAGTTCCTGTCAGAAAGAAAAATGGAGAAATAAGGCTTTGTATAGATTTTAGGAATTTGAATAAAGTCTCAATGAAAGATAATTATCCTTTACCAAAGATGGATCATATTTTGCAGAAATTGGTCGGATCAGAAAGAATTTCAACTATGGATGGTTTTTCAGGATACAATTAGATTAAGGTGTTACCTGAAGATCAAGAAAGGGCTACTTTTACCACACCATGGGGCACTTTTATGTATGCAAAGATCCCTTTTGGTTTGATGAATGTAGGGGCTACCTTCCAGCGTGCCATGGATATTGGTTTTGCAAGAGAAATAGGTAAATTTGTGGTAATTTATATGGATGATATCACGGTATATTCAATATCTGATAGGGAGCATATTCACCATTTGGAAAAAGTTTTTATAAAATGCAGAAAATTTGGTATATCATTGATTCCAAAAAAATCAAATTTTGCATTAGAGGAAGGAAAGATGTTGGGACACATAATTTCAAAGGATGGAATAAATATTGATCTTGATAGAGTTAGTGAAATTTTGAAGGTAGGAGAACCAAGAAGCAAAAAAGAAATACAATCATTCCCAGGACAGGTAAATTTCTTGAGAAGGTTTATTCCCAGTTTTGCTGAAATATTAATGAATATCACAAATATGCTGAAAACGGGTCATGAAATAAAATGGATAACAGAGGATAAGAAATATTTCAAAGAAATAAAACAATCCATTTCAGAATCTCCAGTGTTGGTGAGCCCAAACTTCAATAAATATTTATTAATATTTTCATATGCTTCAAAACATACTATTGCTGCAATTTTGCTACAAAAGAATAATGAAAATATGGAGCAACCTATAGCCTTTTTTAGTAAGATGTTGAGATATGGGGAATTAAAATATGATATTATGGAGAAACAAGCATATGCTTTGGTTAAGGACTTAAAATATTTTAGGGTGTATATTCTTCATTCACATATAATTGCTCATGTTCCAACTAGCGCAGTAAAAGGGATTCTTACACAGCCTGATCCAGAAGGAAGAAGAGCGAAATGGATAGCAACATTATTGTAGTATGATATAGAAATTATGCCTACCAATTTGATTAAAGGGCAAGGACTCGTAAAAATGTTGCCAGATTCAAATTGTGAATCTTTACAGCTTAACTTCTTATCCAATCAATCTCATCAGTTGGACATAGGGGTGGAGGTGACGATTGATTTCACTACATCTCCATGGTATTCTGATATTATTCATGTTCTTCAAAATTTACAAGTTCCTGCAGGATTGAGTAAAACTAGAGCAAGATCTGTGAAGTTGAAAGCTGCTAAATTTTGTACTTTAAATCAGCATATTTATTAGAAGGATCCTGGAGGTGTGTTACTTAATTGCCTTTTAGAAAATGAATCCCAACACGCAGTGAAGGAATTTCATAAAGGATACTTTGGGGGACATAACTCTTGGAAAGTGACAGCAAACAAAATTTTGAGAGCAGGTTTTAATTATCCATCATTGCTTTTGGATGTGTACAAAGAAACTAGCACATGTCACCAATGCTAGATTTTTTATGGTAAGAGAAAGCTAATTCCACTTCCTCTTAATCCAATAACAGTAGAAGCTCCTTTTCAGTAGTGGGGTTTGGATTTCATTGGAGAAATAAACCCAAATTCTTCAGGACAACATAAATGGATTCTAACAGCTACAAACTATTTCACGAAGTGGATTGAAGCAATACCTACCAGGAGAGGTACTGAGACAGTAATTATGGATTTTCTTGAATAAAATATATTGGCTAGGTTTGGGTGTCCTAGAAGAATAGTGATTGATAATGCAGCAGCTTTTAAATCCAAAAAGATGATTAATTTTTGTCATAAATATTGTATTAGTCTAAATCATTCAATTGCTTACTATCCACACGGAAATAGATTGGCAGAGTCTTCTAATAAGAGCCTGGTAAGAATTATTAAGAATTTGTTAGAAGATAACAAAAGAGATTGGCACACCAAGCTTAAGTATGCTTTGTGGGCTGATAGAATTAGCACTAAAAGGGCAATTGGAATGTCTCCTTTTCAATTAGTATATGGAACTGAAGTCATTTTCATAGCATCGTTGGGTGTACCAGTTACGAAATATTTTCAAAAATAGCAGGAAGAGCCAAACCATATGCAGAGAAGAATAAACCAAATTATCGAATTAGAGGAGAAAAGGAATAAAGCTTATGATAAAGTGCAGATACACCAAGAAAAAATGAAAAATACTTTTGATAGAAGGGTGACAGAAGAACAGTTCCAAATTGATGACCTGGTATTAAAATGGGATGCTCCTAGGGAAGACAAGCATGGAAAATTTGACCACATGTGGGTAGGTCCTTATGTTATTGCAGGTCACAGAGGGGAAAATGCATTCATTCTGGATTATCTAAATGGGGTTTTGCTAGAGAGTAACCCTGTTAATGGAATATTTTTGAAACATTACCTATCCTAAGGTGGAGGGTAAAATTTGTACCATAGTTTGTAAATATTTATTTTCTTGAAAGTAGTACATATGGCAAAGCGAATATTTTTGAAGCCCGGAGTGAAGGCCCTAACATTTTGGAGGGTAGAAATTTTTCTTTATTTAGAAAATATATATCAGAGAAAAAGTAAAAAGTTTGGATGTTTGGATACAAAAGTTAGAAACAATCACCTGGTCTACGAGTTCTTTGATATCTCACGAGGAGGATATCATCCATAGTTGGAGCTAGTTGTTAACACCCTCTATGTTGAACAATTGAGGAAGGATGTGATCAAGAAATGATAAAGGCATATATAAAAATTGGTAAAGGGTTGGTAGTCATGATTCTCTTATTAAAAATATGCACTTTGGTTAATTCATTGCACAATTCAAAGGTATATATTTATGAGCGTGAAAATCTACAGTTGCAAATTGATCCGCTGGGAAAAGTTGCATGAGAAATAAGTTTTGACGGAGAAGCAGAATTAGTTAACAATATAGCAAGATCGACGGCCAAGAGATAAAGCAAATAAAATCTACAGTCATGAGGTAGTCTGCGATGTGAATATGCACGGTTGAAAAAAATGAGGAAGGCTAGTGGATTGTGTAGAAAAGGTTTGATCCAACGGTTCAAACAAGAGATGAAGTCTTATCAATGGTCATAGTTTACTTCGGAGCACAAAGCTATGAGATAATTAAAAAGGATGAGTGGTAGTGGAATTTAAACTGCTTTCCACGTGGCAATTTTTAGTGAGTTCTGGTGAGGAAAGCGGTAAAGTAAAAACAACTTGTTGAGGGTCCCGGAATGATTCATTGTATAAAAAGAGAGTTGACCTAGGTAAAGTCATTTTGTTTGCACGCTACTGGTGAAAAGAAGAAGGGACAGTGCGCCATATTTTTCTGAAAGTCAACTTCTATGTATCCAACAGTTACCAGGTAAGCCTTAAAACATTGAGACTTTGTTGAAGACTTGTTACCATTGTTCTATTATGAAGAAGGAGCAAGGTTCAGGAATATTTTCCAGATTTCTAGATGAGAGAGAAGAGGTTGTTGTTGATAGGGAGAGCAATGTATTTGACCCAATTCTATCAGTACGTAGTGTATCAGTTTCAAAAGATCGTTTGTGGAAGCATAATTCACAATGAAATGATATTCTAAATGTCTGCAGTTCTTTCTTATATTACTTTTCTATTGAACAAACCCTACCTTTCCCTGAATTTTTCAAATTCTGTGTGAATAGTTATTCATCTTCTGAAAGAGTTATTATGAGTCATACAACATCAAAAATCCTTTGTAGAGTTGACGTGAAAACTGTTTGCGGAGTATTAAGTCTGCCTGATAGTTTCCCTGAAAATTTTGAATCTTTCAATGAGCAAGTCTTTATTGAATTGTATAAAAATTGTAAAACATAAGTCAAATGTCAGTTTTTATCCAGTATTCTGAAAGATGGTCAGTTGTTAGAGGGTTTATTTCTGCCATACAATGTCAATATTTGTTGATGTATTTGTAACTTCAGAATGTATTCACTTATATATCTTATGTCTTGTACCCCGATGTTTATTCCGGGATGTGTCTGTAATGTAATTGAGTCATATCATGCCCCAATGTTCCGATCAAAATGTTATATAATGTAAACAAGTCATGTCATGTCATTGTGGGTAACCCTCCTATCTTCTAAGGGTTAAAGTCCCTGCATTTTCAGGGCACTAGGGTTATTAGACGCACCTAGTGAAGTCGGAACTAGTTGGGTTAAGTCAAGTCAGGAATTAGTATAAATAGAGAGCTAGCCTCTATATTTATCACACACTCACTCACACTCAGTTGTAGAGCATAGCTGAGGAAGAATAAGACAATGGGGCTAGGAAGAAAGAATTTACTACTATCGGGAGATCATCTTACTATTTTGGGATTTTCTATTTGGTGTTGATTCTATCTCTGAGGAAGTTGAGGGGTTTTCTCCATTTATGGTTTCCCCAAAGAAAAACACTGTGTTCATTGTCTCTTGTGTTTGATTGTTGTGCTTGTTATTCTCTCAATTAAAAGATCATAATAATGCTATCTTAATGTTAAAAATCTAACATGGTATCAGAGCTAACCTGAGAAGAAGACATTGTGCAGCTGTGGGAACTAGGGATTCCTATTTTTTGATCTCTCTCCACATATTTTCAGCAAAATAAGGTTGGAATAACTCTCCTCCCTAGGGCGCATCTTTCTGTCGAAGCAGAATCCAATTCTAAGGTTTTTCAGTTTTGGACCCGACACTACTACTAGAAATTAGGGCTTTTCACAGAAGAGGAATTTTTCAGTGAGCGCAGGCCTGGATTGATCTCCTCCCCAAAATAAAAGTTAGGGTTCAAGATTAAATCATTTGGTTAGATAGTACTATGGAAAAGAAAAACCCTAATCTGCTCGTGAACCAACACTGTGGAATTTCAACTCCAAATCCAGATCCGACATCTTGACCTGGTAAGATCTAAATATTTTGTATTTCCATTTGAGGTTCTCAGTTAAGGTGTCTCATCATACCAATATTGATGAAAATATTGAGGGAGCTAATAATTTTCGAGCCTGGAAGTATAGGATCTCCTTGGTGCTGGAAGAGAATGGGTTGGAGTCCTACATCAATGAGGAAGTTCCAGTTTGAGAGGGAGATGAGGCTAAGGCCTTACATAAGAAGAAGTTGGTTATGGAAAAGAGGATTATTGCTGATTCAATCAAGGATCGCCTCATACCTCAGGTGTCCTCCCTCAAGCCACCTAAAGCTATCTTTGATGCCCTAACCAAATTGTTTGAAGGGAAGAACATAAACCAGAAGATGACCTTGAGGAACCAGGTCAAGAATGTGAAGATCCAGAATGTAGAGACCATCCATTCTTACTTTAAAAGGGTCTCCCAGATCAAAGAACAACTTGAAGCAGTATATGAAGAAGTGGAGAATGCATAAATTGTAATGACCACCTTAAATGGTCTCCCTTGGACATGGGACTCTTTCATTCAAGGGATTTGTGCCAGAAAGAAGTTAGTCAAGTTCAGCAGCTATGGGAAGAATGCTCTCAAGAAGAAGCTCAGATAGCAAATCAAGAAGAGAAGATGGGAAGTGAAGATCAAGCTCTCACAGTATAATCCAAGAAAAGCAGATCTAGCCACCACAGAAGTAAGTACTCTCATCAAGGGAATAACTTTAGAAATACTAGAGATAATTCTAATTTCATTTGCTATACATGTGATGAAAGAGGACACTTTGATAGAGATTTTCCTAAGAACAAAAGTAGCTCTCACAATAAGAAGGGAAACAAGAGAAGACCTCATGCTCATGCTGTAGAAGATGATGAACCTTGCACAAAGAGAAATAGACAAGTCAGTGATGATTCTTCAAGTGATGAAGAATATGTTTTGATTTCTGCTCTCACGAGAACTATCACACATGGAAGAGATGATTGGCTTATAGACAGTGGTGCTTCCAAGCATATGACAGGATTCAAGGAATGCTTTGTGAAATTATCTGAACATGAATCACCACACAAGGTGAAACTTGGAGATGACTACCAATATCCAATAAAAGGTAGTGGGGAATCCTCCTATAAGCTAGACTCTGGAAAGTCCATCAAGATGAAAGATGTATTCTTTGTACCTGGACTAAAGAAGAACCTCCTCTCCATACCCACATTAGATGCAAAAGGAATGAGGGTTGCATTTGTAGATGGCCAAGTCCTCATGTAGCCAAAATAAAAGTCTTTCGATGATGCAGTAGTGATTAGAGAACAAGAAGGAGGACTATACAAATTCAAGGGCCAACCAGAACAAGCTTTGGTTCATGACTCGGTAGAACCAAATGAGCTTTGGCATAGAAGGCTTGTACATGTGCATTACAGAGCACTACCACTTGCAAGCAAATTTGTTGAAGGTCTCCTAGAAATGCAGACAAAACATGAAGGTGTATGCAAAGGATGTGAGAAAGGAAAGAACACAAAGAAGAATTTTCCAAGTAGCGAGATCAAGGAAAAAGGAATCTTGGAAATCATCCACTCCGATGTATGTGGTCCAATGTCATCCAATTCATTAAGCGGGTATGCATACTATGTTTCTTTTATTTATGATTTTCCTAGGAAGACATGGATCTACTTCATGAAGAACAAAGATGAAGTATTCAGAAAGTTCAAGGAATTCAAAGCCTTGATTGAGAACCACACTGAAAATAAGATCAAAACCTTTCGATCAGATAATTGTAGAGAATTCACATCAAATGAATTCAAAGAGTTGTGCAAAGACTCAGGGATTAAGAGGGAGTTTCCCACTCAATATAATCCACAACAGAATGGGATTGCAGAAAGGAAGAATAGAACTATCATGGAAGCTACAAGAGCAATGCTTCATGATCAAGATCTTCCTATTCATCTTTGGGTAGAAGCTGCCAGAACAACAGTGTATGTACAAAACCGTAATCCACAAAGAGTACTCGAGAACAAGACTCCTAAAGAAGTCTTCTCCAGCAAGAAACCAGAAGTCATCCATCTTAGAATATTCGGTTGTCCTGTGTACATACACATTCCGAAAGAAAAGAGGACGAAGTTAGATCCTTCAGGAAAGAAGGGTATATTTGTGAGATACTCTGAAAGCTCGAAGGCTTACAAAATATACTTCCCAGGGTTCAAGATGATTGACATTAGTAGAGATGTAACATTTGACAAAGATTCAGCCTACATCAAATCAAGGAAGAAACCAGCTAAAGAACCTAAAGAAATAAGAGAACCCAGAATTCATGATACAATCATGAACGAAGAAATTCAAGAAGAAGATCGAGAATTAGAAGAACCTCAAGAACCTGTAGATCCACCTCTAGAGAAGAATCCTCATAAGAGGAAAACTGCTTGGGTATGTGAAATTATCCAAGGTGCAGAAAGATATGGAGCTTCAGAAGAAACACCTAGAGGAAGAAAGAGAACTAGATCTTGCTCTAGTTACGTAGCCTTACTATGTGACATTATTGATAAAGAACCTTCCAACTATGAAGAAATGGCAGAACGAAAAGAATGGAAGGATGCTATGATCGAAGAGTATCAATCGATCATGAAGAATGGTGTTTGGGATGTTGTCCCAAGACTAGAAGGGAAGTCCATTGTAACTTCCAAATGGATCTACAAGATCAAGCATGCTGCAGATGGCAGCATCGAGAAATATAAAGCTAGATTTGTGGCTTGTGGTTTCTCTCATAAAGAAGGAATAGATTATGAAGGAACCTTTGCACCTGTAGCCAGATACACTTCCATCAGATCAGTACTTTCTCTGGCTGCAATGATGAAATGGAAGATACACCAAATGGATGTCAAGACTTCCTTCTTGAATGGTGTAGTAGAAGAGGAAATGTATGTGGAACAGCCACTCAGTTTTGAGACACATGACAGGGAGTCTCATGTGTGTAGATTGAAGAAATCCTTGTACGGTTTGAAATAGGCACCCAGGACATGGTACAGTAGAATTGATGGTTTCCTATCCAGATTGAGCTTTACCAAGAGTAAAGTAGATTCCAACATTTACTACAAGGTTGAAGATGGCAACCCAATGATACTCTTGCTGTATGTGGATGATCTGTTTGTAATAGGTATGGATGGGTTGATTGCTGATACTAAGAGGAAACTTGCTACCGAGTTTTAAATGAAAGAATTGGGTATGATGCACTATTTCTTAGGCATGGAGGTGTGGCAGAATGTGGATGGAATCTTCCTTGGACAATGGAAATATGCAGTAGAGATTCTGAAGAGATTTGGGATGATGGACCGCAAGGCCATAACCACACCTATGGCATCAAGCCTGAAGCTATTGAGTGATGATTCATCAGAAGTGGTTGATGCCATGATGTATCATCAGATGATTGGGTCCTTGATGCACCTAATGAACATGAGACCAGATATTTGCTTTGCTGTGAACACCTTGAGCTAGTTCCTAACAGATTCTAGACATGTTCACTTGATTGCTACAAAGCATATTTTGAGGTACCTAAAGGGTACAGTTGATTATGGGCTCAAGTATGAGGCGAATCAGAAGATTAACCTGGAAGATTATGTTGATTCAGATAGGGAAAGAAGTGCCATCGATAGGAAGAGCACTTCAAGATGTTGCTTCAGTAAGGGATCAGGTGTGATCTCTCGGTTTAGCAAGAATAAATCCTATGTGGCACTGAGTACATCTAAAGCAGAGTATGTTGCAGCTTGTTCAGCTAGTTGTGAGGTAGAATGGCTGAGGAATCTATTGTCTGATTTATTTGATCTCCAGATGGATGCTACTTGTATATATTGTGACAACCAGAGTTGTGTGAAGTTGTCAGAGAACCCAGTGTTCCATGACAAGTCAAAGCATATCGAGATCAAATATCACTATATCAGGGATATGGTGTAGAGAGGAGCAGTGAAGCTCCATTATGTTGTGACAGACGAACAGATATCTAATGTATTGATGAAGCCATTGGCTAGAGTGAAGTTTGAGTACTTCAGGGAGAAGCTTGTTGTTCTCCAGATCAAGGTTCCCTCTAAGGGGAAATGATGAGACCTAGAGCCATTCTGATATGGGAGAGGATTAGGTTCCTTCCATGGTCAGATGTAAGGGCTGATCCATTTTGTCATGGTGAGAGGATTTGGTTCCTTCCATGTCAGATGTGAGTGCTAAGCCATTCTGATGTGACTGTAGGATTGGTTCCTACATGATTAGATGTAAGGGATGAATGCCATTCTTGGAATGGAGGCACCTAGTCAGTTACCAGGAATACTCAGTCTGGGACTAAGGGCCATTCTGATATGACTGTAGGATGTAGTCTTACATGATCAGATGTGAGTGCATGGCCATTCTGATGCGATTGAGGGATGTGTCCCACTTGATTAGATATAAGGGTTGATTCCATTCTCTAGGAGAATGGAGGCACCTGGTCAGTTACCATGAATCCTCAATCTGGGACTGAGAGCCCTTTTGATGTGATGTGTTTACACATGGTCAAATGTAAGTGCAGAGCATTTCTGACAGGATGAGGTTGGATATAAGTGCTGAGCCATTCTGGATCGATGTGTTTACACATGGTCAGATGTGATTTCTATGCCTTTATGACAAGATGGGGTCGAATGTAAGTGCAGAGCCTTTCCGACAAGATGAGGTCAGATGTAAGCACTGAGCCATTCTGGCGCGATGTGTTTACACATGGTCATATGTGAGTGCTGGGTCTTTCTAAAAAGATGAGGTAAAATGTAAGAGTTGGGTGGGCCTTTCTGACTTAGGGTCAGATATAAGTGCTAAAGACCTACATGAAGGGTAGGCCTACAACCAGCATGAAAAAGGGCTAGCTCTGTAGAACTTCCTATGACGAGAAGAATCAAGATAGCACCATTCTAAGATAGCATATGATGATGATCCAGACTTGATGATGATCCAAATATGATGATGATCTAGACTTTATGATGATCCAAATCAAGTGATGATATAGATGTGATGATGATCTAGCAGTGATGATCCAGTAGTCGCGATGATCCAGATCCCGTGATGAAGAAGAGTTGAAGAAGAAGAAGGCTTAGAAGATGACTTGAAGATGAAGAAAACTCGAAGATGAAGAAGACTCGAAGACGAAGATGACTTGAATACAAGGAAGACTTGAAGACAAATAATATTTGAAGATGAAGATGATGAGATGATCCAGTCGATATAAATAAGAAGACTAGTGCTGAAAATTGTATCGAAAGAATACCTTCCTAGTTAAGAGGGAGTGTTGATGTATTTTTAACTTCAGAATGTATTCACTTATATATATTATGTCTTGTACCCCGATGTTTATTTCGAGATGTGTCTATAATGTAATTGATTTATGGCATGTCCCGATGTTCCAATTGAGATGATCTATAATGTAAACAAGTCATGTCAAGTCATTGTGGGTAACCCTCCTATTGTCTAATGGTTAAAGTCCCCACAGTTCCGGGGCACTAGGGTTAATAGAATCACCTAGTGAAGTCGGCCCTAGTTGGGTTTAGTCAAGTCAGGAATTAGTCTAAATAGAGATCTAGCCTCTATATTTATCACACACTCACTCACACTCAGTTGTAGTGCATAGCTGAGGAAGAAGAAGACACTGGGGCTAGGAAGGAAGAAGTTACTGCTGTCAGGAGATCATCTTACTATTTTTGGCTTTTCTATTTGGTGTTGATTCTAAATCTGAGGAAGTTTCGGGGTTTTCTCCATTTATGGTTTCCCCGAGGAAAAAAACTTTGTTCATTGTCTCTTGTGTTTTATTGTTGTGCTTTTTATTCTCTCAGTTAAAATATCCTAATGATTCTAGCTTAATGTTAAAAATCTAACAATATTTCAAGGAGGAGTTCCAATTGTTCATGTCACTTGTTAGTCAAGTTTTGGGTTTGGATGATGATACGTATATCAACGAAGTCATCTTAGGTTTTTTGTTCAGTATAGGTTCAACTAACCATGAATCCCATTCAGTTTGTTATTTTAATCTTGATGAGTATTTAGACAAAGTAATACATACCCAATTGATTGAATTTCCTAAATTCAGGTTCTTTAGGTATCAATCATATTTGTTGAACATGCTTTTGTGTTCGAATGTATCAGAGTTGCAGTTCTTGTCTACCATGTTCTCTCTAGACCTTCTAAAATAGATTAACATGTTTGAGTTCATTAATACAATCATGGCTAAGATATACAAATTGCTTTTCAATGATGTCTTGCCAAGGGTGTTGGAAGATATGAGACTTATGTTGCAATCTTCTTAAGAAGACAAAACAGGAGATTGGTTTTTACATAAATAATTTACTATTCTTAGAGTGTATGGGTTCACTGGAGAACCATACAGATTATTGTCTTTCTTGACCCCAAGAATATTCACATTATAGTTCATGATATAGAGGTTATATGCAGAAGAGGAACATTTTGGGGTGTTTAAAAAATATTCTAATGTTAAATTTCCTCTCAAAGTCGATCCTTTCATTTTTAAGAATAAAAGCGCCTTGTTAGTCATTGAGAAATTGTTAGAAGTTATGGATTTTCAAAACGAGGGAAAAGTGAATTATGACCCACACCATATTATTTCTTAGAGGAATCAACTGAACAAAAATAAGCCATTTGATCATCAAATTGTTGAGGGATTAGACAAAATAGCAAATCTGTCTAATTTTGAAGAAAATATAGAAGCTGATGAAGATAGGAGGGACAGATTGGTTGTAGCAGCTCAAGCATTTGTTAATTCTAGCATTATGAATAAAAGGACTCTTTCTGAAGCAGATGGCATGGATGTAGATGAAGATATTTCCCATAAAAATATCAAAACGCATCCTCAAGATGAGAAAATTATTTCAGAAGAAATATTTTCAAAAGAATTAAAGAAGATGGTCTTGTTCCAGAAAAACTTTGTACATATGCATCAATATTCTTTCGGAGATGAAAGTAAAATAGAGCCCAGTTCCTGTTACAAATCCAGGATAGACTTAAGGTCGAGTTATGTTGATAAAGAAATGCAGTCATCGGAGGAAACTAAGAATCTACTTCCTCGAGTTAAGAAATTAATCAATCAACATACTTCATTGATTTCTACTCGAGACGCAGAGAGGAATACCCTAAAATTTGCTTTGGTAAGTGATAAGAAAGTGTCTGAAATGGAGGTGAAGCTGGAAAAGATCAGTCTTCCTGATAAAATACAGCTCCATAAACAAACTGGAGATGTTATTTATTCTGATTTGTCACATGCAATTGTGAAAATTACTAAATTACAGTCTCTTGTAGATAAGATGGAAGTTCAATTGAAGGATGAGAAGGTTGAAAATAAAGCAAATTTGATTCAAATTAAAAAGGTGCAAGGAGATGTTATAAGCTTAGGGACCAAACCAAGTAATATGTAGGCGACCAAGAAACTTCTAGAGGAGAAGGATAATACCATTCAAGTGTTGAAAAAGAAGCTTAAAGTCCCTAATGTTGAACATGTTCAATCTTCAGAATTGTTTTCATTTCAAGTAGAAAAAGAGAAAGTCTATCAATAAATGATGGGTTATAAAGGAAAATCATTGAAGATGCAAGAGGAGAAAAAAAAATGGGAGGAAGAAAGGGATGAATTGATAGCTGAGATTGCAAAGTTGAAAAAAGATCAAAATGATGAAAAAGAGTTTATGGAAGAACTGATGAATCAACCCTTTGTTGATATTGATTTACCCCTTGTTAATGTTGAAAGACCATTAAATGAATTTTCTGTAGATGCTTAATTAGTTCCTATGTCTCATATGAGCTTGAAAGAAGTGGAGATTAAAGAATTGAAAGATGAGAATCAAAAGATCAAGTCAGAATTGGCTAAGAGCATTGAAGAGAAGAATAAAGTGTGGAATGATAAAAGCTAGTTATAGAAAAAATTCAATGAATTAAAAGAAAAAAATATAGGAAGAGCTCCTTTACAGGGAGCTAAACATTTGATTTGGGATACTTTGTCTGTGCAAATCACTAAGTTCAGGCATTATTTAAATTTTATTGATGATGAAAGTGCACTAGTAAATTTGGCTATTCAAAGATTGAAAATGGCCAATGAAATTATGGAAACGAAGCCTTTGAATACTGCTCACAATGCTGTGAATTTCTTGAATTCTTTAACATATCAAAATTTGCAGGACATTGGGATCAAAGATAGGGTAGCAATTGTGTTATGGGCGAAGAAGTTTATCAATAAACATCAACTCATGAAAGTGGTGTAGGATAATGCGAATAAAATGTCTTCTCAAATAAAGGATTTCAGGAGTGCTTTTAAAGATTTATTTGATGATGGTCTCCCTTCTTTTTGGGATGACTAAGGACGGTTGTTTTCCCAAGAACAATATCACATCTTATTGGTACAAAATTGCATGGATCATTCCAAATTTGAAGATTTAGTCAAAGGGTTAACAAGAAAGGTTATTGTGGAAAAGTTGATAGAAGACTTTGAGATATTAGAGGGGTTTTTAATTATTAAAAAAGGATTACCAACCGTGTCTTATAAAGCTTATGTGGATTTGGAGGTGTCAATAAGAGAGATGATAGGGTATGACACTCTAAATGTGGAACAGTGGAAGATCATCGAGAAATTTGGGAAGACCAAATACATACTACATTCATGAAGACAGGTGTTGCAGTTCGGGAAGTTGTTTGTTCATGATGCCTTGCAATTACGAAGTTTGATATAATAAAGGAATATGTTATTTCAATCAAAGCATGTAATTATTGTTCCTAGTTATTAGGGATATGGTTACAAAAACTTATGATTAACATATTAGTTGGTTATTGATCTTCTTGGGAAGACACTATTTTTGTATATATTTGAATTTGTTTGATGTATTGAGGGATGGAACCCGTAATTTTGGACTGATTTTTTTTGTGAGAACTTATTTTAAATAAAATTACAAAGCCGATTGCTAGTTGATCTTCAAAGATTCATGTGTTTTTTCTGTTACAGTATGTGCCTTCTTTCCCTGTGAATGTTTTCTAATTTTTTACCTTCCATTCTGTTTTGTTTCATATCTGAACATAGTGTTTAATAGTTTCAGAATTCATACATGTTATGCACTGGCTATTGTTTCAGATATTCATAAATATTTCCTCTAAAGTTGATATGGAATTCATCTTTTGTTGCTCTATATTAATGGACTGTTCATGTTTCTCTCCTATCGCCTGAAAATCAATGAATGACTGTAACTGAATTATTATCTTTCCTTTGTTGAAATTCTGTGTATGAAGCTTTGTATTATCTTTATATGTTTTGATTCCATTTCCCAATGGTTATATGTGTTATTTCAACCATCTGTATAACTTAAATTGTTGACTCCAATATCTAGCCTTGTTAAATTTATATCTGAGACATCCCTCTCTAGAAAGAAAAGCCAGTTTCTTTCTAAAAGTGGTTTTTGTTGTTACCTTAAGATTACCTTTCACAACCTTGGGTATATTTTGAGTGCTAACATAGAGAACTGGGTGTGAGTGAAATGTCTCAATATATGGAAGAAATAGTAAATTCTAAACATAATTATATGTCAAAAAATCCTATAGAAATTCCCTTGCCATCAATTTAATTCAAGAAGGAGCCATGCATATTGTTGAAAACGATAGTGAGGATTATAATTATGCAATAAAATGTATAAATGGGTTGGCAGAGACAATGTCGACCATGGCCTCCTCCATTGAACATCTTGTTGTTGAATGGAAAAAGAACGAATTTAATATTGATTTAGATGAGGTAATTTAATTATCATTCCCCTGCAACCATTTGTCACTTGAATTTTTAATATGTTGATGTTTTGATTCCATTTCCCTTTACTCACGAAGCCTCTTTTTTTTTAATGGAAATTCCTATGAATCATAGGAAAAAATTGTAAATCTGGGTGGTGCAAGAATGTTGAAACATGCAAAAAAGGGCAATGAACATGTAAAGGTATGAATTGAATCAGTATCAATTTCTTTGGATATATACAATGCCTATATGTTGCTATTATAGTGTTATTCAGATTGATTCTTGATTCAGAATCTGATTTAATTGGTTTAGGTTTGATTCTGAGTGTTTTAATGTTAGATTTATTGTTTTTCTTCTATATTATTGTGTTTTATTGTTATATTTTGAATGTGAGTGATGAAATCACATGTCGGATATTAAAAATTGACAACATTTTAAAGGATATTAAAGGACAATTTGTTACAAAAAAATTCTTAAATATGACAACATTGATGTGCTTGAACATTTCCAATCCGTGCCATGAACTATTCAGGATGGAAAACAAAGGTGAAAACTCATCTTGAGTTTTCATATTTATGGGGAGTTGTGAAAAACATAATTACTATACATGTAATTGATTATCATTAAGAGTCATATTTTGACAACGCCAATAAAACACCAAATTTTATTATCATTTTTGGGTGTTGAATGAGGACTCAATCACTATCCATGACTCACGCAGTGCTAAATATTTTTAGTACAAGCTCAAGATTTTCTATGAGGTGATGAATCGAAACCAAATTATGCATATACAAAGTGAATTAGATTCTTTGAGTTTGAATATTGGTGAAAATATTGAAACTATTCAACGTGTTATTGAAATGAGAGCCTCACTACAAGCACTACATGAAATAGTGGAAAAAACTTCCTTAGTTCCTATTGTCCTAAGAGCACTACCGTTTACTTATATAAATTATGTGACAACCATAAATGTCACCAATAATAAACCAAATTTTCAGCAATTGGTCAACATGTTACCATAAGAAGAGACCATGAATGGAATCAATTAAGCAATTAGAAAGGGAAGAATACCATGAGGTATTCAACTCATCCTTCTACACACGCAACACAATGGAGGAAACATTAGATATGTCCCATATGTGGGAAAATAGTTCATCAAATCAATGATTGCCAGTATAATTCATTCACCAATAGCTCATGCAACAAGAAGAAGCCAACTCAAAGTTGGAAAAATAATTATTCATAATTTACCTAGCCCTCGATTTGTGGTTTGGGTGAATAGTGTGGTGGTGACTTTTCCCTAGAGGGAGTCTTAGAATTAACAAGCATCACCAACTGAAACTTGAACACTTTAGGAAAAACTAGCATCCTCTCTAGAAAGTTGTAAGTAATGATAACTTAGGTAGCTTGTAATGGTCACTAGTGCCAGGCTCAAGTGGGGTTTTTGTAAAAAATAGAATATTTGATGGTCTTAGTGCATCATAAATTGAGCCAAGGAAGACCAAAAAGATTCCATTATAGTTCTAGCATCTAATGGAGAACTCACTCTCATCTCCACAAAGTCTCATTTGGTATAACTTACATGGGTCCATCCAAGGGGGGAATCTCTATAACTACCTTGAGGTCTCTAATTAACAACCCATTTGTTGGTATTTGGAGTTGCAACTACTTGTTCTTGACATTGTTTGACCTTTAGAAAGATGGGATCTAGTGAAGTCAACATTGATAGAAATAACACGGGGGAGGGAGTAGATATTCCACTTATACCTAAGGGAATGTATTATATCTCTCTATTATCCAAAATAGAGGAAAAGAGACAAACTACACACTTTCCAAATTTGAGTTAGCGAGCCTTAGGGTGTCTCGAAGAAAATAAACCCTTATTTACATTGGATTTGGAGGTGGAGATGAGGGTTTTGGATTCCACCTCACCTTCATGTTAAGTTCTTGGACCAATTTGGTACGCTCCTCTAGGAGTTTGGCTTGAACAACTTCTTCAACTTCTATGTGTTGGGGTGACTTACTCCAACCTTGACCTACATGAACCCAAGAATTGAGGGTTCCTTGTCGCATGTTGAAATGAAATAAAGCAAGTGATGAATGATAATTACAAGGTACAATGAATTTGTGAAGAGAGGAGGTCACGATGAACAATTATAAATCCTAATTTAGTAATATGTAGGAGATGGGTATAGTTAATCACGGGATCTGTATTTTTTTTTAAATTAACAGACCTGTTGGTTATCCGATGGTCGCTTCCATAAAATCCAATGGCAATGCCATACCTTTGATGGCTAATGTTGTCGATTATCATACGGTTGATTCCATAAAATCCGATGGCATCTCCATAAATCCGATGGCATTTACATACCTCCGATGATTAACTTTGTTGAAAATTCGATGGTTACTTCCATAAAATCCAACAGCGACACCATACCTCTGATGACTAAAGGCGTCATATT
This sequence comes from Pseudotsuga menziesii, assembly GCA_001517045.1. Classification (NCBI taxonomy): domain Eukaryota; kingdom Viridiplantae; phylum Streptophyta; class Pinopsida; order Pinales; family Pinaceae; genus Pseudotsuga; species Pseudotsuga menziesii. The sequence continues at coordinate 299,519 of LPNX010409849.1, read as the reverse complement.
TTCAACATAACCTTACAAATAATATGACCTCCTCTATAATGAAAGATGTCGAATTTATGATCTCCAATACTTTGTATTTTCGATGGCCTATTCAATGAAAATCAGTGGAAATTCGACAAAAATATTAAAAGAGTAGTTGTCAAATATATGACGGGTCTACGTCGAAAATCCGATGTATTCATTTTACTATCGAACATCCGTCGAAGTGAAACCGATGATTAAAAAATAAGATTATTTTCGAATGGTCGACAACATGATGTTGAGAATCGGACATCTATGCTGTCGGATTTTGGATTAAAAAATTCTAGTGTGTTCTAAGAGTCTCATTAGGGAAATCACTACAAAAAGTCCCAACAGTCAACTAACGGCTCTTTGTACCTGCATTATCCAACATGTATGCCACCTTATTTCCTTTGAATATTACATGGTGAAAGGCTAGCCCTCGCAGGATCCTAGTGAACAATTCAACCCATTCTAACCTATGTTCCATACACGATCTCAACAAAACCTTGGAGGAATACACACTATTATGAGAGTGTTCCACCATTCTCGGGATAAGTTGAGAATCCCCTTTGATCACCATAGCGAGCATTTCCTACGGCTGGGATTTCACAAGACCCTAGATGATACCTTCTAGTTATTGGTATCATTTTCAAGACCACCATTGAAAAAAATTATCATCATCCCCCAGTGGTCCTTGATAATACCACCAAAAACCAACTTGTAAGGGTTACTCCTGGATGCCCTGTCAAAGTTCAGTTTGAAACAACCAACTACCGAGGCCTCCCATTCATTGGGGCTATGACCATTTAGAGGAGAGTTTTTGGGGAGGCTCTACCATTGCACATGACCCTCAATGCACCAATATTTCATAATGAGGCATTTGCTTCTGTGGGCACACCAATCCTCTTTGATATAAGACCCCAATCGAATCATTTCCAGGATTTTTGACTAGATGGAATCCCACACTCAGTTGTTAGTATTAGAAAACTCTCTAAAATTCCTGCAATTGCACTCTTTCCATATTCCCCATACAAAAAAATATAGGGAAAATGCACCAGATTCAATTGATAATTGTGTTTGAGAAAGGATCTTGTGGCCAATATTTCAAGGTGAGATTTGTTCTGTCTCTACTTCTTCCATTAAAGGAAATTTCAACTCAAAATGGGCCTTTTAACTTTTATTCAAATTCCATGTCATCATGTGTTAGCCAATGAAATTGCTTTAAATTTGAAATACTGTATAGGTCTTAAACACTTTTTTAATATAAATTTGGGGATAGGTATCATAAAAAAAACTACTTTTTTGTTTGTATTTTTGACATATCTCCCCGTGTTTTTACTCAAATTTTGATCAAGAGAGCTCGTTGGATGTGGAATTAAATTCTGCATCCAACGAGTACCCACTTAGCATACTTTTGACGGACCCCGCTACCCCAAAAACAAGAAATACCTAAAAAAACAGAATGATGACATCATCATTCCGTTTTTTCAGGTATTTCTTGTTTTTGGGGTAGCAGGGTCTGTCAAAAGTATGCCGAGTGGGTACTCGTTGGATGCGGAATATAATTTCACATCCAACGAGCTCTCCTGATCGAAATTTGAGTAAAAACATGGGGAGATATGTCAAAAATACAAACAAAAAAGTAGTTTTTATCTTTTCTTCCTCCAAAATTAATAAATATTATTTTATTATTTTAACTATTATTTTATTAGTTCATTTTAGGAGGCCCATTTTGAGTTGAAATTTCCTCTAATGCAGAATGCCAAAAGTCAATTGCCCCTTTCTCCCATAGTGAGATTGAGAAGGTACAATAGCCAGTAGGTGGTTATGGGTTTCCACACTCTTTTTGCATAGGAAACACTACTAAGGCTCATGAAGACCTCTTTTTTCCATATTTTCTCCTGTTATAATTCTCCTCTGTATTAATATCCAAGATAATGTTGTGATATTTCTCCATAAATTTGCCTCCCATGGAATTTTCCAGGATTGATCACCTAGGTCATTTGAGTATCCAACTTATATATTACAGGATTCTTGAACAGATAAAGTTCCTTTGGTAGACCTACCCCACCTAATATTGTCTTGTATGTTGTTTACAAGAATTTAATGGTCTTGAAGGGCCTCCATAAACATCCCAATTTCATCCTCGTTTCCTAACTGTTCCCAAATATCCCATGGAAACGCTCTTCGAAAACCCATCAAGTCTTTCCATTGTTCCCAAAAATCCTTCACTTTGATTAACTAGTGATCCCTGCAATTTTGATAGAGAATATGGGTACCAATGGTTGCATCTAAATGGGGGAAATATTTCCATGCATCCTTCCAGAAAAACAACCACTCCCCGTTCCTAACCTCCCAAACACAATTTTCCTGGATTAGTCATCTTCCCTTCTAACCGAAATCCATATGTGGGGACCCCTTTTTTGTCAGCAAAGTGAACAAGGTCATGTTTCTCCCATCCATCAACATATTTTTTGTGCCAGATTTTAACCCAAGGTTCCTCCTCTTGCTAGACACGTCGCCACCATAATTTTTCCCACTTACCATATTCATTACTAGCGAATCTCGTAAACCTAACCTGCCATGATTTTTAGGAGTGCAGACAACGTCCCATTTGACAAGATCCCACTTATATTTCTGCCCCCCTCTATTATAGAGGAATATACATTGGATATTCCAAATTTATTTTAAAATCTTCAATGGAGAATCCATACAGGTGAATAGGTAAAAAGACATGGATTGAAGAACCGACTTAACCAAAACTAAATGACTGGCTAAGTTCAAAGTCCTAAAGGTCCATCCATCTAAGCGTTTGTGCATCTTGTCCATAAGTTTCGACCATGGCCCCTTTCAAACAATGGAGTCAATTAAAGGGGCACCCAAATATTTGGATGGAAAGGAGCTCTCCCTAAAACCTAGAACTATGCATATGTTGTTCTTCATTATTCTAGGAGTATGGTTGAAAAATAACTGAGATTTATTCTCATTCACTTCTAACACATAACTTGCCCCAATCTCCTGCAGACAACCTTTGATGGTACTGGCCTGCTTAACCGAAGGGTGTCCCATCACTATCGTATCATCAAAAAAAATTTGGTGGGTGTATCCTTCCACCCCTCAGAATAGTTGGATTCCATCGAACATTCACTCAACATACTTCGATCTGGGGAATTTTCCCAATCCTTCAATTGCAATAATACAAAGGAAAGGGGAAAGGGCGTCCCCCTTCCTAATTCCCCTCGAAGGGTGGATAAGCCCTGACGGGACATCATTTATGAGGATGGAGAAAATACCGAAGACACCATATTTATAACCCACTAATTCCAAACATCCCTAAAGATGGAGGCTTTGAGGAATTCTTTCAGATACTTTCAGTTTAATTTATTGTAGGCTTTTGATATGTCTAGTTTTAACATCATTCCCAACTTGCTATTAGTTCTAAGGAAGTGAAGCATCTCGTGAGTTAAGATGATCCCATCCATGATTTGATGGCCTTCCAAAAAACTAGATTGTCCCAAGGATATGATGAATGGAAAGATCAGTTTTAGACAATTTGTAATAACTTTAGTAAAGATATTGTAGATAACATTAAACAGAGCAATCGGCCGAAACTAATTTGGAGAGTCCACCTGCCCCATTTTTAGGATGGGGGTCAGAAACTTTCCATTATGGGAAGGTATGATATGTTGCGACTTCCTAAATATAAAACAATTTTCCACACATCCTCCTTTACCAAGTCCCAGAAGGCATACAAAAATTTTACCATGAACCCATATGGCCTTGGGGCAGTTCCTACAGGCATATGGTTTGCCGCCTATTCCACCTCCTTCACTAGGATTGGTTGTGTTAAAATATCATTATGGGATTTCGTAACCAAGAGAGGTATGGTGCATGTTATCTGGTTAATTTCATCTCTCCTTTCCTAGATGAGTTATTCCAAAATCTTATAGAAGTGATGTGTCAAATACCCTTCAATTTATTCATGAGTTTCGTCCCTTCCCCATTATTCCTTTTCAATTGAAGGATCCTATTGAGATCTCGGTACTAAATTTTCGAGCAATGCAAAAATTTTGTATTCGTTTCTCCTTCCTGAGGCCACTTTACCCTCGAATTGTATTTCCAATGCAGCTCCTCCTACTTCTCCCTTTCCTCCAGCTAGTCTTGGAGTCTTCCTTCTTCCTCTAGCAAGGAAGGGGAGACGCCATCCTTCATCCCCTGTCATTATAGGTGAGCTAATTATTCTTCTAAGAGGTCCCTTTCTTGGAATATATTACCAAAAACCTCTTTGTTCCATTTCTTTATCTTGAATTTAAGTTATTTGAGCTTGTTCTAGAACCTGTACATGTTGTTACCCTCTTGTTGGTTGTGGATCTTGATCTTTTGGATTAAGAGATGTGATTGTTCCGTTGTGTTTGTACCCTAGTTTTACTGTACACCCGTCCCAGCTGGGGGGTGGGGGGGGGGACGTTGTCCCCCCATGGGGGTCTAGGGGAGGCATCCCCCTCGGCTAGGGGTTCTATTGTGGTCCCCGATGGAGGTTCAAGGGAAGAGCCCCCAAGAAAGGGGGTTTGGGGGAGAATCCCTTGAAAGAATTTGTTTGGGATGTTTGTTGGCCAATAGTTTGCGGACCCATGGTATTGGTTGACCCGTATTATTTACCCATGGTAATTCCCCTATAAAAGGAAAGCATTTTAATATGAATGTGTATTGTATTGTAGAATTGTAAAACAATATATGTGATTGTGTGAGAGACACTGTGAGAGAGTGAAGAGGAAGTGCAGTGGGATTGTTGCAGGTTGTATCCATTCATTTTGTTGTATGGTATAATAATAAAGGATGAAAATTTATGTGTGGACATAGCCCATATTGGGTGAACCACGTTATATTTGTGTCTCTCTTGTAATGTGTTTGATATTTTCATCTTGTAAAATTGTTTAATTGTTATTTCTCTACGATATTGTTTTTCTAACAATTGGTATCAGAGCCAAAAGGCCTATTTGGTTGGCAAACTCACAGGAAAGAAGGGTTCTTGGTTTGATTTGGAGCAATAGAAGAAGAAGGAAAGTTTAGGGTCAAGAAATTTAATGACCAAAACTACCAGTTATGGAAGATACAAATGGAGGACTATTTGTATCAAAAATATTTATACCTATTGTTGGGTGGAAAAAAAAACAGTCGATGACTATGAAGGATGAAGAATGGGAGGTTCCTGAAAGAAAGAAACTAGGAAAAATATTGTTATTCCAGACTTCATCGATGTCTTTTAATATCTAAAAAGAAAATACAACAGAGGGTGTGATGATTGCATTGGATAATCTCTATGAAAAACCCTCGGTTTCCCACAAGGTATTTTTAATGAAGCATTTATTTAATATGAAAATGTCAAAAGGTGGATCTGTTACTAACCATTTAAATGAATTTAATATGTTTACTAGTCATATAAGTTCTATAAAAGTGAAGTTTGATTATAAGGTTAGGTCTCTTCTAATCTTGTGCTCATTTCCAAAAATATGGAATATATTGGTCATGGCTATAAGTAACTATGTCGCTAGTTCAAACACTCTTAAATTTGATGATGTTGTCGATGTTATTCTTAGCAGGGAAATGCGAAGAAAAAGAACAGATGAGAAATCAAGTAATCCATTGACCATGGAAAGTAGTTGAAGACAAAAGGAGAGAGGAAGGATCCCAAGTAATCATAGAAAGTATATAAAGGGAATATCCAATTTTATATTTGGAAAGATAGAGTGTTGAAACTGTGGTAAGAGAAGATATCTGAAGAAATACTATAAAGGTCCAAAGAAGAAAGGAGAACGGCAACAAGAGGCTACTCAAGAAGCAAATGTAGCAGGTGATGTGTTAGAAGAAGCTTTGATTATTGCATTAGATAATACTAGTGATTACTAGGTATTATATGCAGGGGCTTCATGTCATGCAACACCCCATAGGAAATTCTTTCATGATTATGTCCCAGCTGATTTTGGACATGTTTTATTGGGGGATGATGAACCATGTAAAATTGTTGGAATGGGTAAGGTATGCATTAAGTTAACTAATTTAAATGAATGGATGATAAAATATGTAAGGAATATTTCTACTATGAAAATAAATCTGATCTCAATAGGAAAGTTGGGATATAGCGGTTGTTTTTCTACCTTTGGAAAAAAATGGTGGAATATCAGTAAAGGAGCACTGGTAATAGCAAAAGGATATAGGATAGATACGTTGTATTTATTTCCTCATAATACTTATTATTCTATCTATGTAGATTCCATAGAAACAAGCACAGTGTTGTGGAATCATAGGCTTGGCTACATGAGTGAGAAAAGGATGCAGATTCTCCTCTCAAGGAAATTGCTTCCATATCTAAAGTGGGTGAGTTTGGAATTATGTGAGAACTGTGTTAATGGAAAAAATAAGAGATTCTCAGGGTTGGGAAACAAAAGAAGAGTGAAAAGTTAGAGCTTGTGCGTACATATGTATGGGGACCTTCTTAGGCACAATCTCTTTGGTGTATCTTGTTGTTTTGTTACTTTTATTGATGATGCAACTATAAAAACTTTGGTTTATTGCATTAGACAGAAATATGATGTGTTTGCTACTTTTAAGAAGTGGAAAGATTTGGTTGAGAATGAGATAGGAAAAAGGTTGAAATGTCTCAGATCTAATAATGGAGGTGAATAATGAAGCAAGGAGTTTAATAGTTTTTTTTCATACAATGGGATTCACGAAGAAGGAAGTCCCTGGAACACCACAAGAAAATGGTGTGTCAAAAAGGATGAGCAGAAGGATCATGGAGCGTGCAAGGTGTATGTGATTGCATGCAAGGTTTACCTTAAAATTTTGGCTTGATTTTATTGATATTTCTATTTATTTAACAAATAGAGGGCCTTCAAGCACTTTGGATGGTGGGATTCCATAGGAGGAATGGATTAAAAAAAAGGTAAATTACTCATTTCTGACAAAAAAAATTTGTGAAGCATTTGTCCATATTGATAAATAATTTTAAAGATTAAGGCCAAATCCAAGAAATGTACCTTTATTGTATGTGGATGGCATGGTTGTTTCAGGGTCTAACATACATGATATAAATGTGCTCAAAAGGAAACTAGATAGATCATTTGCGATGAAGGATTTGGGTGTTGCAAAGCAAATCCTTGGTATGAAAATAACAAGAGATGGGAAAAATCACAAATTGGCATTGTCTCAAGGTGAGTACATAGAAACGTTGTTGGATAGGTTTATAATACAAAATGAAAAACTATTTAGTACACCTTTGGCCAACCATTTCAAACTATGTAAGAAGATGTCTCCCAAGACACAGGAAGAGATATAATACATGCCCAAGGTTCCCTATTCATTGGGATTTGGAATCTTGATGTATGCCATGTTATGCACAAGACCTGATATTGCACATGTAGTGGAATTTGTGAGCATGTATATGAACAATCCAGGTAAAGAGAATTGGAAAGAAGTACAGTGGATTCTTGGGTATTTGAGAGGTACCACTTCTCATGTATTATGTTTTGGATATTCATACATTATTCTATAGGGATATGTTGATCCAGATATGGCAGGTGATAAAGACAGCAGGAGGAGCACCATAGGGTATGTCTTTATTGTGGGTGGAACAAAATTAAGTTTGATTTCGAAACTGCAAAAGGTTATTGCACTTTCAACAACATAAGCAGAGTATGTTTCTGCTACAAAGGCCAGTAAAGAGATGATTTGGTTGCAAAGGTTCATGGAGGAATTATGTAAGAAGTAGGAAAATAGAAATTTGTATAGTGACATACAGAGTGAAATTCATATTGCAAATAAATCAGCCTTTCATTCGAATAATAAACATATACAACTCAAGTACCATTTCATAAGATTTGTTCTAGAAGATTAACTATTAAAGTTGGAAAAGATACATACTAGCCAGAATCATGTAGACATGTTGAAAAAGGTAGTAACCATAGAGAAACTGAATTCTTTCTTGGTTTTTATTAGAATTCTGTTGCTGCTGCAACCACTTCCCCAAAATTTTATAATTTTAGGGCCCCTCAGAATTTTGGTTTTAAGCATTATTTAGAACTGATTCTACTCTTTGATTATTTTTATTCCATGACTTAGTTTTTTATTTGGTCAAATAAGAAAAGTTTTTCACTAAGTTAAAACTCAACTTTTTCTTCCGATGTGTCAAAATAAATCAGCAAGTCAAGCCGACACATCGGAAGAACTGATCTTTTCCATCTGAGGTTCTTTAGCAGACTTTGATTTATTCTTGACCAAGGTCTGATCCTTTGTTGGAACTATTTCACGAGTTCCTGTTGACAGTGTTGGAAAAACTCAGACTTTCGAACCTATACTATCGGTGAATCTTACCTTTTCTGACTGACATGTTTTATCGATGGAATTTCTTGAGTTCGACGAAAGATCTCACCGACTTCTGTCGACGGTGTCGATAGAACTCAGGGTTTGCAGCCGACGTGTTTGGCAAGACTTAGATTTCATTGCTGGCATATGTTCATCGAAACTCTTTTGTGAGTTCTACCGACAATAATTTTCCAAAACGTTCGACAAGTTCTTGCCAACGATTTCGGTGAAACTCAAACATTTCAGCTGACACTATCGCAGGCAACTTGATTTTTGACATTGATGTAGCGGTAAACTTTGGGAAAAGTTTCCAACATATTTTTTTAACTTGAGTGTCGAAACGGTGTTTTCTTCTACATGACATTTACTACCCCAATGACCACATTTATTATTGTTTCAACATTTTTTTATATATAAAGAGATAAGTTTTGTGTTTTGTTACCATAACCCTGTTTTGGACACATCCAGTAAAATTTCTCCACTTGGAGATTTTGGATTACCTCGCCAAGCACCGTACCCACACCTACAGTTGCCAGGTAGGCCCTAAAACTTGTCTTTAAGCTATTATTGTTTTAAAATATTGAAAGAACTGCATGTTTAGAGGTTTAGGGTTGCCATGATAGGGTTTTGCTATCTGTGGCATTGTTTCACAAGCCAACTGTTGGAGACATTTACCACCATACACACTCATTTTGGTCAATTTGGCCTAGTCAAACCACTATCCTAAGTTTTATTGACTTAATTGACATCAGAGGAGAATTGTATGAAATCAGCATGAGCACACCCATGCCTACCTTCAGTCAAGGAGGCTAACTAAGCCTTCTCCTACATTCAGGGAGGCTAACTGGAGCACTCTGGGGGTGATCTAAGTGTCATAAATGCCCCACATTTCTAATTGATGGTTACAATCAGTTAAATAGAGTAGTGAAGGCATCTTCCTTCATTAAATTGATTATTTAATGATTATTTAATGAACTGGACTCAACAGGGGCACCTCCAACCACTTTTGATGGTCAGTTACACTTCAGTTAACCTCATCTAGGTTCATTGGAGTCATTGATACACTACCACTTGTTGGCTGGCTTGTAGTGACATGTGTCTGAGCTACTTTCAGTTAGACTCAATCATTTATTGCACTTCGACTTCAATTAGGGCTCAGTTGAGTCAATTAGGGTTTTGATCAGTGGTTAACTTGAGTGTTGACTGTGGCTTACATTCAGTTAAGCTAGACTCACTCATTAAATTCGAATGACATCCTTGGAAATTCGAATTGTCTTGGAATTCATGCTTCTGGAATGATCATTGTATTGTATTATTCATTATTCATTTGATTATACAGAGCTACTACTTCCATTGCAACACCATTTTTCCAATTTTATGATTATTTATCTGTATTCTTTGTGAGACTATGTTTTCAATTCGTAGACCATTGTGACAAGTTAATATGGTATTGGAGCTCATGGCAGGACAAAACTTAGATCTCTCAAAAACAAGGTTTTTGACATATCTTGCATGAAAATTGAGCAAAAGCTCAAAAATCCAACACTGCACCAGGAGCCAAGGCTTACCACTTAATACCCCAAGTAAGGAAATTGTTGATCAAGCTTGCTTGATTAACTATGTTGGGTGTGATGACAACCTAAAATGTGCAAGCTATATGACCTTATGGTGCCCCTTTTGTTGTGATTTTTAGGTTTTTAACAGGTGAAAGCATTCGCTCCAGCCGTAGAACTCTTGATTTTGTTCAATTTCCACTCATGGAAAGGAGACATGGAGATCCAGCTACATGCCAGAGGACTCTATAAGGTCACTATGGAAACTAAAGAAGAGTCTGCTTCTATGACAGACAAAGCTAGATTCTTCAACAAGAAAGATGAAGCATTTGGATTCTTGTGCCTATCTGTTTCCCGGGAACTTATTTTCCATCTCTTAGGATTGAAGACTCCAAAGGAAATATGGGACAAATTGGAAACCCTGTATGTAAAGCAGGATTATTTGAGAGTATACCATCTTGAGAATGAGTTGATGTCTCTCTATCCTTCCAATTTCGAGACCTTGAATGAATTTTTCGCAAATTTCAAGCACATTGTCTTACTGTTGAAGCAATGCAAAGTGGAGAAGGAGGATGATCAGCTCATCCTCGCCATAATCTCCAAAATTGGAGCTGATTATTCAATTTTTTTCTCTACATTCCATGCGGGGAAGCTCACAACCCCTAGATATAATATGCCTTCACTCAATGCCTTCATTGAGTCCCTAACAAGTGAACATGATAAGATTGTCCAGATGGGGATCATCAGATCCTCCCATGATCAAGCCCTCCATGTCTCTGGCCCCAAAGAGATGAAGGGTAAAGGAAAGCAACAGAAGAACCCAAAAACTAAATTCGAAGCTCCTAAGCCTAAAGTTGAAAGCTAGCAACATGATGAGTCTTCTGGCTCAAAGAAGAACAAAGGAAAAGGGCATCATGGAAAAAAAAAAGTCAAGTGTTCATATTGTAGGAAGGGCTTCCACCCTGAACATGTCTAGATGAAGAAGAAACTTGATGAAGCTACCTCTATCTTTGAGAGAAATCACAGCAATATTCCGGAAAGCTTTCAGAGGAGAGATCAGCAAGATCGGGAACCACAACATGCAAGAGGTCATGCCCTCATGGAAAGCACTTCGAAGTCCAAAGCACTCTTGATAGATTCTGGAGCTTTGAACCACATGATGGCTGAAAGAGACTCCTTCTCATCTTTGGAGACCAAAAAATCCATCCCCATCCACATGGGAGATGACTCCACCATCATTTTAGAAGGACAAGATACTGTTGATCTTGAGAATGGCTATTTTTCAAATGTTTTGCATGTACAGTATCTGGCATCAAACCTCCTTAGTGTCTATCAAATGATACATACAGGAGTTCCCAAGAGAGTATACTTCATCTTGAATGATGTAGATATCACAAAACTTACATCCGAGAAACTTGTTGTAAAAGGCCTTGCAAACCATCATGTGAAAGCCTATGAGTTTTCCCATTTTATGGCGGATGCAAATCCCACTGCACTGATGACTCATGGAAATGAAGTTAGTAGACTGTGGAATGAGAGGTTTGACCATATCAACTTCAAATACTTATAGAAATTACATAAAAACTCCATGGTTGAAGGCCTCCCGGTCATCAAGGAAACCAATGGAATTTGCAAGGGCTGTGTTGTTGGAAAGCACCCTGAGCACAAGTTCGATCGGGGGAAGGAAAGTCGAGATACATGCATATTGGGACTGATACATTCTGATATCAGCAGTCCCATGCCTATCACATCCATGAATGGATCAAGGTATCTTCTGACTTTTATTGATGATTTTTCTAGGTACACATGGATCTTCTTTATCAAAAAGAAGTCTGAAGTCTGTGAAAAATTCACTGAACTAAAGGCCTTGATCGAGAATGCATCTGTCCAAAAGATCAAGATATTGATATCTGATCATGGCAGGGAGTATGTTAGTAATGATTTTCTTCACATATTCTCCCAAAGTGGTATTCATGTCTAGCATTCAGTTCCCTACAGTCCCCAGCAGAACGGTGTAGCGGAAAGGAAGAATCGGTCTCTCAAGGAGATGACCACCTGTATGTTGGAATCAAAGAAGTTGGCTGAAAATTTGTGGGATGAAGCCACACATGCTGCAGCATACATTCAAAATAGAGTTCCACACTCATCCATGAAATGGAAGACCCCTTTCGAAGCATACTTTGGACACAATCTGGATGTGTCGAACCTGCGGGTGTTTGGGTCCACTGCATGGACCCAAATTCCACTTGATAAAAGGAGGGATTTGCAACTGCAAAGCATAGAATGTATATTTATTGGGTATCCTGTTGAATCAAAAGTTTTCAAGCTTCTAGATATAATAAAAAAAACAGATCATCATCGAAAGGAGTGTCAAGTTCGATGAGCCTCTTTAGGAGGTGGAACTAGTGAAGGAGAAAACTGCTAAATTTCCTTCCTATTCTACTCAATATTTGGATGATGAAATTGGGGGTGATGACCCTGATTTGGATCCTATAATTTCTGATATCAGTGTACAGAAAAAATCAAATTCTGAATTAGAACCTAAAGTACAAAATCATCTCCCAACATGGGCCCAACAGACGCTCTCCTCCGCAGGAGATAACATTGGAAATCTGGATGATCCAAGGAGAACCCGGTATGATTTCCAAAGAGCAAGTATTGTGCTCTCTTGTCCTGATTATTTTATATTTGAATATTGTTATTTGATGATAATTTCAAACCCAAATTCCTACTACCATGCTCGGAAGGATCTGAGATGGCAAGTTTCCATGGATGAAGAGATGAATTCTCTTCAAAAAAACACTACTTGGGAGCTTGTTTCTCTTCCTCCGGGAAAGAAATTGGTTCAATGCAAGTGGGTGTTTCAGAATAATGTTGCTGCATATGGAAAAACCTGAAAATATAAGTCAATTCTGGTGGAAAAATGTTTCTTCCAAATCCAAGGTGTGGGCTACCATGAGACTTTTGCACCGGTTGCAAAAATAGACTCCATCCGCCTAGTTTTGGCAATTTCAGCAACTAAGCACTGGGAAGTGCATCATATGGATGTTAAGTCAGCCTTTCTGCATGGATATATTCATGAGGAGATATACATGAAGTAGTATAAGGGCTACATCTTTGATCCATATTTGGTTTTCAAGCTAAAGAAGTCACTATACGAGTTAAAACAGGCCCCAAGAGAGTGGTATTCCAAGATGGATGCATTCCTTCTCTCGTAAAACTTCCAAAGGTGTAAATCAGATCCAAATGCATATATACAGAAGTATCATGGTTATTTGATTATTATTATTTTATATGTTGATGAATTATTGATCACAGGTCGCATATTTGCTTCTATTTCAGTCATAAAAACTGCTCTCCATAATGCATTTGAAATGAGCGGTTTGGGGCTCTTGAAACAATTTTTGGGGCTCGAAATTGAGAAAAATTCTGATGGGATAATGGTCACTCAGTCCAAATACATATCAGACATGTTAGTCAAGTTTAACATGGCTGAATGTAGGCCTGCACCATTCCCTTTCCTTTCAAGGATCAACCTTGAAGAAGGAAAAAATACACCTCCTATGGACTGCACTATTTATCGACAACTGATTGGTAGCTTGTTGTACTTGACTCATTCTCAGCCTGATATCTGTTATGCCATGAATTATATATAAATATACATGCAGCAGCCCCATGATATTCATCGGAAGGAAGCCAAGAGGATCCTCCAGTACTTTCAGGGAACCATGATCTACGACATTCACTATGCTGTAGACTCCGAGCTAGAGCTAGTTGGATACACAAATTCTGATTGGGCGGGTGATTCTATTGATCAGAAGTCTACTTCTAGATATGTCTTCATGTTTGGTGGTGGCCCCATTTTTTGGTCTAGCAAAAAGCAGGCCGCCATACCATTGTCTTCAATAGAGGCCGAGTATCGAGGAGCGGTGAATGCTTGCATCCAAGTTGTTTGGTTGCAAGGCATTCTTTTAGAGTTTGATCTTGGTAGTACTTTCTCCATTGTCCTCTTTTGTGACAATGAAAGTGATATTAAGATATCCATAGATCCAGTTACCAGGAAGAGAACCAAGAATGTAGAGATACACATGCACTATATCAGGGAGCTAGTGCATGATAGGACCATCATTCTACAAAACTTCCCAACTGATGAGCAGATTGCAGACATCTTCACCAAGAGATTTTCAGAAAATAAGTTCACTTACTTCCATTCACTTTGGGGGTGAGTTCATCAGGGTGATCCAACTACTTTTAGTGTTCAGCTTGAGCGGGGGGGGTTCCCACTGGGTTTTTCCTCTTTTCTTCACTTAGTTTGTTTTTTAGCATTGTTTCAGCATTGTACAGGGTGACCTATGGCCTTTGTTGATGGGGCCCTAGAATTCTTATGCACTTTATGTTTTCTACTCCTCCTGAGTATAGCTTAAGGGGGGGTGTTGTAGACATTATTATACAGGTATATGTTGATGCAGATATGGCAGGTGATAAAGACAGCAGGAGGAGCACCACAGGGTATGTCTTTATTGTGGGTGGAACAACATTAAGTTTGATTTCAAAATTTCAAAAGGTTGTTGCACTTTCAACAACGTAAGCAAGGTATGTTTCTACTACAGAGGCTAGTAAAGAGATGATTTGGTTGCAAAGGTTCATGGAGGAATTATTTAAGAAACAAGAAAATAGAAATTTGTACAGTGACATACAGAGTGACATTCATATTGCAAATAAATAATCCTTTCATTCAAATAATAAACATATACAACTCAAGTACCATTTCATAAGATTTGTTCTAGAATATTAACTATTAAAGTTGGAAAAGATACATACTAGCCAGAATCATGCAGACAGGTTGAAAAAGGTAGTATCCATAGAGAAACTGAGTTCTTTCTTGGTTTTTATTGGACTTCTGTTGCTGCTGCAACCACTTCCCAAAAATTTTATAATTTTAGGGCCCCTCAGAATTTTGGTTTTAAGCATTATTTAGAACTGATTCTACTCTTTGATTTTTTTTATTCCATGACTTAGTTTTTTCTTTGGTCAAATAAGAAAGGTTTTTCGCTAAGTTAAAACTCAACTTTTTCTTTCAATGTGTCGAAATAAATCAGCGAGTCAAGCCGACATGTCGGAAGAACTCATATTTTCCATCCAATTTTCTTTAGCAGACTTTGCTTTATTCTTGACCAAGGTCTAATTCTTTGTCAGAGCTATTTGGTGAGTTCCTGTTGAAAGTGTTGGAAGAACTTAGACTTTCGAACCGATACTATCAGTGAATCTTACCTTTTTTGACTGACATGTTTTATCGATGGAACTTCTTGAGTTCGACGAAATATCTCGCCAACTTCTGTCGATGGTGTCGATAGAACTCAGGGTTTGCAGCCGACGTGTTTGGCAAGAATTAGATTTCATTGCGAGCATATGTTCATAGAAACTCTTTTGTGAGTTCTACCAACAATAATTTTTGAAAACGTTCAACAAGTTCCTGTCGACGATGTCGGTGAAAATCAAACATTTCAGCTGACACTATCGCAAGCAACTTGATTTTTTACATTGATGTATCGGTAAAATTTGGGAAAAGTTTCCAACATATTTTTTTAACTTGAGTGTCGAAACGGTGTTTTCTTCTGCATGATATTTACTACCCCAACAACCACATTTATTATTGTTTCAACGTTTGTTTATATATAACGCAGTAAGTTTTGTGGTTTGTTACCATAACCCCGTTTTCGACGCATCCAGTCAACTTTCGCCACTTGGAGCTTTTGGATTACCTTGCCCAGCACCGTACCCGCACATACAGTTTCTAGGTAGGTCCTAAAACTTGTCTTTAAACTTATATTGTTTTAAAATATTGAAAGAACTTCATGTTTATAGGTTTAGGGTTACCATGATAGGGTTTTGCTATCCGTGGCCTTGTTTCACAAGCCAACTGCTGGAGACATTTACCACCATACACACTCATTTTGGTCAATTTGGCCTAGTCAAACCACTATCCTAAGTTTTATTGACTTAATTGACATCATAGGAGAACTGTATGACATCAGCATGAACACACCCATGCCTACCTTCAGTCAAGGAGGTTAACTAAGCCTTCTCCTACATTCAGGGAGGATAACTAGAGCACTCCGGGGGTGATCTGAGTGTCATAAATGCCCCACATTGCTAATTGATGGTTACAATTAGTTAAATAGAGTAGTGAAGGTGCCTTCCTTCATTAAATTGATTATTTAATGAACTAGAGTCAACAAGGGCATCTCCAACCACTTTTGATGGTCAGTTACACTTCAGTTAACCTCATCCGGGTTCATTGGAGTCATTGATATGCTGCCACTTGTTGGTTGGCTTGTAGTGACATGTGTCTAAGCTGATTTCGGTTAGACTCAGCCATTTATTGCACTTCCACTTCAGTTAGGGCTCAGTTGATTAAATTAGGGTTTTGATTAGTGGTTAACTTGAGTGTTGATTATGGCTTACATTCAATTAAGCTAGACTCACTCATTCAATTCGAATGACCTCCTTGGGAATTCAAATTGTATTGGCATTCATGCTTCTGGCATTCTATTATTCATTATTCATTTGATTATAGAGAGTTTCTACTTCCATTGCAACACCATTTTGCCAATTTTATGATTATTAGTGTGTATTCTTTGTGAGACTATGTTTTCAGTTCCTAGATCACTGTGACAAGTTAATATGGTATCAGAGCTCATGGTGGGACAAAGTTCATATCACTCAAAAACAAGTTTTTTGACAGATATTGCATGAAAATTGAGCAATAGCTCAAAAATTCAGTACTACACTAGAAGCCAAGGCTTACCACTTAATAACCCAAGTAAGGAAATTGTTTATCAAGCTTGATTGATTGACTATGCTAGGTGTAATGAAAGCCTAAAATGTACAGGCTATCCAACCTTACGGTCCCCCTTTTTTGTGATTTTTTTGGTTTTTAACAGGTGAAAGCATTCACTCCAGCATATTCATATGGCTTCTTCCGTAGAATTCTTGATTTCATACAATTTCCACTCATTGAAAGGAAACATCGAGATCCAGCTATGTGCCAGAGGACTCTATAGGGTCACTATGGACACTAAAGAAGAGCCTGCTTCTATGACAGACAAAGGAAATGGGCATCATGGAAAGTAAAAATTCAAGTGTTCATACTGTGGGAAGGGCTTCCACTCTGAACATGCCTGCATGAAGAAGAAACTTGATGAAGCTACCTCTCTCCTTGAGAGAAATGACATCATTCTTCTAGAAAGCTTTCGGAGGAGAGATCAGCAAGATTAGGAACCACAGCATGAAAGAGGTCATGCCCTCATGGCAAGCACTTTGAAGTCCAAAGCACTCTTGATAGATTCTAGAGCTTCAAACCACATGATGGCTGAAAGAGACTCCTTCTCATCTTTGGATACCAGCAAATCCATCCCCATCCACATGGGAGATGACTCCACCATCATTTTAGAAGGACAAGATACTGTTGATCTTGAGAATGGCTACTTTTCAAATTTTTTGTATGTACCGTCTCTGGAATCAAACCTCCTTAGTGTCTATCAAATGATACATACAGGAGTTCCCAAGAGAGTATCCTTCAGCCCGAATGATGTAGAGATCATGAAACTTGCATTTGGGAAAATTGTTGCAAAAGGCCTTGCAAACCATCATGCAAAAGCCTATGAGTTTTCCCATTTTATGGTGGATGCAAATCCCACTGCACTGCTGACTCATGGAAATGAAGTTAGTAGACTGTGGCATGAGAGGTTTGGCCATATCAACTTCAAATACTTTCATAAATTACATAAAAACTCCATGGTTGAAGGCCTCCCGGTCATCAAGGAAACCAATGGAATTTGCAAGGGTTGTGTTGTTGGAAAGCACCCTGAGCACAAGTTCGGGGGAAGGCAAGTCAAGATACATGCATCTTGGGACTGATACATTTTGATATCAGCGGTCCCATGCATATCACATCCATGAATGGATCAAGGTATCTTCTGAATTTTATTGATGATTTTTCTAGGTACACATGGGTCTTCTTTATCAAAAAGAAGTCTGAAGTCTGTGAAAAATTCACTGAACTGAAGGCCTTGATCGAGAATGCATCTGGACAAAAGATCAAGATCTTGATATTTGATAATGGCAAGGAGTATGTCAGTAATGATCTGTTGCACATATTCTCCAAAAGTGGTATTCAGGTCCAGCATTCAGTTCTCTACACTCCCCAGCAGAACGGTGTAGTGGAAAGGAAAAATTGGTCTCTCAAGGAGATGACCACCTGTATGTTGGAATCAAAGAAGTTGGATGAAAATTTGTGGGCTGAAGCCATGCATTCTGTAGCATACATTCATACTAGATTTACACACTCATCTATGAAAGGGAATACCCCTTTCTAAGCATACTTCAGACACAAGCCAGATGTGTCGAACCTGTGGGTGTTTGGGTCCACAGCATGGGCCCAAATTCCACTTGATAAGAGGGATTTGCAACCACAAAGCATAGAATGTATTTTTATTTGGTATATTGATGAATCAAAATTTTTCAAGCTTCTATATATCAAAACAAAATATATCATCATCGAAAGGAGTGTCAAGTTTGATGAGCCTCTTCAGGAGGTGGAACTAGTGAAGGAGAAAACTACTAAATTTCCTTCCTATTCTACTGAATATTTGGATGATGAAATTGGGGGTGATGACCCTGATTTGGATCCTCTAATTTATTATATAAATGTACAGCAAAAATTATATGCTGAATCAGAACCTGAAGTATAAAATCATCTCCCAACATGGGCCCGACAGGCACTCTCCTCCGCAGGAGATAACATTGGAAATCCGGATGATCCAAGGAGAAGCTGGTCTGATTTCCAAAGAGCAGGTATTGTGCTCTCTTGTCGAAATTATTTTCTGTCCAAATATTGTTATTTGATAATAATTTCAGACCCAAAGTCATATACCATTCTTAGAAGGATCCGAGATGGCAAGTTTCCATGGATGAAGAGATGAATTCTCTTCAAAAAAACACTACTTGGGAGCTAGTTTCTCTTCCTCCGGGAAGGAAATTGGTTCAATGTAAGTGGGTGTTTCAGAATAAGGTTCTTTTAGATGGAAGAAACTGCAAATATAAGTCACATCTAGTGTAAAATGTTTTCTCCTAGGTCCAAGGTGTGGACTACCATGAGACTTTTGCACTAATTGCAAAAAAGGACTCCATCCGCCTAGTTTTGGCAATTTCGGCATCTAAGCACTGGGATGTGCATCATATGGATGTTAAGTCAGCCTTTCTGCATGGAGATATTCATGAGTATATTTACATGAATTATTCTATGGGATACATCTCTGATCCATCTTTGGTTTGCAAGCTAAAGAAGTCACTATACGGGTTAAAACAGGGCCCGAGAGAGTGGTATTCCAAGATGGATGCCTTCCTTCTCTCACAAAAATTCCAAAGGTGTAAATCATATCCAAATGTGTATATACAGAAGTATGATGGTAATTTGATTATTATCGTTTTATATTTTTATGACTTACTGATCACAGGCATCACAGTTGCTTCTATTTTAGTCATCAAAACTGCTCTCCACAATGCATTTGAAATGAGCGGTTTGGGGCTCTTAAAACAATTTTTGGGTCTAGAAATTGAGAAAACATCTGATGGGATGATGGTCACTCTATCCAAATACATATAATACCTATTATTCAATTTTAACATGGCTGAATGTAGGCCTGCACCATTCCCTTTCCTTTCAGGGATCAACCTTGAAGAAGGAAAAAGCACACCTCCTATTGACTGCACTATTTATCGACAACTGATTGGTAGCTTGTTGTACTTGAATCATTCTCAGCCTGATATCTGTTATGACATGAATTTTGTATCAAGATACATGTAGAATCCCCATGATCTTAATTGGAAGGCAACCAAGAGGATCCTCCAGTACATTCAGGGAACCAAGACCTACGGAATTCACTATTCTGCACACTTCGAGCTAGAGCTAGTTGGATACATAGATTTCGATTGGGTGGGTGATTCTATTGATCAAAATTATACTTCTAGATATGTATTCATGTTTAGTGGTGGCCCCATTTTCTGGTCTAGCAAAAATCAGGCCGACATATTATTGTCTTCAGCAGAGGCCGAGTATCGACGAGCGGTGAATGCTTGCATCCAAGCTGTTTGGTTGCAAGGCATTCTTTCAGATTTTGATCTTAGTAGTAATTTTTCCATTGTCCTCTTTTGTGAAAATGAAATTTCTATTAATATATCCATAGATCCAGTTACCAGGCAAAGGACCAAGCATGTAGAGATACACATGGATTATATCAGGGAGCTAGTGTATGACAGGACCATCATTCTGCAATACTTCCCGAATGATGAGAAGATTGTAGACATCTTCACCAAGAGATTTTCAAAAAATAAGTTCGCTTACCTCCATTCACTTTGGGGTTGATTTCATCAGGGTGATCCAACTACTTTTAGTGTTCAGCTTGAGGGGGGGGTTTCCCAATAGGTTTTCCCTCTTTTCCTCACTTAGTTTGTTTTTTAGCATTGTTTCAGCATTGTACAGGGTGACCTATGGCCTTTGTTTCCAAGGCCCTAGAATTCTTATGCACTTTATGTTTTCTACTCCTCCTGAGTATAGCTTAAGGGGGGGTGTTGGAGACATTTACCACCATACACACTCATTTTGGTCAATTTAGCCTAATCAAACCACTATCCTAAGTTTTATTGACTTAATTGACATCAAAGGAGCACTGTATGACATCATCATGAGCACACCCATGCCTACCTTCAGTCAAGGAGGCTAACTAAGCATTCTCCTACATTTGGGGAGGCTAACTGAAGCACTCTAGGGGTGATCTGAGTGTCATAAATTCCCCACATTGCTAACTGATGGTTACAATCAGTTAAACAGATTAGTGAAGGCACCTTCCTTCATTAAATTGATTATTTAATGATTATTTAATGAACTAGAGTCAACATGGGCGCCTCCAACCACTTTTGATGGTCAGTTACACTTCAGTTAACCTCATCAAGGTTCATTGGAGTCATTTATGTGCTACCACTTGTTGGTTTGCTTGTAGTGACATGTGTCTGAGCTAATTTCAGTTAGAGTCAGTCATTTATTGCACTTCGACTTCAGTTAGGGCTCAGTTGAGTCAATTAGGGTTTTGATTAGTGGTTAACTTGAGTGTTGACTGCGACTTACATTCAATTAAGCTAGACTCACTCATTCAATTTGATTGACCTCCTTGGGAATTTGAATTGTCTTGGAATTCATGCTTTTGGCATGATCATTGTATTGTATTACTCATTATTCACTTAAATATATAGAGCTTCTACTTCCATTACAGCACCATTTTTCCAATTTTATGATTATCTGTCTGTATTCTTTGTCAGACTGTGTTTTCATTTCCTAGACCAATGTGACAAATTAATACCAACCCCAACCCGTAAGGTTTCTCATTTTTACCGATTTACTAATGGATTCTTCCCGAGTTTGGCTGCAAGAGAACCCTCGATCTCCTTGAGCATTTTCCCAATCTTCTAGCCCAGTCGTGATTGGTTTTGTCTCCACCTCCACTATGTCATTTTATCATTTAAACCGTAGATATGAGTAGGTTAAAACTTTTGGTTTTTATGATGATATTATGGCAGGTCGGATGTTTCGTTGACTACACCTTATTTGGTTTAGTTTTTTATGTGGTGATAGGGGAACCTTTGGTGGATTTGCAATTAGGGTATCACTGCGTTTTGAAGTTTTGGCCTAGGGTTTCCTTTCAGCCGGTGTTTGACTCCATACTTTTCCCCTTAGAGTTGTCACAGTGGTTTAAGAAGCTTTTGTGGGTTTTTAGGTTCAAGATATTGTTTCAAGTTTCCCCAAGGTTCCCTTGGCTTTGGGTCACAAAGCTTTTGCCGCGTTTTTTACTGGTTGTTTTCTTACTCTTTGGATGTCAAGTAAAGAAGTCTCATTATTGTGGTGTTTTTAAAGATAAATGAATAAAGATTGTAAACTCTACAGACAGTTAACATTGATGTTTTAAAAAAACAAGTGGGGTAGCTCCCAAAATAACACATGCACCTGTACTGATGGGTTTCATTTACGTTTTGACCTAATATATACCCTTGCTGTAAAATGTTTGGAAACCTATGGGAATGATTTGTCTTCCTCACAAATTTATTTTTGAATGGACAATGATGAACTGGTAAATATGTGTCTTTCCTCCTCTATCATAATAAAAACTGACTGAAATCTTACTATTTGAAAGAAACAATGATATGCTTTTAACATTGATGTCTTAGCTTCACATTTCAATATTTCCTATTGATATAAATGCATGTTGTTTCAATCACATTGTCACTAAGACATCTATTGTTGTGATCGTGCTACAGCTTTAGTCCTCACATCACAGCATGCCAAAGAAGACTAGAAAGAAGAAGGCCAAGGTCACTCGAGATGATTCAAACATGGAGATTATGCCCAAAATGGAAATCATTTATCAAGACACAAAGACTGTCACAGGGGATGAATAGGAGTTTCAATGGGGTCAATTATATCATATGATCAAAGACCAAAATGTCCCTGATGCAGGCTTGGAAGATATACCTTTGTATGAAAACATAATAAAATCATGTATCACAAAGGCATCCACATGCCCATATCTCTTCCCTTGTGCTAAGGTAATCGAATGGATCCTACCTCGAAAATGCTCAGCCACTATGATTATTTCCAACATAGAAGGACAAGCCTTCTCTTCCTTCACTCTTGCATATATAACCAAGACTTGAAAAATACCCACTCCATACACTATGATGACGGATGAATGGGTGAAAAGTGTGAATTTAGACCTCTTTAAATGTGCTAAGAAGATGATGGTAGCAGGAAAGAAACTATGCCAAAAAGCCACTAGAGAGTACGAGACTACAAGTTTTCGGACCCCCTATAGGATCATAGACCTAATGCTAAATACAATCTTTGGTCAGGAGAATGGGAAATTCTACAGGTTAAGTTGGATACCATTGATATACCATGTGGCTATGTAAGGCACCATTTTTAACTGGGAGGATATTGTAGCAAGCAACTTGTCGTCATGTATAGCTGCAGCACAAGGAGGCCTGAATCAAATAAAGTCATAATTTTACATGGGATCTTATTTGATTGATTGCATTTTATGCCTATACCAATTCCCAAATCTCAATTGTACTTGGAATTACACCAAGACCCCCATATATGCTACCTACAAAATTATTTGGGCACACAAGTACTCCAGCTTCTACAAGTTCATATGCAAAGAATTTGTTATGCCTTTGTATGAGCTAATTTTCCTCAAAGAGTGAAATTGTATGTCTGAAGGTGCAATGGACATCATATGTGAATATGGGGACTATTATTTCTCAAGGGAGGGTACTTACCTAAGGATGTATGGAGGATCTTGAGCTCCATCATTGCTGACTAGATACGCCGCGAACTATGTAGTCCATAAGGAGGTAGTGAGACAACTGTTCATAGATGGATTCAAAAATTTCTTATTCAACATGAAGAAGGAATTTTCCCCACCACTTCCATTCTGAATTGGTAGCTATAAATTCACAAGGGTAAAAAATGCACTAGAATTTGTAAAATATCTGGAAAATTTCTGCTTTGGGGAAAAGAGTTTCCATAGGACTGACTCCTATGACAAGGTCGCAAAACATTGTGTGATTGTAGGAGTTCATTTTGAATATTCTCATCATTTTTACAAAGATGAGGCAACATATAAGAATGTCTGCAATATGACTTCCTTGAGTAAGTAGTTCAAAAAGAAGATCAACACCAGCGAAGGAAAAGGAAACAACAACACATTAGAACAACAGAAGCAGCAGGAAGAAGATGCTTGAAATCTATCGAAAGTAGCTAAGAAGAAACTATCCAAAGAGGATCAAAGGAAAAAAGCAGAAGAAGAAAGAATACAAAGGGAATCAGAAGAAAGAGCGCAAAGAGAAGTTGAGCAAGCAGCTGAAGAGTTGAGAAGGAATGAACAAGAAGACAAGGATAGAGAGAGTTTGGATCATGACACTACTAAAGATAATCCAACAGATCCTCCTTCCCCACCAAGTGACACAATAACAGGAGGCCACATTACTCTTGCAGAGCTTTGATTGGTTCCTTTCACTGCAATAAATCATCATGCAGTGACATGCTTGGACACGATATTCATCGACATGAACAAGAAAATCATTGTTAGAAGATCAGAAAATAGATTAAAGATCAGTGATCAACCTGATGTGGTCATAGTGACCAAGAAGACTTTCATGCAAGGCACAAATCAATATCCTCAACTCCTAGCATCTGTAAGCATAGAAGCCACGCAAGCCAATGTGGATAATGTTGACAAGTTAGTAGGAGATGTTGAACATTATAAGGAAATAATTCTTAAGATGAAGGACACTCTGGTTAAGGAAAGATGTGAGGGACGAGAGTTAAAGAGAAAGCATGAGGCTACAATATGTAAGAAGAAGAGTCTCCAAAAGGAATATCAAGACTTAGAAATAGATAAGGATGCACTGGAGCTTTCGATTACAATCATGGAAGGAGAGAAAAAATATCTTGAAGACAAGATTTTGGATTTAGAAGCACAAAAATCTACATCAAATAGAAAATTGGAGGAACTAAGAACCTAGGTAGAAGAGATAGAGGTACAGAACAGATCACTGGAGACTCGACTTAAGACAACCAATGAAAGGCATCTCGATATCACTCCCTTCCATGATCAAGCTTGCCTAATCTGGAGGAATATTCATCAATTACAATTAAAACTTACAGAAGAAATATATAAGGTCAAGCAGGAAGAGGAAAGGCTGAATGATATTTCAGCAGTATTGCTTGATTTCAAAACATGGCTTTTAAAGGTTGTTAAAAAGGTTCAAGGAAAACTAACTTGGTTGGAATCCAGTTCAGCATTTCCCACACACTTTCCTCAAAATATAGCAGAAGGTTTAAATATAGAATTAGCACTCTTAGATTTCGACAACAAATATTCTTTGAGATTGACCACTACAGTCAAAAAGACTCTGGAAATATGCACAAAGTTCTATAAGAAAATGCTTTTGGTTCATAATAAAAGCCAGACATCTCTGGCAGCAAAGATCAAGTACTTTCCAAAAAAATATCATCATCTAAAGTATATTCAGGACAATTTGCATGAATATGAACAAAGCATTCAGAAAATTGATGGAATTAGTGAAGAAGTGGTTAAAACCTGGATTGCACAAGACTCTATAAGTAATTTTCTCTTGGAATACCTGTATAGAGTGACCCCACCAAAACTGGTAGAAGTTGAGTCATAGCTAACGTTCCATGAGGTAATTTTAAGACTAATGGAGCCAATGGATTACCAAACTATTGCAGAAGAGGCAAATGCATGGGGAGAGTACATATCAAGACCAGTTGGACCCACTTGAAATTTGTTATTGTCATATTTTGGTACATTATGTAATTTATTATTTTATTTTCCTAGTGCAATGCACTAGAGGACAAATTTTGAAGTCCAAAATTCAAGGAAGCCCTAAATTCAGGGTAGTCAAAGAGCCATTTGTAATAATATTATAAATAGGAATAGAAGATAGAATAGAGGGGAATTTTCTAGCGCAAGTACGATGAGTTATTTGTATGAAGAACTAATTTTTAGATGAATAAAGAAGAAATTTTTTTGTTGGGGAAGGACTATACATGCTTTTACATGGATTGTATGGAGTGCCAATGTTGAATTACTTCTTATTTAGCTTCTGTGCAACTGTGAGATCATTCTGACCTTATGAATTATTTTTTTAATTATGAATAATTTTTTCTTCTATTTGAAATCTTGTGCATATATTGAGTAATGAATGATTTGAAAAAACAAAGCTGTCTTTGTTTATTTTTCTATTGTAACTATGTCTGTGGAATTTAAACAGTTATCTGTATAATTCAATATGTAGCATTATAGTACATTACTCTTTTCTATTTAAATTTTTCTCCCCTTGGGGATAGGATAGATTAGTTTAGAATAGACTAGAATACTTCATATTTGCTTAATTTATAAGTGGTTGAGGAACAAGATTCACGTAAGGTGAGAGGTAAGAACCTGCATAGCTCCTCAGAGGTTTTTTTATCATTCACTTGCATTTAGTTTAGGCACTTGCATTTCATCCTTAAAACATAAAGTCATATAAATGGTGGATTGGGACGCAACCGGTAGAAGACTTAAACATTTTAATTCTACAGTAGTCGGGCCACTAACTGAATGAGTTCCCCACACCAAACAGTGAACGATCTAGTTGGGATTGCTCATTGGGGAGAATCCATACTGTCGGTACCTGGGAATTTTAGGCATCAACAATTTTGGTGCTAGAAGGAGGGTCATGAGTGCATGGTTGGAAGAGGAAATCCATTTACAAGAAACTATGCCATTGGAGATACCTTTTAAACTAAGTTTCCTAAAGATTTCATTCATGAACAACAAGAGAGATTAGGCTCTGAAGAAGAAGGTTCAAAACTCCTATACGTTGTTCTGTTTGAATAAGTTAATCACTTACAAAGACATACAAGATCTTAAGTAAAATATCTTGGAGGATTGAAAGCAATTCCTGCATTTCCAAGAAGGCAGGCTTCCAAGAAAGTACCTTCTTATACTAAATATTTGATATTGGTGGAAAATTTGGAAGAGTTGGTAGATTTATCCATACAAGAAATCATCCAACCGCTTGATCAGTTCGGACCAGAGTCCCCTACATTTCAATCTCTACTACATTCACCTCCACAGCCTCCACCACAAACTCCTCGTCAAATTATGGTTGGAAATGTTAATAAACCTGCATGGAGAGTAAGAATGCCACTCAACCTGGATGCTCCATTGCATGATTTGTCTAAACACCCAGAGAGAACGCTACCAAATCTTGACCCAGGAAAATGCATTTCTATAGAAGATCACCTTAAAAGTTTTTTCTTAGCTTTGGAACGTTTAAATATTCAACATGAAGGTGTTGTGTGTAGACTTTTTCCACATAATTTTGAACCTAAAATGGCTTTTTGGTTTTTTAGTTTGCAACCCAATTCAATAACAAACTGGGACACCTTTGAAAGTGCATTTAAAATAAATTTTGGTAGTCAAAAAACTCTCACTACCCTTATGAAAGAATTGTTGTCCTGAGAATGGAAAAGAAAGAAAAGGTTCAATATTTCAACCAAATATTTACTAATCATTTGAGTAATTTTAGTGCTACAAATAAACCAGCTAAGGATTTATTGGTGGAATATTATACCACGACACTATCCCCACAACTAGCAATGTTTGTGAAGAGGGTATTTAAGCTAACACTTGTTGAAAATTTTGAAGAAGCCATCAAAGTAGAAGTTGATCTGGACAGTATATAAAAACATACTTCAAAACCATAGGTAAAGACCTTTTGTGGTAAAAAACCTTTTCTTATAACTAGATCAAAGGAATAAAAATCGAATGAATTATAAAATGTGGTAAAGATGGTACAAAATTTATCGAATAATATAGTAGATCTAGAAAAGGACAAAGAATCTAGTTCATAAAAAAAAACAGTTCAATCCTTATTTCAAGAAAATAGAAGAAAGTGGGTAGTATCAACCTCGTGTATAATTCTTCCGTTTTGAACTTTAATGAGGTAGGCATGGACCATTTATGTACTTTCCATCAAGAGACTCATTCTGAAAAGAGTTTCCCACAATGGATAAACTCAATGACCTTGGTTATGAATCAACTATTAGATTCTCAATTAACAGAGCCTGAGGTGGAAGAAGAACAAATCAATGAACCGGAAGAAACCACAATGGTATTATGGGATTTTGTACCTACATTGGGACTAAATGAAGAGGAGCCTACTAAAGAGATTCAACTATCATTGGTTAATGTTACAACCAGAAGTAAAGGAACAAAAATGGATGAAACATCAGTACTGCCTAAAATAAAGAAGATGAAATAAAACATGAAGAAGATTATGAGTACTACCTAAAAAACATCTAAGTCTAATCTGGTCAACATAAAAGATAAAAATCCAGTAGTTAGTACGCATGTAAGGACCATGGAAATTAAAACAAAAAGCAACAAGAAAGGTCTGGTAGAATATGATATGGGGTATGACATAGTTGAAGACATTAAGAAAACAAAAGAAAATATTTCTTTATTTGAATTATGTAATTTTCCCCAACAAAGAAAGAAGCTTTTGGAAGTTTTTTATCCAAAACCCAGCAGTTCCCAAAAATACGTTGAAACTGATAAATAAATTAATGAGGCAAGAATTGGAGGAAAATCCAAATCTCATACTTTTCCTTTTTTGTTATCCTTTGAGATTTTTAATCATAATGTGCATAACTATTTGGTGGATTCTAGGGCTTCATCTAATGTCATGCCACTCTCAGTATGTAAAAAGATCAATGGTCAACCCACACCATCCTCATTTGGAATAATTCAATTGGACAGATCTTATGTCAAGGTAATAGGGGAAATGAAAGATGTATTGATTTGATTATCTGCAGATGAAAGAGTTTGCCAATTTATAGATATCATGGTAGTAGGTATACTAGAGGCCTGTGGATTGATATTGAGTAGGGACTGGTCAACAAAATGGGTACTTTTCAACTGATTGGTCACACATGTGGCTTCCATATAAGAATAGTCAAAATCAAATTAAGGTAATAAGGGAACCGCACATGAAACACAATGTAACTCAATTGGAGGGAAAGAATGAACTTGTAAAATTCTCATCTTTAGTCTTGGGTGACTAATTTTTAGAGCTTGATCCAGAAAATTATCAAGATGAAGAGGAAAGTTGTGAATTAGATGCACAGTGTGATCTCCTTCAATTTTCACGGAATGATTATATTGACTGTAATATAGTAAATTTAGTTTCCAACATAGGAAGTAACACTAATCGGGTAGATTTAGAAGATATATTTTGGTTTTTACACTTTGATGGTTCCAAAACACAAGAGGGATTAGGATTTGGTTGTGTCCTGATTGACCCAAAAAAGAACAAACAATTTATCTCTTGCAGACTAAAGTTTGAATGTACAAATAACACTACTGAGTATAAAGCTCTAGTCCATGGCCTGAGGAAATACATTGAAATTAATGTTAAGAACTTAAAAATTTTTGGTGACTCTGAGATAGCAGTTAGAAAAGTGAGAGACACAATACATTATTTATCACCATACCTGAAATGATATCAATCTAATGTACGGAATCAGATTTCACATTTTAATGATTTCAATATAAATTCAATTCCTAGATTACAGAATGTTGCAACTGATTTTTTAGTTGTTTCTGTTACTAGGTTAGTGCCTACTAATAAAAAATGTGCTATTGAACTTATTTTCAAGCCAACAGTACCAGATAATGTTACAAATCTTAGGTTGTTTGATGATGATGAGAAAATTATATATTTTCTGACAAATGATGAAACTTTCAAAGACTCTGTGATTGATGATGAAGAGTGTCAAAAAAATTTACAAAGTGGAGAAGTAACCAAAGGAAATTTTATGCCCAAAGGAGTAAGGACGCTGGAGTGGATATTTGAATTACATAACAAATTCAGAAATCCATCCAATTTTAATACCAACAGTTCATCTATGTAATATGAAATGATTAATTTAGGGATAGAGGATGAGCCTAGGTACGTGAACTTGGGAAAGCGTTACTCGCCCGAAGAAAGGAGTCGGTTTATTATTTTTTTTAGAAATACAAAGATATATTTGCTTGGAAATATGAATACCTAAAGACATATGAAACATGTATCATTCAGCACGTTATTCCTATTAAAGAGGATGTAAAACCGTTCCAACAACAACTAAGGAAAATGCATCCAAAGTTGGAACCTTTAATCCAAAATGAGGTAAAGAAATTACTTGATGCAAAGATTATTTTCAGGGTCTGACATTCAGAATGAGTAGAAAATTTGGT
This sequence comes from Pseudotsuga menziesii, assembly GCA_001517045.1. Taxonomy (NCBI): domain Eukaryota; kingdom Viridiplantae; phylum Streptophyta; class Pinopsida; order Pinales; family Pinaceae; genus Pseudotsuga; species Pseudotsuga menziesii. The sequence continues at coordinate 269,680 of LPNX010409849.1, read as the reverse complement.
TCCAGTGAGAAAAAATTCAGGAGAAATAAGATTACGTGTCAACTTCTGAAATATGAATAGAGCTTCATATAAGGGCGACTATCCAGTTCCACCAATGGAACAAATTCTCCATGTGGTATTAGTTTCGGAATTATTCTCCTTATTAGATGGATTTTTGGGCTATAACCAAGTGTTGGTGGTTGAACCAGATAGGACGAAAAATTAATTTAGAATGAAGTGGGGAACATTTTCCTATAGAATAATTCCCTTTGGCCTCGTAAATGTTGGATATACGTTTCATATGGCAATGGATATCGCTCTCTAGGGATTAATTGGCCACAGTGTGGTGGTATATCTAGATGATGTGACAGTTTTCTCCAAGAAAAAGGAATATCATGTTTTTCATTTAAAACAAATTTCTGATCGTTGTAGAAAGTACGACATATCTTTAAATCACAAGAAAATCATTTTCGCAGTTTTAGAAGGAAAACTATTAGGTCATATTATTTCTAATAAGGGAATCTCCATAGACCCAGAAAGAATAGAAGTTATATCTCAGATTCCCTTACCTGATAACAAAAAAGGTATGCAATCATTTATGGGTACGATAAATTTTGTTCAAAGTTTTTTTCCATACTTTGCACAAATTGTGAAACCTTTGCAACAAATGGTGTAGTGAAGTGTGCAATTTAAATGGACTGAGGTGGAGAAGGTTGTCTTTAATGACATCAAAGTAGTAGTAGCTCATGCAACTTCTCTAATAAGTCCTAATTTTGAAAAGGATTTTATTCTGTACACTTTTGCTTCAGACAACTCACTTGCAATAGTGCTCACACAGAAGGGAGAATTGGGAGACGAGTACCCAATATCATTTATGAGGCTTGGATTACAAGGAGCTGAATTGAATTACCCTGCTGGAGACAAACAAGAATATGCAGTCTTTAAAGCAATAAAAAAATTCAGACCTTACATTTCGAAAAACAGAACCAAGGTAATTGTCCCTCATCTAGTTGTCAGAACCCTCTTTGTACAAAAATAATTGGGTGAACGAAGAGGGAACTGGGTGACAGCATTGCAGGAGTATTATTTAGAATTCAAACCAACCACTATTATTAAAGGTCAAGGGTTGTGTAAGTTAATTACAGAAATTCATACTAATGAAGATTGTGATTGGGAAAATGAAGCAAAGTTAAATATGATTGATGTGTATCCTATCTTTACTGCTTCCGAATCTTGGTATACAGACCTGATGCATTGCCTCCAACAAGGATATTTATCAAAACATTGGAACTCTAAGCAATGAAGGGCACTTCATCTAAATTCAGCCTCTTACTAGATAATCGATGGAGTTTTTTCAGGAAGAACTATGATGGAGTATTCCTGAGATACCTCAAGCAAGAAGATGAATCCAAAGTCGTTAAGGAATTGCATGATTGTCCTTCTAGAGGAAATTTCTCTAGAGATACTACTTCTCACAATATCCTTAGGGCTGGCTATTATTGGCCAACATTATTTAAAGATGCTCATTCCTATGCGAGAAAGTGCGACATATGTCAAAGAAACGGTGGAATATTAGCAAAAGAAACTGGAACATTGCAACCTATCATTATTTCAGATCCTTTCAAACATTACCGTATAGACATCATCGGGGAAATCAACCTGAACTCTTCACTGCAACATAAACATATCCTCATAGCTACGGATTACTTCACAAGATGGGTAGAAGCAATTATGCTTCGCAAATTGAACGAGGATGTGGTCATCAACTTCTTACAAGAAAACATCATGACTAGGTTTGGGGTTCCAATTTCACTTGTTTTTTATAATGAGTCCTATTTCACATCCATTAAAATAACTAAATTCGCTAGTGAAAAGGGAATCAAATTACACTACTCCGCCAACTATTATCCTCAAGGAAATGGGTTAGCAGAATCAAAAAACAAAAATCTTATCAAAATTCTAAAGAATAGTGTTATTAAAAATCAAAGAAGTTGGCACACAACACTTCCCAATGCACTATGGGAAGATAGGGTCACCCCAAATAACTCCTTAGGAGTGTCCCATTATACTTTGGTTTATGGGAAAGAGGTTAATTTACCCCCAAACATCTAGCTTCCATACTCTTAGTTAGCTCAAGCCTCACAGCGATCTGGTATTGAAATTTTAAAAGCTCATATTACCACTTTTCTGAAGCTTGAAGAGTCCAGAATTAATTCTAAAGAAATATTTAAACAACAATAAGAAATTGTCAAGAGGTGGTTTGATAAGTGAAAATATGTAAAAGGGATTTTTGAGATGGGATACTTGGTTCTAAAGTGGGATCACCCACGTGACGAGAAGTGAAAACATACTAAAATTAAACATCTATGGGTTGGACCCTATCATATTGTTGAGAAGATAGGCCCCTCAACCTATAAGTTTCAATATTTACAAGGGCGGCAAGAGAACCTTCATGTTAATGGCCTTGTTCTCAAACCATATTTCACCTAGTTCTTTAAGGGAGTCCTTTTGTACATAAATAAACTCTTTCTTTTGTTTTCTTATTTTCCTACCATTTGCTTTGTTTGGTTGATTTAATTTAGTTTATTCAATTTTGTTTCATAATAAGCCATCTCATTTTTTGCTTCTTAGGGACATAGGGATTTGAATAATTGCAAAATTCTTTGAAATCCAAGAACTGCTTATTGGGAGATATATGCAAGATTTTGATCTAAGATGAGATTCTTTAATAAATAGACTACTGAAAGGGAATTTATTTCAAGAACAAATTGAAGTCTTGTTTAAACCTTGCAAAATAACTGAGGTGTATGAGGTTTAGAATACTATCTTGGGGCTCCATCCACTTTCACACTAATATCTGTCCAAAGAAGCTTTCCGCAATAGGCCCATGGAAATGAAGTAGAACTGATAGGTGTATGACATTCAAAATAATCCCATGCCACAAAATGAAACCCAAAAGGCTTAAGATAAAGAGTCAAAATTCCAAAACAAAAACTAAACAACAAGAAGATATATTGAAGAAATAAATCAATAAAATGAATGGATTGCTCAGAAAGGTTATTCTTCATCCGTGAGTTGAAACAAGTCATCACTCACACAAAAGGACATCATGGATGGAAGAACCTAAATCAATTTCTAAAAGTAAAAGGATCAATCAAGGAATACTCGAAAGAAAAATGTCTTTAAGCATCAAAAGACTGTGAATGGAATGGGAATGAGGAACAAACGAATGCATATGTCTAACTCTACCACGATCATGTGGTGTCATATCTGACGGTAACCAAAGACAAAGGTAAAATGAACCTCACAATTTGGCCCCAAGAGAGTTATCAAGACTTCTAATCCTAGTTACCCTACCCAAAAGACTATAATCAATGTGATGCACTGAATTTTATATCCCTCGAGAAGTCTAGTCTAGTTTTTAAATGATCTTGAGGAAGACCTAGGATAAGTTGCTCTAATCAAGTACCATATAGAAATTTTTGTTTTGAAAAGATGGTTTTTAAGATATTTGTGTTCACCAGCTAGTAGCCAATTTTTGTTGTTGCAACCACTTTGTTATAGCTCAAAATTACACATCTCTTCCTATGACCACTTTCCCATGATTTCGTCGCATGTCGACACTTCATGAAAGTCACTGAAAAAACACCTAACTTGGAGAATCCATATCTAGAGTTATGTAACTTTGTTTGACCTCATCTCTACACCATTGGAAAGATATTTTAGTTAGTTAAAACTTTCTAGAACACACCAAAGTCTAAAAATGCCCAAAAGTACCCTAAAAATGAGAGTTTTTTATGTATACGCAAGTTTCCTTAAGGAAACCCAGAAACCCGCATATGGTACGCGACTTGCTATATATAATACTCATGTATGCCCTAAATACATGACTATTTTCATTGCAACCCATGTATACCTACTGCATACGTGACTAATGTCTCCACAACCCGTGTATTCATGTCAAAAGTACATTTTTCAAAGTTTGGGTAGTTTGGTTAGTTATGCAACTGACTTCTTCAGTTGTAATTAATTTGTCTTCAACCCTATCTCTTCACAAACATATAAATAGAGGTATGCAGGTCCATGAGAGGGGAATTGAATATTTTCGTTGTCATGCTAGAGGAATTGGGACTCTCTTTTCCCACACCTTTTCCCTAGAATCTTTCTCCTTGTGTTGTAGAGCTTGGAGGTTGAGTTCCTTGGATAAGAGAAGTAGCAAAACCAGATCAAGGTTTCGTGAGGTGCCCAACTTGAAGAGAAGGTATATGTGTACTTTTTTTCAAGATTAATAAAGATGTGATGTCCTTCTTCTTCATAAATAATTGTTCAATGTGTGATTGAATATTTGTTTATGATCATATGATGATGTTAGTCAGATCATTATTTCATGTTTATCTGATTATCATTGTTTTATATGTAGTCATATTGGTTTGAGGAAGGTATAATTCGTTTTGCAGGTCTCTTGGAGCAAGAGCAAGAGGAGCAAGAAGAGGATTGAAGGGATGCTTGGATCAACCTTCATTTGGCTAAGGTATGAACCATTCCAATCTCTGATATTGCTTATAAATGCTTGCAAAACATTATGTATCTCTCTTTCATCCCCAATGGAGTCACCAGTTCTGTTGTAAAGGAATATTTCCTATGGCCTCTTAAACCCTAGCCATAGGAAACATTCTTTTACAACAAACTTCCCCAAAATTTTATAATTTTAGGGCCCCTCCTTAGAATTTTGGTTTTAAGCATTATTTAGAACTGATTCTACTCTTTGATTTGTTTTATTCCATGACTTAGTTTTTTCTTTGGTCAAATCAAAAAGGTTTTTCACTAAGTTAAAACTCAGCTTTTTCTTCTGATGTGTCGAAAGAACTCATCTTTTCCATCCGATGTTCTTTAGCTGACTTTGATTTATTCTTGACCAAGGACAAAGTCTTTGTCGAAACTATTTGGCAGCTTCCTGCCAACGCTGTCAGATAAACTCAGACTTTCGAGCCGAAACTATCAGCGAATCTTACCTTTTATGGTCGACATGTTTTCTTGGAGGAATTTCTTGAGTTCGTTCAAATATCTCACTGAATTCTGCTAATGGTGTCAATGGAATTCAGGGTTTGTAGCCGACATATTCAGAAAGACTTAGATTTGGCTACCGACATATTTTCATCGAAACTCTTTTGTGAGTTCTACCAACAGTATTTTTCAAAAACGTTCGACAAGTTTTTGCCAACAGTGTTGGTTAAACTCAAACATTTCAGCCGACATTATCATGGGAAACTCTACTTTTGACCTTGATATATCGGTAAACTTTGGGAAAAGTTTTCGATGGATTTTTTAAGTTGTGTTGAAACGACGCTTTCTTCTGCACAACATTTATTAACCCAATGACCGCATTTATTGTTGTTTCAACATTTTTTATATAAAATGCGGTAAGTTTTGTGGTTTGTTACCATAACCTCATTATGGATGCATCCAGATGACTTTCGCCACTTGAAACTTTTGCATTACCTCTCCAAGCACCATACCTTCATCTACAGTTTCCAATTAGGCCCTAAAACTTGTCTTTAAAATTATATTGTTTTAAAAGCTTGAAAGAACTACATGTTTAGAGGTTTAGAGTTACCATGATAGGGTTTTTCTATTCGTAGCCTTGTTTCACAAGCCAACCCCAGCCCGTAAGGTTTCTATTTTTGACCGATCAACTACTAGAGTCTTCTTGAGTTTGGCTGCAAGAGAACCCTCGACCTCATTGAGCGTTTTCCTATCCTGCTAGCTCGGTCATGATTTTTTTTGTCTCCACCTTCATTGCGTCGTTTTATCATTTAAACCGTAGATATGAGTAGGTAAAAATTCTTTGTTTTTATGATGAAATTACAGCATGTCAGATCTTTTTCCGACTGCACCTTGTTTGGTTTAGTTTTGTATGCAGTGATAGGGGGGCCTTTGGTGGATTTTCATGTAGGGTATCACTACGTTTCAAAGTTTTGTCCTAGGGTTTCCTTTCAGGTAGTATTTGACTCTATACTTTTCTCCTTAGAGTCGGCACTGTGGCTTAAGAATATTTTGTGGGGTTTTAGGTTCAAGCAAGGGTTTCAAGTTTCCCTATGGTTCCCTCATCTTCTAGTCACAAATATTTTGCCACATTTTTTACTGGTTGTTTTCTTACTCTTTGGACCTCAAGTAAAGAAGTCTCAGCATTGTGGTGTTTTTAAATTTAGAAAAATAAATATTGTAAACTCTGAAGACATTTAACATTGATGTTTTAAAAAAAGCAGTGAGGTAGCTCCCAAAATAACACCTGCACCTATACTGATGGGTTTCATTTAAGTTTTGACCTAATATATACCCTTTCTATAAAATGTTTGGACAACCTGTGGGAGTGATTTATATTCCTCACAAAGTTAATTTTGAATGGCCAATGATGAACTAGTAAATATGTCTATGTGCTCCTCTATCAAAATAAACACTGATTGAAATCTTACTCTTTGAAAGAAACAATGATTTGTTTTTTAACATTGATATCTTAGCTTCTCATTTCAGTATTTCCTGTTGATATGTTGAGGCCTGGAAATTTGCAGGCAATAACAGCAAGGGATTCTCCCCAGTCAATGTTCCCAAATAGCCCGTGACTGTTTGGTATAGGGAATCCGTCTGGTTTGTGGTCCGGCTACCGTAGGTCAAGTAACAAAAAACAAAGGCTTTACCGGTTGCGGCCCAGTCCACCGTGTATATTTTTGTATTTTTTGACTTAAGTATGATATGCAAGTGCCTAATTAACCATGCAGGGTGATAAAGATGCAAAGAGTAGTCACAATGTGATGCGCAGGTTCTTACCTCTCATCTTAGAACTCACAAGCATCCAAATCATGCAAGAAAATAAATACTAACTAAACTATCTCTAGAGAGCTGGGTATTCATTCATGAGTAATGCACCCATGTTTATGTGTTATGGAAAATCACAGATAGTTGTTCTTATAACCAAACATATAAACATAAAAAAAAGTATATATGATAAGATAACTCATCAACAGTTAAAAATTCCATTACTCATAGTGGAAAAGACGTCATAAAGGTACTGAAGAACATTCAGACAAGAACATAGGTTCAAGAAATTAGAACGCTCTTACAAATAATGAGGCATAGCTAAAAACGAAATGGTTCACATTCAACATTGCTCATTTAATCACATTGACATATTCCACACAACACTTCCTCCAACAGGCAAAATTTGCAGTCTCTGGTTGTAAAACGAAATAGTTCCTCTTACAAGCATTAAGTTACAAGTTTTTCCAAGGAAAAATCCCCTTCTAAGTTCTACTTTCAAATATTTAAACTACCACCGCCGACCGCTTGGGCTGCCCCCCCCAAACGTATGACATTTTCCCTCCCTCAAAACGCTTCATCTTCCCATTTTATTTTATGTACGCCTTCATGATCTGATTAGTAACTAATAGATCTTTTGGGTTTGTGCCTTTGTCACAATTCACTTTGTCTTTTCCTTCGTTTGTCCTGCTCACGATCCTGATGGTTTCGGCCCTACTTTTACCAAATTGCCCCTCTCCCTTCGCGTCGCAGTAGTTTGACCATTCTCTGAAAACCACCTGCAATCAAATGATGTGCATCATTCATTGGAATCACATTCAAATCATATCAACTGAAACGACTAAGCATTAAGAGAGTCCATGCATAGTATTACTGTCACTAAGCTTAACCAACGCCGGCACTACTACTTCGTCTACCCACGGGTTCATAAGAAACCACCAATTAAAAGAACAGAGAACTCATCAAACACTCAGGGTGCTAGAATTGGAAGCTAAAAGCTCTGCCCCAGCTGCAACGGCGGAAGCGAAAAAGGTTAAGGATACATGACCCGCGGGTGGGAAAACTCTTAATCGAAAGTCGGAAGATATTTACATCGAAAGCTGAATGACTTTCCCAGCCGCAACGGCAGAAAAAGGAAAGGTTAAAGACATGCGCGACTAAAATATTGATAAGCATCGGCAGTTAGAGCGCTTTGTACTTTGGGTGCTTAGCTGCTTTAGGAGCCGCAACGGCGGAAGAGGAAAGACTACGACTTCCGATTAAACAAAAATGATGCCCGATCAATAGAAACTATTAATTGTTCGGACAGCTTTAAAATTCAACAGCGATCAAAATCCATTTCACCTTCGAAACAGCGGCCCATCAAAGAACAATTAGCAATGCTAAACTCAAATTTGCGACCCGCGGAAAAATTCAAACACAAACATCCTCCGGAGATAGGTTGCAAGTAAATCGTTAAAATCATCTAAAATTAAAACATGAACGAAAATTCACGAATAAAAACGACTTGAAAACAACTCTAAATCATGAGGAGGGGACCAAAAATTAAGAAATTTGGGGAAAACGGTTGCAGCCGCAACAATTGGCGACTACCTGGTGAACCTAGATCTCTGGACAATTTCTTCCTCGAGTAATAGACTGTTTGATAATAAAACCACCATGTTGAATTCTTCTAGATATGTGGATTTCCCAAAATTCAATATATGTACTTTTAAACATTGAGGGTAGTCCAATTTAGGAAAATGGATACCAAGATCTCAAATTCAAGATAACTCTTTCGAGGCCAGGAGTATGAGTTTCATTTTTACCTCTGTCTTTGGGTAGCTTCCAGCTTGGACACCATAGGATCGTAACATCTGGTAAACAGAAATATTCATTTATTCCTCATTCCCATGCCATTTTGCACTTTTTTGTGCTTTCAGCCTTTTGTCCTTTGAGTCTTCCTCATGCCTTTCTTTTTGAATTTTTATTCAGGCTCCTCTATCCATAGTGTCCTTTTGTGTGAGAGATGTGTTTAATTTTCAGCTCACAGACAGAGAGGAAATTTTGGCAATTTTATACTCATATGATTTAGTACTTGGTTCTGATATACATTGCTTTCTGAGGAGTTTTGACTCTTCTTAGCCTTTATTGGCTTTCAATTCTTGGCATGGGATCATTTATATATAATATACTGTTTACCCTGCTTCCTTTCCATGGGTCTTTTGCTGTCACCCCCTAGGAAATTTTTAAGTGTGAGATGGATGGAGCCTCGAAATAGTATTCCAGACCTTTTAATCTTGAGTTACTTTACAGGGATTAAGCAGGACTTCAATGCGTTCATAGCCATTTAGGAAAACTGCTAATCTAGAAGAGACTCTTATCAGATAAAACTATAATACACAGTCTTATAATCAAGGATTTTAGTTGGTCCAGAATTCTAATGCTCTCCATGCGACCAAAGCTTACTTATTTTATTTAAAATCAAACATAAAATCTAAAGTAAAACAAAACTAAACTTCATGACTCAAAGACTCAAAAAGACAGCCAAAACAGATTATCTATATACAAGACAGAAGAACTCAAACAAAACCTCAGGAAAAATAAGGCTTGAGAACCAAACCATTTACTGGTAAGTTCTCTTCCCATCCTTGTAGATCTTGTAATTTATAAGTAGAAGGGCCAAGCTTTGCCGCAATCTGAAAAGGGCCTACCCACAACTGCTGGAATTTAGTATGCTTTCCTTTCTCATCATGGGGGTGATCCCACTTGAGAACCAGATCTCCCACTTCAAACTCTTTTGTTCCTGCCTTATGTTTGTCAAACCATCTCTTTATTACGTTATGTTGTTGCTTAAAGCGCTCTCTAGCTTTAGATCTAGCCTCTTCTGCTTTCAGGAGATTATTTATCCTTATTTGCAAAACTTCATGATCCGACCGAGTCTAGATTCTTGAGCTATTATGGAATAAGGTAGCATGATATTGGGAGGAAGAATGGATTCTTTACCATAGACAAGGGTATATGGAGACACTCCAATCGAAGACTTGGGGGTGACTCTGTCAGCCCAAAGGGCATTTGGTAGCGCTGAGTGCCAACTCCTCTGGTTTTCTATTACAGTCTTCTTTAAAATTCTAATCTGATTTTTGTTAGAGGATTCAACCAGGCCATTTCCTTGTGGATAGTAATTAGCAGAATAATGCAATTTTATCCCTTTGTCATGAGCAAAAGCAGTTAATTTAATTGATGAAAATTACTTATCATTATCAAAGACTAACAAAATTGGAACTCCAAACCTGGTCATGATATGATCTTGTAGGAAGCTGATGACCGCGTCTTCATTTATCTTGCGCAGCGGGATAGCTTCGACCCAACGAGTGAAATAATTGGTCACGGTCAGAATGTACTTGTGTTGCAGGGAGGAATTCGGTTTTATTTCTCCAATAATATCCAACCCCCATTGCTCGAATGGCTCCGTGATCATCACAGGATTTAGGGGTGCCACTGCTTTAGGTTGTCTCCCACTACACCTTTGGCAAATATCACACTTCTTGACATGTGCGTGTGCATCTCTAAAGAGCGTAGGCCAATAGTAACCGGCTCTGAGGATTTTGTGGGCTGTATTATCTCCTGAATAATGCCCCCTAGCAGGCCCGTCATGCAAATCTGTCATTACTTTATTCGCATCTTCTTTCTCTAAGCATCTCAGGAGAACTCCATCATAGTTTTTCCTTAATAATATTCCTTCAACAATTTGATAGGATGCTGACTTGAGACGCAGCGCTCTTCTTTTCTTAGAACTCCAATGCTCTGGCAACAACCCTATCTGCAGGTAATGCACGAGGTCTCTGTACCAAGACTCGAGAGCTGTAAACAAAGGACATACCTCCATTAAATGTAATTCGGCTTCATCCTCCCAGGCGTGTTCTTCATTTTTTCCATTTTCAGTCATCAGTTTGCACAACCCTTGTCCTTTAACTATAGAGGCTGGCTTGAATTCAAGGTCGTACTCTTGAAGAGTTGTTACCCAGTTGCCCCTTCTTTCTCCTAACTCCTTTTGTACAAGAAGGGACCTTACAGCTGGGTAGGGGACGATCACCTTGGTTCGATTTTTTTAAATATAAGGCCTGAATTGCTTTACTGCTTTAAATGCTGCATAAGCTTGTTTATCAATGGCTGGGTAATTTAATTCGGCCCCTTGTAAACCAGTGCTCATGAAATATATTGGGAATTCATCCCCTCCATCTTCCTTTTGCGTAAGCACAGCTGCTAGTGAATCATCGGATGCAAAGGTATACAGAATAAAGTCTTTATCGAAATATGGGATTTTCAGGGAGGGTGTGTGTGCAACAACAGTTTTAATTTTGCTGAATGCATTCTTCTCAATCTCACTCCATTTGAATTGTGCATTTTGCTTCACCATCTGCTACAGTGGCTTGAAAATCTAAGCAAAATCAAGCACAAATCTTCGCACGAAGTTTATAGTTCCCATAAATGATTGCATCCGTTTTTTATTATGGGGCAAAGGGATTTGTTCGATGGCCTTAATTCTTTCTGGATCTATAGAGATTCCTTTCTTTGAAATTATATGACCCAACAAATTTCCCTCCATGACAGTGAACACACACTTTTTGGGATTGAGCGAGATGCCATATTTTCGACAGCGTTCAAAATTTTGCCTTAAATGAAAAGCATGCTCTTCTCTCTTCTTTGAGAATATCGTAATATCATCAAGGTACACTACAGCACTATGGCCAATCAATCCATGGAAATCTATGTCCATAGCCCTCTGAAATGTTTCTCCAACATTTATAAGCCCAAAGGGCATCCTTCTGTAGAAAAAGGTTCCCCATTTGGTCCTGAACGTTGTCTTCAATCTGTCTTCTTCGGCTACTAATACTTTATTGTAGCTAGAGAAACCGTCTAATAACGAAAAGAGTTCAAAACCTGAGACCATTTGCAGCAATTGCTCCAAAGGTGGCACAAGATAGTTATCTTTATCTGAAGCGCGGTTTAAATTTCTGAAATCCACGCATAGTCTGATTTCTCCAGATTTTTTTCTCATTGGTACCATATTTGATACCCACTCAGAGTGTCTGACCTTAAAAATTATTCTAGCATCCAATAATTTCTTCACTTCACTCTGAATCAGCGGCTCCAATTTTGGATGCATTTTTCTTAAAGGTTGCTGATACGGCTTGACGTCGGCTTTGATGGGGACAACATGATTGATGATGCTGGTGTCGTATGTTTTCAAATATTCGTATGTCAAGGCGAAAACATCTTTATATTGTTTAAATATACTGACGAACTTGTCTCTTTCTGCTGGTGAACAATATTTGCCAAGATTCACAAATTTAGGATTCGTCTCAGTCCCCAAATTTATCAGCTCGAACTACAGAGATGAGCTGTGGGTCTTCACGTTGGCTGGTCTTCTGAACTTTTCATTTAAATCAAACATTATTTATAATGTTCTAACTCCCTTAGGGATGAAATTATTATACTTCAGCTCAGCCTGATGTTCTTCATCGTCTATAATTGCTCCTTTAAATACCTCATCATTTGTTAAACATTCTATAATCTACTGGTCATCATCGAACACTCGTAGGTTGGTAATCATATCAGGTACAGAGGGCCTAAAAAGTAATTCAACAGAGCATTGATTATTAGTGGGTACCAACCTAGCAGATAATGTGGCCAACAGGTCAGCCGCTGCATTTTTAAGCCTTGGAATTGAAATAATATTGAATGCATTAAAACACTTAAGCAGGTCCCATACCTCATTTTGGTAATCCTTTAAGTGAGGATAAACACAATGTATTTGATTCCGGATTTGTTTCACAATAATTTCAAAATCTCCAAAAACTTTTAGATTACTTACCTTTAATTCAATCGCTTTCCTTAAACCCTGCACCAGCGCTTCGTACTCAGCTATATTATTCGTACACTCAAAATCTAATCTACATGAGAGAAAATGTTTATTCTTCTGGGGGTCGATCAGGACACAGCTAGCCCCTAACCCTTCTAATGTCTTAGAGCCATCAAAAAACAAAGTCCAAAAATCACTAACTACTGAATGTGAATCTACTCCTACTGCTAAGTTTACTATGTTACAGTCAATCTCATCAACCTGTGAGAATCGAAGGAGATCAGGCTGAGTGTCTGATATGTTGTTGGCTTCTTCTGCTTGGTAATTTCCTGGTTCCAACTCAATAAAATAGTTTCCCAATACAGAATCCACTGGTTCATTCTTCTCATCCAGTTGAGTAACATTGTATTTCATGTGAGGCTCCCTCAAAACTTTAATTTGGTTCGGGCTTCCTTTATATGGCAGCCACAAATGCGACCAATCCGAGGCAAAATATCCATTTAGTTTGATTGACCAATATCTGCTTAGGACAAGACCGTAAGCGTCTGTAATATCAACCACCATGATATTAATGACTTCGTACACTTTATCATTTGATGCCAAATGGACTAGGACATCCTCCATCTCACCAATTACCTTTACATCTGTCATGTCCAACTGAATAACCCTCCACATGGATGGATTAGGCTACCCATTTATTTTTTTACAGACTGATATTGGCATGATATTAACGGACGCCCCTGAGTCTACCAGACAATTATGTACGTTGTGATTGAAAATTTCAAAAGTGAGGAGGAAAGGTGGTTGTTTGCTCTTAGACTTACCTCCAATGCTGGTTTCTCCAATTTCTTCTTCTTCCTAAGGTTGATTGTCAGTGGGAAGCTTCTCATCCAATGCTTCAAGTGCTTTCAATAGTCTTTATTTTTGCTGCGGCACTTTACACATTTAAAATAGTGAAATGTTTTCCCTCGCCTTCTTAATATCTTCCACGATGTCATAATCCATCTGTTGTTCAATGGGAAGAGGTTTACCAGCATTCGTCTTTTCTTCATTTGGCTTGGTCAACGTATTATTCTGCTTAGGATCTTGGCTGGTAATAGTGAATTCTGTAATTTTATCAGCTAAGGATTTATTTCGAAATTTCTTAACATTTTGCTGAAGCCTCTTAATCTTTGGGAGTATGAGACTGTCTTCTTTAACCGACCCTTGGCTTCTTGTTGTTACGTTGGTTTCCATGACATCCTTGTACCCCTGATTCATTTCCTCTTCAGCATCAAATAACGAAATAGAATCCCACAAAACCATGGTTTCCTCTTCTTGTTCTTTCGTTGAAGTAGTATTCTCTTTTCTTTCTTCATCTCCCTCTTCTATTAATCTAGAATCCAGCAGTTGATTCATGACCAACATCACCAAGTTTATCCATTGGGGACAATTCTTTTTAGAGTGTGGTTGTTGGTGAAAAGTGCAAAAATTGTCCATTCCTACCTTTGTTAAATTCATAGATGCATAATTGTGTGGAGGAGGTTGAGACTAATTGTTATCCTCTCTTTTCTTATAATAGGGCTTATAGAACTTTTGTGCTTCCTTTTCTTTCTCCAAGTCTATGATTTTATTAGAAAGCTTCTGCATCATTTTGGCCATACTTTCATAATCTAGTGATTTCTCTTCCTTAGGATTAGTAAACAATAAGGATTTCCTTCCCCCACCTTTCTCTCCTGACCGTTCAAGATAATCTTCAATACTTTCTCTTTCAGCTTCCATTATTTCCGCCTCTTCATAGGTTTCTGTCAAAGTAGGCTTGGCCCTACCTTTGGAAAACATGGCCAAATCAAGGCCTAAAGCTGAGGTATAATATTCAATCAGGACCTTGTCCGAAGGTTTGTCAGCGTCAGAAAAATTCTTGGGGTATGCTGCAAATCTTTGAGTAAAACTGTGCACCTTCTCCTTTCTCTCTTTCTTCAAGGCACATAGTCCTTTCATGAGGGATGCATGAGTCTTTTGAATCGCATACTTACTTCTAAAAATTCTCTCGAAGGTATCCCAATCAGGGATAGAGTTAGCAAGCAACCCAAAATACCATGATGCTACAGCTCCTTTAAGGGTATGCGGAAATAGTTTGCAAACTACATCCTCATACTCCCCAACCCTCAACCCTTCTATCGCCAGGTAAAAACTTTGCAAGTGATCATCTACTAGTATCTTCTCATTTGGGTCGAACTTGGGCATCATATTTTCAAAGGATTGAGGTAAATCATGTAGTGGAGGAATTAGATTTAAAGGTGATCTGGCTCTCCAGGCAGGTGGTGGATTCGGTGGGTTGGGTGGTGTTGCAGCTACAACAATTTCCCAAAATTCCAAAAAAAAATTAGGACCCTCCTTTGTTTGGATTAGTTTGATTTTCTTCTTTGAGTTGGTCTAATAATGATTTCTCAGAATGATTTTCAAATGCTTGAATTGATTTACCACCTGTTGGATTCTCCCTCTAGCACTTGAAATAATCCACTATTTGATAAATCTTTATTGCTGCCTTTGAATGCATTTGAAGCATGACTGAATCGGAAGGTATTTTCTTTTCCTCCCGCAGTTGCGGATGGATAATCAGTCTTCAATTCGACTTTCTTTCCGATTTGTTTGTTTTCCGCATCGGCTGCCTCTTTGTTTTTTTTTCGGAGCTATTATTATTATTTCCTCTGCTGTTGCAAATGGCAAAGTGCAATCCCTCCCGATCGTTGTTTGAAGTTTCAGACCCCACTTGATTAGTTTTCACCGATCTCGTAAGACATAGGCTTCCGTCGATTGCGGCTGCGGAGAACTTTATGTTTTCCGATTGTTTAATTCATTTAAAGCCCACCGTTGTGGAAGGCTACACTCTTTGTTACTCCATCATTGCGGCTACCAAAGGACTAACCTTTCCGAAACTTTAGTGTTGTCGTTTCCGATTCAAGCCCTGACGTTGCGGACGGTGGGATGCTTTACGGTTCCGCCGTTGCGGATGAAAGAAGCACTAACCTTGCCGATGCGTAGTCCTTTTTCCTGACTCAGACTTTACCCATTATGGATCGATTTACCCTTCGTAGCTCCGCTGTTGCGGCTCCCGTTCCACTATTGGCCCGATGATTAGTCTTCTGAGGTCCTTCCATATATGTCTCCATGGATGGCTTAGTGCTTTGGCCATCCATCGCTGCGGAAAGAAGTTTGTTTTCAACCTCCGATCCAAAGTTGTCCACTTTCCAATTCTTTTCTCTCTGTCGTCCGATCTTTTTGTGGTGGACTACATATACGGGGTCAGGATATGTTGCATTATCCTTTTCGACTGTTGCTTCTCCATCTTTCATTATCACGTGCTGTCACGCTCGCCCGGTCCCTCTTTTTTAGTACACACAATACAGGTGTCTCCACTGCAAAGATTGACAGGCCTCCCCATTCTGGTTACACATCGTTGCCAGGTAGGCTCATTGTTGCCCTTTCCCCGTTCCGTTGAACTTTTGGTTGATGTTTGCTACGGTTAGGTTCTGTCGCGGCTGTTTCTCATCACCCCGTTAGTTGCGCACCTATATAAGTTGGGGATTTTAATCTTATTTGGCCGTGGGAGGGCATTTTAACCCTCAGAGTATTTTTTCCCTCCACCACTATTTGTTTTGTAACCCTGCGTTTAGAAATTTGGGGGGTTTGGTGCAGACGGCCGTTACGCCGTCTGCACCAAGCTGCCCTGTTGTGATGATGATTTTGCAGGGGAAGGTCTTTGTGGTTTTCCTGGAGCATATGGTGGTTTCCCCTTTTTGTTGTGATTTTCATATTACCCGCATCCTCAAATAGCAAGCGTTTCGTCGCACTGTTCCACGCACTGTCGATTTTAAACCCTAACCGGTGGAGGGGATATGTCACTGCTTTTAGCTTGTTAGCCATAAATCGCATGGGTAGTGGTTTTGTTCAAAGCTCCACTAAACACTTGCGTAGTTTTCCCCTGTCTGTCCCGCGCAGCGAAATGATAATGGCACCCACAAAGAGCAGAAGTTTTAGTCGTGTTAATGTAAATGTTTTTCCCGCAGACAGCACGAGTCTTCTTCATTTTTATATAGATTTCATTCTTGCTGGATTTTATTGTTAGAGTTGTTTGGTATTGGAAAGCAATGGTAACTTACACATTTCACTACATATAACTATTTTTTATCATTCTAGTCATAGACTAAGTCACTGAACACTGCACATTGTGTTTCAATGTTTCTGGTAGTTAGGCCATTTCTGCTTATATATATGCATATATTTGCTTCATTGACCGATTTCTATCATGTTAAGCATAGAAGAAAGGACACACTGCACATTGATGTCTACAAGTTTGTCACTCAGCCAAAATGGCTTAATGTTACAATTTTATGGCAGGAAGAGTTCGCAATGTCAAAGAGGCAAAAAGAAGAAGGCCCCTATGGTCGAGGAAGAGCCCGAAGTAGAAGCTGTCACCAAAACTGAATATATATATGAGGACACTAAGTGTATTTCTAGTGTTGAACCTGAATACTAGTGGGGGGAAATATATAAACTGATCACATGCAGAGAGGTTCCTGACATGGGCTTAGAAGAAGAGTCCATATATGCCAACATAGAAAGATCTTCGCTGATGAAGATCGCCACCAAACCAGAGTTGTTCCCATTCTATGAAGTAATCGATTGGATTCTACCCTGGGAAGATGTCACAACAATGATTCTGGAAAATGTTGAAAGACAGGGATATGCTGCATATAGCCCTGGATATGTAGTGTTGGCTTACCACCTGCCAGAAGCCCAAGTATTTTTATCTAATGATTGGCTGAACAACATTAGAATGGACCTGGTAGAGACTCTTAAAAAGATGTTGTTGCAGGGAAAACATTATAGATACAGACCGGCAGGTGATTACGATACGGCAAGCTTAAGGGCCCCCTATAGGTTCATAGCTTTAATGCTGAACGGGATTTTTGGAAGAGCACATGGTAGGTTCTTCAAGTTAGAATGGATCCAAATAATTTTTTGTGTTGCAACCCAGGGGACAATTTTCAACTGGGCCAGCCTTGTATCAAATAGTCTTTCAGCTTGCTTGGCCTCAGCTTTGGGAAGAGTGGCCCAAAAGAGGTCTGAATTCTATATGAGTTCCATACTTGTAGACTGTATATTATGCAATCCGCATTTCCCCGGCCTCAGTTGCATATGAGTTAGGGAAAGAATGCCTGTCTATTCTACTTATAAACCACTATGGGCACATAAATATCACATCCATTACCGAGAAGTCTGTGAACACTTCATCATGCCCTTATACACACTCATTTTCCTGAAGGAGTGTGATTGTATGTCAGAGGAAGTGCTGCAAGTAATCGAAGAATATGCAGATTACTATTTGACTAAGGATGGCCTATACTTCAGGATGTTTGGAGGTTCAAGAGCACCCTCCCTGCTGCCCAAATATGCCACTGACTACATCATACACAAAGAAGCAGTCAGGAAGGTCTTCTTGGATGGCATAGGGAGCTTTCTATTTGAGCATAAGAAGACCACCTATCCACCTTTTCCCTTCAAGTTAGGAAGCTACAAGGTTACTAGAGTGAAAAAGGCTGATGAATTTGTAGAAGAGATGGAAAAGTTCCATTTTGGAGAGATACCCTTCCATAGAAATGATACTCATGGTAAAGTAGCTGAACATTGCAAAGAAAACAACGTGCATTTTGAGTATTCCCACCATTGGGATCGAGAAGAATCCATCTTCCGAAATGCAGTAAACATGACAGCCTTGAGAAGAAGGTTCAAGAATAATATCACCACCAAAGGTGGGAAGGGAGATGAACAAGAAAAGGCTAAGGAAGAAGCAAAGAGAAGAAATGAGGAAGCCCAGAGGTTGGCACAGGAAGCTGTGGGGTGGCTGCACACAGAAGAAGAAGAGAAAAGAAAATTTGTGCAAGAGGCAGCTAGAAAAGTAGAAGAAGACAGAAGAAATGAAGAAGAAGAAAAGAAAAAGAAACTTGATGAAGAGCTACAAAAACAAGAAGCAGAGAGGCTAAAGCTGACACAGACAGAACAGTCAGCTTCTGACATACTTGGAGGGCAGACTCAGGACATGGAGAATCCTGAGGTTCGGCATCCCGAAATACCAGCTGTTAGCACCTTTGGATAGTCTGTGGTATCTACACTGAAGCTGGTCCCCTTTGTACAGAAAAAAGGGGAAGAGATCCCTGATTTCAATAATATTTTCTATGATAGGGAAACAAAGAGGATAGTGAAGAGAACAAAAAGGAAAATTGAAACGGGAGATCTTCCAGGGAAAATGATATTGGATACG
The DNA here is from genome assembly GCA_001517045.1 of Pseudotsuga menziesii. Taxonomy (NCBI): domain Eukaryota; kingdom Viridiplantae; phylum Streptophyta; class Pinopsida; order Pinales; family Pinaceae; genus Pseudotsuga; species Pseudotsuga menziesii. Next base: position 250,739 of record LPNX010409849.1, on the reverse strand, counting down.
CCTGTTATGTTGGGAACAGACCAAGATCCAAGATTCACCATTAGAGCCAGAGCAGCACTGATTCAATATTCGGAGGGTAATGTGGGCAGGATTATGACAGACTTAGAGATATCCAAAAATTCTTCTGCTCAATTGAAAGACACATTGAGAAGAGAAAGAGAAGAAAGCAATAGGATGAAAAGGAAATATGAAGACATGTAGATGGAAATGAAGTCTTCTAAGGCTGAGTTACAGCTCCTCTAGGAAGAGAAACAAGCTAGTGAAACTGCGCAATAATGCCTGGAAAAAGTGCAGAAAGAATATCAAGAGCTGAAGATGGAGAAAGAACGACTGCTGGGAAAGGTAGAAAAGCTAGAAGAGAAACAAAATATTATCTTGCAGGCCAATGAGATGCACTCCCAAGAACAGAAAAGGAAACATCAAGAGCAGATTTCTTCTCTAACAACTGCTCTGGAGGACGCAAGGGAGCAGCAGGTTAACCTCCAACCGTTCAAAGAGCATATCTTGGCCTAGAAGGCTAATATGTTGCAGCTACAGACTGCTATAGAAGGAGAAAGGTGCAAGGTGATGCAGGTAGATAGCCGATTGGAGGAAATCCTAGAGACCTCCTCTTATTTCGTTGATCGATCTCAGGATGTCCCTGAAGTCCTGACTGCAAGAATGGCAAGGCAGGAAAACAATGAAGATGCTCCAGCAGAGCTTCCAGCAAAGGATCAACAAGCTCTCAAGCGGGATTATGACTTGCTGGAATTTGCTATAAATACTGCGGAGGATTTCAAAAAAGAAGTTAAGAAGAGGAAAGGAGCATGCACCGAGTTTTTCAGAAGGCTTCTCATTACCTATAACCGGTGCCAGATAGAGACCGAGCAGAGGCTTGAGGATTTCTCGGATCACAATGCCTTTGTGGAGCTGTTGCAGAAGAGATACCAGGAGGAGGAAGCTAAAGTACAACATATTAAAGCCCTGGATGATCAGATCTTGAGGAGCGAAGTAGATCATTCATCTATCAGCATGCAGCTTCTGGAGGATCAGCTTCGATTGAGTGCATCCAGGATTGAGGCTATAAAGAACTAGGCTGCTAAGTTTGAGATCAATATTCATTTTTTAGAGCCTTGTGCATTTGAGGGCATTGCCTCTGAAGCTTCGGCATGGAAGAAATTTCTAGATGCCCAAGTGGGACCCTCCTCGTAAAGGATTGGTCACTTTTTGTAATGTGTAACATTTTGTAAAAAACATTTGAGAAAAGTCAAGCGTGGGGAAACGAAGAGTTGGGAAGCTCAAAGGTTACTTTGGGAAGCCCAACCATCTCACCCTTTTGTATAAATGTAGAAAGCTTAGGAGGAAGCAAGGGAGCTTTTTCCTAGTTAGACATGAAAAGCTATATTGTAAGAAGAACTATTTCTCTTTGCAATAAATAAGTATGGTTTGCCTGTTGGAGGAAGATTGGTGGCACTTTCAAATGTTATGCTGTGGATGGCTGAAGGATGAACTATTTTGTTTTTTCATCTTTTTGTCCATTAACCGTGAGATCGTTCTAACTCTCAAAACCTATGTTCTTGTTTAAATGATTTCTGGTTTATTTTGTGGAATTACCACCATGAGTAATGTAGGTTGTTCATAAAACAATTAGCTATCTAATTGTTGAAATATCTTTAATCATTCATGTGTTGTAGGAAGAAATATCAGCTATCTGTAATTTCTCTTTATGATACATGCACAATTTCACATTACTCACAAATAAGTTAAAGTTTGCTCCCCAGGGATAGATAGATAGATAGATAGTTAGTTGTATTTTCGCATATGTGATTTAGATGCTTGCGAGTCATAAGACGAGAGGTAAGAACCTGTGCATCACATTGTGAATGCTCCTTGTATCTTTATCACCCTGCATGGTTAATTAGGTATCTACATATCATAATAAAGTCAAAAAGTACAAAAATATACACGGTGGACTAGACCGCAACCTGTAAAACCTTTTCTTTTTTTTACTTTGACCTACGGTAGCAGGACCGCAAACCGGACGGATTCCCCATACCAAACAGTCACGGGCTAGTTGGGAACGTTGACTGGGGAGAATCCCTTTCTGTTGTTGCCTACAAATTTCCAAGCCTCAACAGTTCTGGCGCTAGAAGGAGGGCCGCCAGTGCATGGCTGGCCATGGAAACTTATTTTTGCCAAGATTACCCCACCAGCAGATGTTTTGAAGCTTGTAACCTGACCCAAGTACTTACAGGTTTCGGTTATACCTTTGATGTAAGAAATCTTGTTCTCACCCTACGTTTCTCTTTACTCAGACTTTGTTCCTTTACATGTGCTCATGGCTGGTGTAATTGTGAATCAGCCCAACCCATTACCTACTTGGAGAGCTAGATCCCCTTTGAACCTCACACCTCCATTGCATAACCTACCTCAAGCTTTTGATAAGCTGCTGCCTAAGTTTGACCCTGAGGAAAGGATTGTTTTAGATGACCACTTACAAAGTTTCTATTTGGCGGTAGAAGGGTTAAGGGCTGGGGAGTATGAAGATGTTGTCTGTAGATTATTACCTCATACCTTGAAAGGGGCAGCTGCTTCATGGTACTTTTCCCTGCCCGCAAACTCTATTCCCGACTGGGATACTTTTGAAAGAATATTTAGAAATAAATATGCATCCCAAAAAACTCATGCAGCACTAATGAAAGGGCTAGGCACTTTGAAGGAAGAAAGAAAAGAGAAAGTGCATAGTTTCACCCAGAGGTTTGCTGCTTATCATAAGAATTTTTCTGTAGCTGATAAGCCTTCTAATAAAGTTTTGATTGAATATTATACTTCAGCTTTAGGGCCTGATCTAACCATGTTCACCAAAATGAAAGCCAATCCTACATTGTCAGAAACTTATGAAGAGGCTGAAAGGGTAGAAGTTGAAAAAGAGAGCGTAGAAGATTATTCTGAGCCTAAGAAGGAGCAATCACGCGATCTTGAAAGAATGTTAAGAATGATGCAGAAACTAACTAACAGAGTGATAGATTTGGAAAAAGAAAAGGAAGCGCATAGAACTTATGAACCCTACTACCCAAAAAGAGAGAATGGAAACCAATGGAAAATACCTCCACCAAAGTTACCATCAATGAACATAACAAAAGTAGGGAGGGATAATTTTTGCACTTTTCACCAACAACCTCATTCTGAAAAGAAGTGTCCTCAATGGCTGAATTCGATGACATTGGTGATGAATAAGCTGCTAGACTCTAAATTGACTAAAGATGGTGGTAAGGAAGAAGAGAAAATCCATACCATAGAGAAACAAGATGATGATACCATGTTCTTATGGAATGGTGTCTCACTTTTCAACACCGAAGAGAATGCCTTCAAGTCTGAATACACACCAATAGCAACAGAAGGTACAGACCTGGCAATTAAAGACAATACAATAATTTCAAAGATTAAAAAATTGCAGGGAAATGTCAAGAAGCAGGTAGTTGTGAACATTAAAGATGACACACCTGAAGTCACTATTGTCAACCCGGAAGCAGAGCAAATCAGTGAGCCTATTAAACCTACAGAAGAACAGGAAGGTGTTGGTCAAAGAAACACTGAAGAAGTTGAGGAGCCTAAAAAGGATATACCCACTCAAAACCAACCAGGAGAAGAAGACATAGAACCAGGATGGGAAGAAACAGCTGACACCCCACCTTTTCTTTTGAACCTAGAAGTGTTGAATCATAATGTGCATAATTTCTTGGTAGACTCTGGATCATCGGTGAATGTTATGCCACTTGAGGTTTGTAAAAGGATTAATGGATAGCCAGAGTCCACAGCCGGGTGAGTAACTTAATTGGATAGAACAGGAGTCAAAGTAGTGGGAGAAATGAAAAATGTCCTCATTCGCTTATCTGTAAAAAACAAGATCTGCCAATTTATTGACATTATGGTGGCTGACATACCAGGCGGATATGGGATTATTCTCAACTGAGATTGGTCTACCATATTAAAAGGTTATTTTGCTTCAGACTGGTCTCATTTATGGAAACCTTTTAAGGGTACCCCTAATCGGATTAAAATTTTGAGAGAGCCTTACATGAAGCACACTGTCACTAGGCTGGGAGAGGGGAATGAATCTGCTAATTTTTTCTTGGAAAATTATCTGACAGAGCTTAGGATAAGACACCTTACAGAAAGAAAGGCCAGTTATAAGATGGACAATCTGTCTGAGCTCCTTCAACTCCCTCATGCTGATAGAGATGAGTGTATACTAGTAGATATGGTCTCAATTTCACAAATGGTACACTTGGACCATGGATAGATTGTGACTTTCACCACAGCCTAGCCCTTTAACCCGGTTGATTCAAGATTTTTAAGGGTGGGCACACATTTTCTTTTCTTTTGCTTTGTACATAAATAAATTGTGTTGTTTTCTTTAATATTGTTTTGATTTATTACTTTGAATGTTGTTTTCTTTTATTTTAAATGCTTTATTGCTAGTTCTTTGGTTTTGAATAAAGAGGCAAACTTTTGGTTGCAATGGAAACATCAGGGTCCTTTATTAACTGAAATATTGAGCAAAAGACTGTGCTTTAAAGTATAGAATGTCTTCTAGTAGCAGTGTTCCTAACTGGCCATGCATTCGTTGAAGTCTTACTTAACCCCTGTTAATAACTCAGAAGTAAAAGAGGTCTGGAATACTATTTTGAGGCTCCATTCATTTCACATCTTAAATGTCCAAGGGGGTGACAGTAAAATACCCATGGAAAGGAAGCAGAGTAAACAGTATATCATATATAAATGATCCCATGCCATAATTTCAAAAATCTAAAAAGCTATTAAGAGTCAAAACTCCTTAAAGAAACAATACATATCAAAAGCAAATTATCAAAAGCATTCCAAAAAGTTCCTCTCTGTCCGTGAGATAAAAGCAAATCCTTCTCAAACACAAAAGGACACTATGGATAGAGGAGCTTGAATAAAATTCAGAAAGAAAGGCAGATGGAGGACTCAAAAGAACTAAAGTTCAAATGGCACAAAAGTGCAATTGGCATGGGAATGAGGAACAAAAGGATAACGTTGTTTTATCTGTTACAATCCTGTGGTGTCCAAGCATGAAAATACCTAAGGACAGGTAAAATAAACCTCATTTATTAGGCCTCAAAAGAGTCATTCAGACTTGCAATATTTCTGATGTTACCATTTCCCAAAGAATGGACTACTTCTTAATAATTTAAATGCTTAAGTTGGCCAGCCTAGGGATACAAACATCTAGAAGATTTCAACTTTTATTCAGACAGTCTTGCACTAGGAAGGAGTTAATTCAGAAATCTGGGGTTCACCAGGTAGTCGCCAATTGTTGCAGCTGCAACAATTTCCCAAAATTCCAAAAAAAAATTAGGGCCCTCCTTTGTTTGGATTAGTTCGATTTTCTTCTTTGAGTTGGTCTAATAATGATTTCTCAGAATGATTTTCTAATGCTTGAATTGATTTACCACCTGTTGGATTCTCCCTCTAGCACTTGAAATAATGCACTATTTGATCAAGCTTTATCGTTGCCTTTGAATGCATTTGAAGCATGACTGAATCGAAAGGTATTTGCTTTTCCTCTCGCAATTGCGGATGGATAATCAGTCTTCAATTTGACTTTCTTTCCGATTTGTTTGTTTTCCGCATCAGCTACCTCTTTGGTTTTTTTTTTCAAAGCTATTATTATTATTTCCTCCGCCATTGCAGATGGCAAAGTGAAATCCCTCCCGATCGTTGTTTGAAGTTTCGAACCCCACTTGATTAGTTTTCACCGATCCCATAAGACATAGGCTTCCGTCGATTGTGGATGCGGAGAACTTTATGTTTTTCGATCATCTAAGTTGTTTAAAGCCCATCGTTGCGGAAGGCTACACTCTTTGTTACTCCATCGTTGTGGCTGCCAAAGGACTAACCTTTCCGAACCTTTAGTGTTGTCATTTCCGATTCAAGCCCCGACGTTGCGGACGGTGGGATGCTTTACGGTTCCACCGTTGCATATGAAAGAAGCACTAACCTTGCTGATGCGTATTCCTTTTTCCCGACTTAGACTTTACCCATTACGGATCGATTTACCCTTCACAGTTCCATCGTTGCGGCTCCCGTTCCACTATTGGCCCAATGATTAGTCTTCCGACGTCATGCCATATATGTCTCCACGGATGGCTTAGCGCTTTGGACGTCCACCATTGTAGAAAGAATTTTGTTTTCAACCTCTGATCCAAAGTTGTCCACTTTCCGATTCTTTTCTCTCTGCCGTCCGATCTTTTGTGGTGGACTACATATACGGGGTCGGGATATGTTGCATTATCCTTTTCGACTGTTGCTGTTCCATCTGTCGTTATCATGTGCTGTCGCACTCGCTCGGTCCCTCATTTTTGGTACACACAGTCCAGGTGTCACCACTGCGAAGCTTGATAGGCCTCCCCATTCTTATTACGCATCATTTCCAGGTAGGATCGTTGTTTCCCTTTCCCCGTTCCGTTGAACTTTTGGTTGATGTTTGCTACAGTTAGGTTCTGTCGCGGCTGTTTCTCATCACCTCGTTAGTTGTGCACCTATATAAGTTGGGGATTTTCATCTTATTTGGCCGTGGGAGGGCATTTTAACCCTTAGAGTATTTTTTTCCCTCCACCACCGTTTGTTTTGTAACCCTGCGTTTAGAAATTCGGGGGGTTTGGTGCAGACGGTCGTTACGCCGTCTGCACCAAGCTGCCCTGTGTGATGATGATTTTGCAGGGGAAGGTCTTTGTGGTTTTCCTGGAGCATGTGGTGGTTTCCCCCTTTTGTTGTGATTTTCATATTACCTGCATCCTCGAATAGAAAGCGTTTCGCAGCACTGTTCCGCGCACTGTCGATTTTAAACCCTAACCAGTGGAGGGGATATGTCACTGCTTTTAGCTTGTTAGCCATAAATCGCATGGGTAGTGGTTTTGTTCAAAGCTCCACTAAAGGCTTGCGTAGTTTTCCCCTATATATCCCGCACATCGAAATGATAATGGCACCCACAGAGAGGGGAGGTTTTAGTCATGTTAATGTAAATGTTTTTCCCGTGGACAGCACGAGTCTTCTTCATTTTTATATAGATTTCATTCCTGCTGGATTTTATTGTTAGATTTGTTTGGTATTGGAAAGCAGTGGTAGCTTACACATTTCACTGCATATAACTATTTTCCATCATGCTAGTCATAGACTAAGTCACTGAACACTGCACATTGTGTTTCAATGGTTCTGGTAGTTAGGCCATTTCTGCTTATATATATGCATATATTTGCTTCATTGACCAATTGCTATCATGTTAAGCATAGAAGAAAGGACACACTGCACATTGATGTCTACAAGTTTGTCACTCAGCCAAAATGGCTTAATGCTACAATTTTATGGCAGGAAGAGTTCGCAATGTCAAAGAGGCAAAAGAAGAAGGCCCCTGTGGTCGAGGAAGAGCCCGAAGTAGAAGCTGTCACCAAAACTGAATATATGTATGAGGACACTAAGTGTATTTTTGGTGTTGAAACTGAATACCAGTGGGGGGATATATATAGACTGATCACACGCAGAGAGGTTCCTGACATGGGCTTAGAAGAAGAGTCCATATATGCCAACATAGAAAGATCTTCACTGATGAAGATCGCCACCAGACCAGAGTTGTTCCCATGCTCTAAAGTAATCGGTTGGATTCTACCCCGGGAAAATGTCACAATAATGATTCTAGAAAATGTTGAAAGACATGGCTATGATGCATATAGCCCTGGATATGTAGAGTTGGCTTACCACCTGCCAGAAGCCCAAGTATTTTTATCTGATGATTGGCTGAACAACATTAGAATGGACCTAGTAGAAACTCTTAAAAATATGTTGTTGTAGGGAAAACAGTACAGATACAGACCGATGGGTGATTACAATATGGCAAGCTTAAGGGCCCCCTATAGGTTCATAGCTTTAATGCTGAACATGATTTTTGGAAGAGCACATGGTAGGTTCTTCAAGTTAGAATGGATCCCAATCATTTTTTGTGTTGCAACCCAGGGGACAATTTTCAACTGGGCCAGCCTTGTATCAAATAGTCTTTCAGCTTGCTTGGCCTCAGCTTTGGGAGGAGTGGCCCAAAAGAGGTCTGAATTCTATATGAGTTCCATACTTGTAGACTATATATTATGCAATCAGCCTTTCCCCGACCTCAGGTGCATCTGGGATAGGGAAAGAATGCCTGTCTATTCTTCTTATAAACCACTATGGGCACATAAATATCACAGCCATTACCGAGAATTCTGTGAACACTTCATCATGCCCTTATACATGCTCATTTTCCTAAAGGAGTGTGATTGTATGTCAGAGGAAGCGCTGCAAGTAATCGAAGAATATGCAGATTACTATTTGACTGAGGATGGCCTATACTTGAAGATGTTTGGAGGTTCAAGAGAACCATCCCTGCTACCCAAATACACCACTGACTACATCATACACAAGGAAGCAGTCAGGCAGGTCTTCTTGGATGGCATAGGGAGCTTTCTGTTTGAGCATATGAAGACCGCCTATCCACCTTTGCCCTTCAGGTTAGGAACCTACAACTTTACCAGAGTGAAAAAGGCTGATGAATTTGTAGAAGAGCTGGAAAAGTTCCATTTTGGAGAGATGCCCTTCTGTAGAAATTATACTCACGGTAAAGTAGATGAACATTGCATAGAAAACAACGTGCATTTTGAGTATGCCCACCATTGGGATCGAGAAGAATCCATCTTTCGAAATGCAGTAAACATGATAGCCTTGAGAAGAAGGTTCAAGAAGAAGATCACCACCAAAGGTGGGAAGGGAGATGAATAAGCAAAGGCTGAGGAAGAAGAAAAGAGAAGAAATGAGGAAGCCCAGAGGTTGGCACAGGAAGCTGCAGGGTGGCTGCACACAGAAGAAGAAGAGAAAAGAAAAGATGCGCAAGAGGCAGCTAGAAAAGCAGAAGAAGACAGAAGAAATGAAAAAGAAGAAAAGAAAAAGAAACTTGATGAAGAGCTACAAAAACAAGAAGTAGAGAGGCTAAAGCTGACACAGACAGAACAGTCAGCCTCTGACACAGCTGGAGGGCAGACTCAGAACATGGAGAATACCGAGCTTCAGGATCCCGAAATACCAGCTGTTAGCACCTCTGGACAGTCCGTGGTCCCTACACTGAAGCTGTTCCCCTTTGTACAGAAAAAATGGGAAGAGATCCTTGATTTCAATACTATTTTCTATGACAGGGCAACAAAGAGGATAGTGAAGAGAACAGAAAGGAAAATTGAAATAGGAGATTTCCCAGGGAAAATGATATTGGATACGCCTGTTATGTTGGGAACAGACCAAGATCCAAGATTCACCATTAGAGCCAGAGCAGCACTGATTCAAGCTTCGGAGGATAATGTGGGCAGGATTATGACAGACTTGGAGCTATCCAAAAAGTCTTCTGCTCAATTGAAAGACACATTGAGAAGAGAAAGAGAAGAACACAATAGGCTGAAAAGGAAATATGAAGACATGCAGATGGAAATGAAGTCTACTAAGGTTGAGTTGCAGCTCCTCTAGGTAGAGAAACAAGCTAGTGAAACTACGCAAGAATTCCTGGAAAAAGTGCAGAAAGAATATCAAGAGTTGAAGATGGAGAAGGAACGGCTGCTAGAAAAGGTAGAAGAGCTAGAAGAGCAGCAAAAGATTATCTTGCAGACCAATGAGATGCACTCGCAAGAACAGAAAAAGAAACATCAAGAGCATATTTCTTCTCTGACAACTGCTCTAGAGGAAGCAAGGGAGCAGCAGGTTAACCTTCAACCGTTCAAAGAGCATATCTTGGCCCAGAAGGCTAAGATGCTGCAGCTATAGACTATTATAGAATGAGAAAGGTGCAATGTGCTGCAGGTAGATAGCCGATTGGAGGAAATCCTAGAGACCTCCTCTTATTTCGTTGATCGATCTCAAGACATCCTTGAATTCCTGACTGCGAGAATGGCAAGGCAGGAAAAAAATGAAGACGCTCTAGCAGAGCTGCCAGCAAAGGATCAACAAGCCCTCAAGCGGGATTATGACTTGCTAGAATTTTCTATAAATACCACGGAGGATTTCAAAAAAGAAGTTAAGAAGATGAAAGGAGTATGCACCGAGTTTTTCAGAAGGCTTCTCATTACCTACAGTCGGTGCCAGATAGAGGCTGAGCAGAGGCTTGAGGCTTTCCCGGATCACAACACCTTTGTGGAGCTGTTGCAGAAGAGATACCAGGAGGAGGAAGCTAAAGTACAGCATATCAAAGCCCTGGATGATCAGATCTTGAGGAGCGAAGTAGATCATTCATCTGTCAGCGTGCAGCTTTTGGAGGATCAGCTTCGATTGAGTGCAGCCAGGATTGAGGCTATAAAGAACTAGGCTACTAAGTTTGAGATCAATATTCAGTTTTTAGAGCCTTGTGCATTTGAGGGCATTGCCTCTGAAGCTTTGGCATGGAATAAATTTCTAGATGCCCAAGTGGGACCCTCCTCGTAAAGGATTGGTCACTTTTTTTAATGTGTAACATTTTGTAAAAAACATTTGATAAAATTCAAGCGTTGGGAAACGAAGAGTTGGGAAGCTCAAAGGTTACTTTGGGCAGCCCAACCATCTCACCATTTTGTATAAATGTAGAAATCTTAGGAGGAAGCAAAGGAGATTTTTCCCAGTTAGACATGAAAAGCTATATTGTAAGAAGAACTATTTCTCTTTGCAATAAAGAAGTATTGTTTGCCTGTTGGAGGAAGATTGGTGGCACTTTCAAATTTTATACTATGGATGGCTGAAGGATGAACTATTTTGTTTTTTCAGCTTTTTGTCCATTAACCATGAGATCGTTCTAACTCTCAGAACCTATGTTCTTGTTTAAATGATTTCTGGTTTATTTTGTGGAATTACCACCATGAGTAATGTAGGTTGTTCATAAAACAATTAGCTATCTAATTGTTGAAATATCTTTAATCATTCATGTGTTGTAGGAATAAATATCAGCTATCTGTAATTTCTCTTTATGATACATGCACAATTTCACATTACTCACAAATAAGTTAAAGTTTTCTCCCCGGGGATAGATAGATAGATAGATAGATAGTTAGTTTTATTTCCGCATATGTGATTTAGATGCTTGCGAGTCCTAAGACGAGAGGTAAGAACCTGCGCATCACATTGTGAACGCTCCTTGTATCTTTATCACCCTGCATGGTTAATTAGGTATCTGCATATCATAATAAAGTCAAAAAGTACAAAAATATACACGGTGGATCGGGCCGCAACCGGTAAAACCTTTGTTTTTTGTTACTTTGACCTATGGTAGTTGGACCGCAAACCGGACGGATTCCCCATACCAAACAGTCACGGACTAGTTGGGAACGTTGACTGGGGAGAATCCCTTTCTGTTGTTTCCTGCAAATTTCCAGGCCTCAACAGGTGGTGGATTAGCATTTACTCCTGCCATGAGTCTAGGTGGAGAGTGAGGAGGTGAGCCAATAGGAGTGTGAGCAGGAGAACTGTAAGGGGTATCTAGGCCTTCTTGATTCAAAGGTAGTGCAACCTCCTGTAAGGCTGTTTCTACAAGTTCTTCCCAGTATCCAACTAGCACTGAGTCTTCTACTATAGGACGATCTTTCTTCTTATATTCTCTTCTGGGCAATTCAGGGATAATTGGAAATCCTCCAATATTCTTTACATATGCCCTTGTGTGTCTTCTCAGGTCATTAACAACTTCGTTTCCAACAAAATATAGATGTTCTCTATTCCTTTCTTCCGGAATTGGAATATGAATTCCACTGCTTTCAAAACTGTTACCAGTGGAATAATCTCGGGAAAACGGGTTTCCTCAGCCAGCCATGCACTGGCAGCCCTCCTTCTAGCGCCATAACTGTTGAGGCCTAGAAATTTGCAGGAAACAACAGCAAGGGATTCTCCCCAATCAACGTTCCCAAATATCACGTGACTATTTGGTATAGGGAATCCGTCTGGTTTGCGGTCCGGCTACCGTAGGTCAAGTAACAAAAAACAAAGGCTTTACCGGTTGCGGCCCGGTCCACCGTGTATATTTTTGTATTTTTTGACTTAAGTATGATATGCAAGTGCCTAATTAACCATGCAGGGTGATAAATATGCAAAGAGTAGTCACAATGTGATGCGCAGGTTCTTACCTCTCGTCTTAGAACTCACAAGCATCCAAATCATGCAAGAAAATAAATACTAACTAAACTATCTCTAGAGAGATGGGTATTCATTCATGAGTAATGCACCCCTGTTTATGTGTTATGGCAAATCACAGATAGTTGTTCTTATAACCAAACATATAAACATGAAGAAAAGTATATATGATAAGATAACTCATCAAAAATTAAAAATTCCATTACTCATAGTGGAAAAGACGTCATAAAGGTACTGAAGAACATTCAGACAAGAACATAGGTTCAAGAAATTAGAATTCTCTTATAGTTAATGAGGCACAGCTGAAAATGAAATAGTTCACATTCAATATTGCTCATTTAATCACATTGACATATTCCACACATCACTTCCTCCAACAGGCAAAATTTGCAGTCTCTGGTTGTAAAATGAAATAGTTCCTCTTACAAGAATTAAGTTACAAGTTTTTCTAGGGAAAAATCCCCTTCTAAGTTCTACTTTCAAATATTTGAACTACCAACGCCGACCGCTTGGGCTACCCCCCCCAAACGTATGACCTTTTCCCTCCCTCAAAACGCTTCATCTTCCCATTTTATTTTCTGTGCACCTTCATGATCTGATTAGTAACTGACAGATCTTTTGGGTTTGTGCCTTTGTCACCATTCACTTTGTCTTTTCCTTCGTTTGTTTTGCTCACGATCCTGATGGTTTCGGCCCTACTTTTACCAAATTTCCCCTCTCCCTTCATGCCGCAGTAGTTTGACCATTCTCTGGAAACCACCTGCAATCAAACGATGTGCATCATTCATTAGAATCACATTCAAATCATATCAATTGAAATGGATAAGCATTAAGAGAGGCCATGCATAGTATTACTGTCACTAAGCTTAACCAATGCCGGCACTACTACTTCGTCTACCCATGGGTTCACAAGAAAGAACCAACGATAAGAACAGAGAACTCATCAGATGCTGAGGGCACTGGAATCAGAAGCTAAAAGCTCTGCCCCAGCCGTAACGGCGGAAGCGAAAAAGGTTAAGGATACGTGACCCGCGGGCGGGAAAACTCTCAATCGAAAGTCCGAAGATATTTACATCGAAATTTGAATGACTTTCCCAGCTGCAACGGTGGAAAAGGAAAGGTTAAAGACACGCGTGACTAAAATACTGATAAGCATCGGCAGTCGGAGCGCTTTGTACTTTAGGTGCTTAGCTGCTTTATGAGCCGCAACGGTGGAAGAGGAAAGACTACAAATTCCGATTAAACAAAAATGACACCCAATCAATAGAAACTATTAAGTGTTCGGACATCTTTAAAATTCAACAGCGGTCAAAATCCATTTCACCTTCGAAACAACGGCCCATCAAAGAACAATTAGCAACACTAAACTCAAATTTACGACCTGCGGCAAAATTCAAACACAAACAACCTCCAGAGATAGGCTGAAATTAAATCGTTAAAATCATCTAAAATTAAAACATGACCGAAAATTCACGGATAAAAATGACTTGAAAACAACTCTAAATCATGAGGAGGGGACCAAAATTTAAGAAATTTGGGGAAAACGGTTGCAACCGCAACATGATATAAATGCATGTTTTTTCAATCGCATTGTCACAAAGACATATATTGTTGTGATCATGCTACTAATTTATTCCTCACATCATAACATGCCAAAGAAGAGTGGAAATAAGAATGCCAAGGTCACCGAAGATGATTCAGACATGGAGGTTATGCCCAGAATGGAAATCATTTATGAAGACACGAAGGCTGTCTGAGAGGTTGAACAGGAGTTTCAGGTGGGTCAAATATATCATATGATCAAAGACCAGAATGTCCCTAATGCAAGCCTGGAATATATACCTTTGTATGAAAACATAATAAAATCAGGTATCATGAAGGCAGCCATGCCCCTAGAGTTATTCCGTTATGATGAGGTAATCTGATGGATCCTACCTCGAACAAACTCAACCACTATGATTATTTCCAACACAGAAGGACAAGCCTTCTCTTCCTTCACTCCTACATATATAACCAAGGATTGAAAACTACCCACTCCACAGACTATGATGATAGATTACTTGGTGAAAAGTGTGAATTTAGATGTATTTGAATGTGCTAAGCTAATGATAGTAGCAGAAAAGAAACTGCACCAGAAATCCACTAGTGAGTACGATACTGCAAGTTTACGCACCCCCTACAGGATCATAGCCCTAATGCTAAACAAAATCTTTAGCTGGGTGAATAGGAAATTATACAAGTTAAGTTGGATCCCATTGATATACCATGTGGCTATGCAAGGGGCCATTTTTAACTGGGTGGATATTGTAGCAAGCAGCTTGTCGTCGTGTATAGTTGTTGCACAAGGAGGCCTGACTCAAAGAAAGTTGGAATTTTACATGGGATCTTATTTTGTTGATTTCATTTTATTCCTACACTAATTCCCAAAGCTCAATTGTACTTGGAATTACACAAATATCCCCATCTATGTTTTCTACCAAATTCTTTGGGAACACAAGTACTCCAGCTTCTACAAGCTCATATGAGAAGAATTTTTTATGCCTTTGTATGAGCTAATTTTCCTCAAAGATTGAAATTGTATGTTTGAATGTGTAATGGACATCATATGTGAATATGGGGACTATTACTTCTCAAAGGAGGGTACTTACCTAAGGATGTATGGAGGATCTCGAGCTCCATCATTATTTCCTAGATGCGCCACGGACTATGTAGTCCATCAGGAGGTAGTGAGACAACTGTTCATAGATGGATTCAAAAATTTCCTATTCGACATGAAGAAAGAAGTTTTCCCACCATTTCCATTCTACATTTGTAGCTATAAATTCACAAGGGTAAACAATGCACCAGAATTTGTAAAAGATCTGGAAAATTTTTGCTTTGGGGAAAAGAGTTTCCATAGGAATGACTCCCATGACAAGGTTGCAAAACATTGTGCGACTGTAGGAGTTCATTTTGAATATTATCATCAATTTGACAAAGATGAGGAAACATACAAGAATTCCTACAATATGAATCCCTTGAGTAAGTGGTTCAAAAATAAGATCAACACCAGTAGAAAATAAGGCAGCAACAACACAACAGAACAGCATAAGCAGCGGGAAGAAGCTATAAGGAAACGAGAAGAAAATGCCCAAAAGCTACTGGAAGAAGCTGAGAAGCAACTAGATGAAGAGGCTCAAAGGAAGAAAGAAGAAGAAGAAATAATATAAAGGGAATCAAAAGAAAGAGAGTGAAGAGAAGATGAGCAAGCAGCTGAAGAGTTGAGAAGAAAGGAACAATAAGACAAGGAGGGAGAGATTTTGGATTAGGACACTGCCAAAGATAATCCAACAGATCCTCATGCCCCATCAAGTGACACAATAACAGGAGGCCACATTCCTCTTGCAGAGCTTGGATTGGTTCCTTTCACTCCATCCAAGCATCATGCAATGGCATGCTTGGACACGATATTCATCAAAAAGAAAAAACCATTGTTAGAATATCAGAAAAGAGATTAAATATCGACGATAAACCTGATGTGGTCACAGTGACCAAGAAGACTATCATGCAAGGCACAAATCAAGATCCTTAATTCCTAGCATATGTAAGCATAGCAGTCGAGCAATCCAATGCGGATAATGTTAACAAGTTATTAGTAGATGTTGAACATTATAAGGAAATAATGCTTAAGATAAAGGACACGCTGGTTAAGGAAAGAGGAGAGGGACGAGAGTTAAAGAGAAAGCATGAGGCTACAATATCTGAGGAGAGTCTCCAAAAGGAATATCAATACTTAGAAATAGAGAAGGATGCACTGGACCTTTCGGTTACAATCATGGAAGGAGAGAAAAAATATCTTGAAGACAAGATTTTGGAATTAGAAGCACAGAAAACTGCAGCAAATAGACAATCGGAGGAGCTAAGAACTCAGGTAGAAGAGATAGAGGTACAAAATAGATCATTGGAGACTCGAATTAATACATCCATTGAAAGGAAACCTAATATCACTCCCTTCCATGATCAAGCTTTCCTAATATGGAGGAATATTCATCAAGTACAATTAAAACTCGTAGAATAAATATATAAGGTCAAGCGAGCAGAGGCAAGTCTGAATGAGATTTCAGCAGTATTGCTTGATTTCAGAACAAGGATATTAAATTTTGTGGAAAAGGTTCAAGGCCAGCTGACTTGGGTGGAATCCAATTCAATATTTCCCACACACTTTCCTCGAAAGATAGCTAAATGTTTAAAGATAGAATTATCACTCCTAGATTTCAGCAACAAATCTTCTTTGAGATTGATCACTACAGTCGAAAAGACTCTGGAAATATGCACAACATTCTACAAGAAAATTTGATTGGTTCATAATAAATGCCAGACATCTCTAGCAACAAAGATCAAGGACTTTCCAGACCAATATCAGCATCTGAATTATCTTCAGGACAAGTTGCATGAAGATGAACAAAGCATTCATAAAATTGAAGGAATTAGTGAATAAGTGGTTAAAACCTGGATTTCACAAGCCTCTATAAGTAATTTTCTCTTGGAATATTTGTACAGAGTGACCCCACCAAAAATGGTAGAAGTGGAGTCACAGTTGGTAGTGCATGAGGTAACTGTAATACTATTGGATCCAGTAGATTACCGAACTATTGCAGAAGAGGAAAATGTGCGGGGAGAGTACATCTCAAGACCAGCTGGACCCACTTAAAATTTTTCTTTTTCATATTTTGGCAAATTATGTAATTTATTATTTTATTTACCTTGTGCAACGAACTAGAGGACAAATTTTGAAGTCAAAAATTCAGGGAAGATCTAAGTCATGGTAGTGAAAGATCCATTTGTAATAGTATTATAAATAGTAATATAAGACAGAATAGAGGGGACTTTTCTAGAGCAAGTATGTTGAGTTATTTGTATGGAGAACTACATTTTTTATGAATAAAGAAGAACATTTTTTGTTGGGGAAGGACTGCACATGCTTTTACATGAATTGTATCAATGTTGAATTACTTCTTATTTATCTTCCGTGCAACAATGAGATCTTTCTGACCTTATGAATTATTTCTATAATGATGAATGATTTTTCTTTCTATTTGAAATCTTGTGCATATATTGAGTAATGAATGATTTGACAAAGCAAAGTTATCTTTGTTTATTTTTCTTCTATAACTGTGTGTGGAATTTAAACAGCTATCTATAGAATTCAATATGCAGCATTACAGTACATTACTCTTTTCTATTTAAATTTTTCTCCCCTTGGGGATAGGATAGATTAGTTTATAATGTACTATAATACTTCAGATTTGATTAATTTAGAATTGGTTGAGGAAAACTATTCACATAAGGCGAGAGGTAAGAACCTGCGCAAATCCTCATAGGTTCTTGTTAATCAGTCACTTGCATTTATTTTAGGAACTTTCATTTCATCCTTAAAACATAAAATCATATAAACGATGGACCGGGCCGTAACCGGTAGAATACTTAAACATTTTAATTCTACAGTAGTTGGGATGCTAACTAGACGGGTTCCCCACACCAAATGGTTAACGATCTAGTTGGGCTCACTAATTGGGGAGAATCCCTACTGTCGGTACCTCAAAATTTTCTAGGCATCAACACCTTCAACCATGAAGGTGAAAATGATAGATTTTCCAAGTCCAAGGTTCATAGCATAGTCCAGCAAGTGCAACAGCGATGGAGTTGTTGTGATCAGAATCAAAGTGGGAGATTGTTGGTTGTGGAGCCTGATCTTCCATATTCAGATATTTTATTGTTCAACTATGTTTGTACCCTATTTTTACTATACACGTGTCCCAGCTAGGGGGTGCAGGGGGGACATCATCCCACTATGGGGGTTCGAGGGACAGGCATCGCTCAATAGGGGTTCAAGGGGGAAGCCCGTGAAAGAATTTGTTTGGGATGTTTGTTGGCCAACAGTGTGTGGACCCGTGGTAATTCCCCTATAAAAGGAAAGCATTGTAATACGACTGTGTATTGTATTACAACATTGTAAAACAACTGTAATTGTGTGAGAGAGACTATAAGAGAGTGAAGAGGAAGTGCAGCAGGGTTGATGTAGGTTGTATCCCTTAATTTTTTTGGATGGTATAATAACAAAGGACTGGAAATTTCTGTGTGGATGTAGCCCATATTGGGTGAACCACATTATATTTGTGTCTCTCTTATAATGTGTTTGATATTTGCATCTTGTAAAAAAAATTAATTGTTATTGCTTTGCGATCCTATTTTTCTAACATCTCCATCCTTTCAACTTATTTCCACCATTGGTATACTTTATCCTTAAATTTTGGATCTCCCAACCAAAAATTTTCAAACCTAAATGGATTTTTCAACTAAGACCCCAGATTGGTCCACCATAAACACACTGGGTAGTGGTATGAACCAACCGCAGGGAGAAGCAGGGAAGATAATTCACTTCCAAGATTCATAATGGATTCATAGATGAGAAATTGATCTAGAAGGGACATTATATGTCACTCTAATCCTCCTATATTGTTGCATGTTTATATGTATTCTCCCATAACTATATTACCAGCCCCATTTCTTCAATGGCCTCCCGGAAGAGCACATTCTCCCTTTCCAATTTTCTCCTCCCGCCTTTTTTTTCCTATAGCGAGGTAATCATGTTGAATTCCCCTCCAACAATCAAGTGAAAACCACCCACCCTCTAGTGTAATTTTCTGAAGAATCCAATGAAACTTTCCTTCTATGACTAGGAGTGGGGATCATATACATATTTATTCAAGGTCATGCAGATCGTAGTGATAACAATGTGTAAGTCTGTAGAGATAAATCATTGAGAAGCCACAAAACCATTAAGGAAAACCTAATTTGGATCCCATAGAACCCCCAAACCTCCCAAATACTGATACGCATCTATCCCTATGCTAGCACAAATCCTACAAGATTTCCTCCCAACCTCTAACGTAGTTGTTTTGTGCATTTAGTTTCTTGCACAAACATAACCCCTAGTTTTTCCATACTAAAATTTCATTTTAAAAAATTTACCTTCTAATGGTTATTGATCCCTCAAATATTCCAAGTGATTAACTTCATTGGATACAATAGAGAGTTAGATCCCCAGGGTTTCCCTAATGGTAGGAAATTGGCCTAATTAACCTAGTTTAACCCCTACATCTGCAATATGGACTTGATTGGATTTATTTCCTGATTTCTTACCATTCTTAGCCAATTTCCTTTCATATTCCATCATCGATCCTATCATTACTCCCAAAGGACTATAGTCCTTGACTTTTGTTATCGCATTTTGCAATAAGGAAATTTTTCTTGGGGGATAAAATCCTTACCTTGACTGTCACATACCTATTATATCATGTCTAGATCCATATCATCCCCTTTTTCTTCGGTTACCTCCTCTTGCAATTGGGATGGTGCAAGATCATCTTTTCATTGCTCCAAATATGGACCATTCTCATATCAGTTTTCACTTTGTTCCTCTATCACCACCAAGGTGTCATTTTCCTTCTCAAGTTCATCGAGAATTGTAAACTTGTTGGTTGTGCTAAGACATTTGGCCAGTTTGGGTGCTTCCTGTCGCCTTTCCCCTCATTTCTTCTATTGCACCAGTGTAAAACCTTGATCATCCTTCGCTTGTATCTATCATGACTGAGGCAGTGGAGATTTCTAGGGATAATCCCTATCAAGATTCCCATAATCGTGGCATCTTTTGAAACAAAAGGGAATATACTCATAGTTAATAGATTTCCTCCACTCCTCGTCATCCCACGATAGATCTATAGCTTCTAGAAATGCCTTTGTCAAATCCATATAAACACAGATCTAAGCATAGGCCATGTAGATTTTTGCTTTCATCTTCTCTAATATTTTTATAAACTTTCCGAGAGTGTTGTTAATATCTTCCAATATCTCCACATCCTGGTATTCCCTGGGAAGAAAATACATCCTTATCCAAACTGGATTCGTCCTCGTGTATTCCCTTTCTAGGTTTAAATAGCCCCTCCAGGGTATTAGGAAAATACCCGTCAAATAGAAGAAATAGGGGCCACCGTCCAAAACCCTATTTCAGTCTTCCATGCTTATGAACCTCATAATGAAAAACCCTTCAATCCAATATTTTACTCATAATGTTCTTTGGGTTTCCAGGTAGAATTGATCGACCAAATTAGGGATTTCTGAGAGGGTAACATTCCAATGATTTTCCTATAAATGCATGATCCTTCATGTACTATTGTGTTCCCTCAAACCTGATGACCAAATATTCATAGCCAGGACCTAGATTTCCCTAGGCATACACTTCCCAGATTTAATCCCTTGTTGTTCTTGGCGAAGCTCACCTCAAACCTCTCCTTTCATTTCATTCAGTGGAACTGGAATATTTTCAATATAGAACTCCTCATATGACCCGTTGCGTGGTGTTGAGACCCCACCCTATGATTCCCCCTCCATGGAACACATCCCTCTTCCACCAAGTTATTATGTCAATTCATCGTCTCCAGCAAGATCCCCGCAGAGTTCCTTGAGTAAATTCGATTGTCACAAAAATAAAAATAAAAAAGTGTTTTCACTTCCCATGCCATGATTTAATTTTGATGTGATAAATTTCTATATATTTTATTTTAATGTTTTTATGAGGGTAATTATTTGATATGACAAATTTTATAAAAAGAATATTTTTCTTGTGATTCTTTTATTTTCTCAATTCCTATAATAAACCTTAAATTTATTTTCTATATTTACTATGGAATAGCCCGTTTGTGGTGTATTAACTTATTTATAGATCCATTTATATTTTGGTTTTTAATTTGTGTTAAAAAAATAGACACACTTTCATATTAATTTTTGAAAAAACATTTCCGTAGAAAAAAGAAACCCTGAAAATTTTATTGATCACAATAAAATCATTTACATCTGAAGTAAAGTATGTGTGAATAAAATTATCACACATGGTATGTTGATATTCTTATCAACCATAGTACCATAAAGTCCCATATTTCCTTTCCTCAAGGGTCTATATACGTTCAAAACTAATATGTTCCAAAAAAAGAGAAGGAAAATGTCGTCTTCCATAGAGAAAAAACAGTCGAGATCTGAAAGTGTCTGCTGAAATGTTGTTGCTCAAAAAAGAATTACCAATAAAATATGGTTTTAAAGATGAGTAGTGTTATGCTAAAAATTTGTTGCTCAAAAAATAATTACCAAGAAAATGTGCTTTTAAAGAGGAGTAGTGTTCTGTTGTGGATCAATAAAATGTCTTTGGTAAAACTCATAATCTTCTGTCTCTTTTGTTTCCAAAAATTTCCAAGTCCCCTGCTCCATCAGGAGACCTTGTTTTGACAGGTGACCAGCTTCTGAGTTCCTTTCCCTGTACACATGTCGGCAAATAATGGAATCAAAATTTTCCATTAGTCTACACACTTCTTCAAAAGTGATGAAAGGGATATGTTTTTTCATCTTTGAATTATGTTCACCCAGTTAATCGTTACTAAGGAGTCCCCGAATATTTGAAGCCTTCTTCATTTCTTTTCCAAATAAAAAAAGGGAAGGATTTTTAGCGCAAGAAGCTCCAAAAATTATTTGTTCCCTACCCTAGGGCCCATCTGAATTTTGAACTGATAATTTTGAGATAAAAAGAGGTTAGCTCCTCCTCCACAGGTGTGATCTTGAGAGGCACCATCAAAGAAATCCCAAGAAAAGAATAGTCAATCAATTCTTTTGAGATGATTTATATTGTTGAGGAATCTTTGATTTACAAGAAGAAATACAAAATGTCTAAAACCTATTTTGTAATGATCTCAGTTGAGGAGGCATTTTCCTGGAAAATGGCATCATTTTGAGCAATCCATATACCCCATATATGCATAAGCGAAAGTGCTTTTAAATGGGAAAAGTGTTTTCAGGATGACCATTATTTCTAGGCATCTTCAAGATAATTACCATGCGAGTCCAATCTAAAATCATGCAGAGTTTGTGATTAAGACCATACCTGTGATGAGAACGGGAAAGTGAGGAATGGGTGAGAGGTGTTTTCCTCTTCATTTTTCCATAGTGGACACCATCATGGTCCTTCCAAGGACCTCTTCTTCATTATGTCCCATGTTGGGATTTTATTTTCCAGATCACACCACATAAACACTTTTTTCTTTTAGAGGATAGTTCATATTCTAGATTCCTTTCTACCAACAAAGAGGGTCACCTTGGAAAGATGTGGCGCTTAGATGTCAGTAACCCATATTAGGAGTGTAGCTGCCATGCGCAACAAATTCCCAAATAATCTCATCCTTAGAATCGGTGAGTATGATGTGAGAATTTTAGAGGGTAGTGATGAATCTATTCCAATCAATACTCCAACAGGTTGGGAGGTCCATCACTCTAGACCCCTTCCATCCTTGATGCCATAAATTAGTAGAAGTTGGATTAGCAATCTGAATGATATGGAAAAAAAAAATTGATTCAAAAACAAGACGAGTTATTAGGGGAGTATATGTTGAATCTGACTTTTGGGCCATGGGTCTACTTCAATCTGCACCTTTGTGACATTCCCAACTTTTCAGGACAGCCCACTATGGATGAGAGAAAAATTGTTGCAAATGGATTTCCAGATGATTGTCCCCGAAAGGGGAACAATGAAATCTGCATTTCTGATCCAATCCCAAAGGGGGACATGAGAAATGTATTTGTGAAAGACCACCTCAGTCCAAAGGATTTTTGTGGAGATGAGCCACCATCCTACTTTTGCTACTAGGGATTTTGAAAAACGCCTAATATTTTTAAGCCCTCATCCTCCAAGATATTTGGTTCTGGTTATTTGTTCCCATTTTACCCATGGAAGAACCTTTTGGTATTTCTTACCAAACCAAATAAATATGGAATAAATTATCTGAGACTTTTCCAAAATGGATTTTGGGATCTAAGATAGAGCCATCCAATAGACAGGGATAACTTCAAGGGATGACTTGATAAACACTAGTGTTTCAGCTTGTAATAGTCATCTGTTGCTCCAAACATTGATCATGCACTCCAATTTTGCTAATAACCGGCTCCAATATTCCTTTCAGTATCAGTTTGGTTTTAGCCTAAATCCCAGATATTTTAGACCTTCATCCAATGTTGTGACAACAAAAGGGAAGAGAGACGAAAAACTCCTTAAATATTATGCTTCCATATTAAAATGGGAGAGGGTGTATTTTTACTCATTTAAATTCATTCCAGTGGATTTGCAGAAGAGGTGCCATATTTTTGACATTTTTTATATGTCCCTGATCGATCCATTGCAAAAGATGAGGATATCATCCACAAATAGAATATGAGTGACATTTATGTTTTTTTTTATCTAAATCCCTTCAAACAAACCTCTTCTTTTTGTGTCCAAAATAGCTCTGTTGATACCTTCAGTCACCAATAAGAAAAGCAAAGGGGAGAGAGGGAACCCTTGGTGAATCACCCTTTCTGAAATAAACAAGGGGGAGGATGATCCATTTATAAGCATGGAAAAAGAGGTTTTAGTGATGTAGGAAAAGATCCACTTTATGAAAGAGTAATTGAAACCCAAATGATGCCATGCAGAGAGTGGACAATAAGAAAGTGACCGGCACCATGGGTATGAAACTATATCATAACTCCTAAACTTGTCTTGGGAAGACATGCAAGGAGGTTAGGTCTCCTCCATAAGTGTGCCAACACCTATATCCATGTGATAGTAAGAATAAGTCTTAGGTAAAGCCAATTTACCCTTTCAAAATCCTTTGAGAGATCAATATTGATAATTGCTCTTTTTATCTTCTTGAGTTTTAAGTGGTGCATCCCTTCTTGAGCAACATCGATGGCTTCATGAATTTTTTTTTATTCTCAAGAAACCAAAATTGTTCTAGTGAGATAATTTTTGAGAGGAATTCCTTGAATATTTGAGCAATAACTTTCACAACCACTTTGTAAGTGATGTTGCATAGAGAAATTGGAATGAAGTCCTCCAAGCAGACCGTATTTTCTATTTTCAGAATGAGGAATAGGAAATTTGAGTTGAGGGGAGGATGTAAATGGCCATTTACCTAATATTATTCAACCAGGTGAAGGAGGTCAGGCCTGATAATATCGTAGGCTATTAGGAAAAATTATATGGTCCATTCGTCTATGCCAGATATTTTATCCTTCTGGAAGCTATGCAAGGTTGCTTTCAATTCTTCTTCTGAGACCTCCTCCATAAGATCCTGATTTTATTCTTTAGAAATTCTTCCAAGAAATAATTGTGAAATCTGAATAATTTCAGAAATCGTAGCATGTTTCTCAACTTTAAATAGGTTTTCAAAATGAGATTTATTGATCTTGGCTAGATATTCAAAAGAGGAAACCCGTTCGTTTCTGGAATTCTTGAGATCCCAAATGGTGTTATGTTGTTTCCTTAATTTCACAAATGCTTGAAAACATTTTGTATTATCATCCCCATTATCCAACCAAATAGCCTTACTCTTTAACCTACAAAATTCTTCCTTTTCTTTCAGAATCCTGATTCGATTTACTCAAAAGAGATCAATTTTTCTTTATCATTCTAAGTGATAAAACCACCTCCCTTATAATTATGAATTTTGGCTAGCCCTACCTTGATCTGAATAGTGGCCTAATCATCTGCATCCTTTTTATACTTTCCCTAATCTTTCAGAATGAATTTGATATAGGAGAGATTTTGATTAAAGTGAGTAGCAGGATGATTTTCCTCGTCAGCCACAAAAGGGATCCAATTGTACTGGATTAGCCTAAAGACTTATTATTTTTTAGCAAGTCTGCACAAAATTTGAATGGATTGGCTAGATTTCTAGGGTTCCTTAAAATATCAAGGAAAATAGGAAAATGATTAGAGTCACCTCTTGATTCGACCCATTGTTTGAACATCAGGTCCCTTCCCATAATATTTTCAACCAGTAAAAATATATCAAGTCTTTTTGTGATTCTGTTATCCCCAATTATTCTATTTATCTGGGTGGGCTTGAGCTTGATGGGTTCAAGGTCCACCAGCTGAGTAGTCTGAAGAAACTAGACAAAAAAAAATTCCAATGGATCCACCCTTGCCCTAGGACCCCACATTTCATGAGTGCCTAAAGTGAATGATCCAACCAGCAATTTGCATGTTTTCAAACTTCGACTACTTCAACTTATTTGGCAAGTTCATCATCAACTTCAACAATTTTGAACCTCAACACATCCTTCCATCTGTAGAAATACAGAAAGATAGAATTTTTAAATCGCTTGGTAGTAATATCGATTCGCATGTACAACCACAAGCATCGTCGAACATGGGATGAAATCCTTCAATGCATACAAAATGACTAAAATCGTGCTCAGCACAGTTCTACTAGAAAGACACCATTTGAGATATGTTATGGATTTCAACCCTTAGTTCCCATTGACTTTATCAGTTCCTCGACAAAGTCAAATGACACTGAATTCGAAGGACAAGAAGTGGAGAAAACATTAAAGTTCAGAGATCAAAACTACAAAATCAATAAGCAAGCACAGGAAATGTTGCAATGAGCTTGTGCAAAATCTAAGGACCGACATGATAAGCATCGTATTCCTCATTCATTCCAAATTGGGGATTAGTTTTGGTTACATATAAAGAAGGAGCGCTTCACTGGCCCATACAAAAATCTGAAACATTTTCGATATGGTCCATACAGTATCCTTAAACAAATTGGGAAAAATGCTTTTCAGCTCGACATTCCTATATCATGCCTTGTCCTACATCCAGTATTCAATGAAGATCTACTTCAACCATACCATGCACCATTGTTAGAACAGAACAACTTGTATACAACAGAACCTGAATACATCCATCCAGATGTTCAGGAACCTCTTCTTTAAGACACCATTGTGGGATGATGCCTATTCCATACAAGTACAAACTCCATTCCCTTGTTACAAGTGGATAAAGCTAGACAGCTCCCTGTGGAAGAAAAATGGTACTCTACTACTAAAGTAGCCAACAAATTTTCTCACCTGAACTAATACACAATGGAGACCATTATATCTTAAGGAAGGAGGAATGATCCAACCAGCAGTTGGCATGTTTTCGAACTTCGACAACGTCTATCACTTCTACTTTGACTGCTTCGACAAGTTCAACATCGGCTTCAACAAGTCCAAACCTCGATACAACTAACCTTGAGAATATTGACAGGTTTCTTGCTCGGCATACAACATCTTGGAATGCATTGTCGACACCCATGACTGTCGAACATCGACATATTGTCTCTCCATCTTCCATTCGTCCGTGATGGTTGAACTTTTGAACCGTTATAACTTCTCTTGTAAGTGAATGTAACGGGTAGTCACTCAAGCATCTCATAATTATGTGTAAACTTATACATTATTGTAACAATCAACCATATTTCATGGAAAATAAGTAATATAGAAAATTGTTCAAATTCTTTCATATTGTCTATGTGCATACTTTTTGTCAATATAGTGTATTTCCTGCTTTACTTATTCTTTTTCTAAGCTTCCACCATAATATTGCTTGACTCATTCAATCGAGTGTTGTCCCTAGTGTGCACCTGGGAATGACCTGGATCATTCCTATCAAAGCTTGATCTTGGTCAGATCTTAAGTTACATCAGCATTTCCATCAAATTTATTTAACGTATGCTTATTCAAACATGCTCGCAAACTTAGAAACACAAGCAAACACTTCCTTCGACTTCAGAAAAGATGATCTAAGAAGCATACAATAGACATGCAACTAATGAGATAGAGAAACTCATAGAAAATCATTGGCTTTCCAACGAACCAAAATTTTATCCTAGTTCGACGAGATTCTCATGTGATTCACTTCCAACTCCAACGAATCCTCGATGTAGCCCCACTCCAATAAAATCATCCCCTTAAAAGTGAAAATGAATCTAGACATACCGAATCTTCAAGGTAATATTGATGTGGAATCCGTCGACAGTTGGGTACAAGAACTAGAATCTTACTACTCTGTGAATCAACTCTCCCGAGCGAAAAATTTCACCATTGCATCCTTGAATATGTCAACCTTCATATACTGCTGATGGAATAATCTATTGACAAAAATGGAAAAATAAGGCGACCCCATTAACACATGGGTAAAATGTTTCAAATATGTCTGAAAGGAGTTATACCCTCCCAAGTATCATGAACAACAGTATAAGAAGTAGCAACAGGTAAGGAAATGGAAAGATTAGTCAAAGCATAGTTACACTGATGTGTTTTATCGACTCATGGGTAGACTTGGAATCCAATAAAAAAAAATGCTTGTCTTGAAGTACGTCAATGGTTTATCCCCATACATTCAACAAGATATGGATTTTTTTATTGTCAGTATGTTTGTGTATGCATTTCATTATGCCAGCAAACATGAATCTAAAAATAAAGGAAAAGCATGTTTCATGAATAAGCCAATAGGTCGAACATCTGACAAGAAGTCATCAAATGACTCCAACAAGTCAAAGCGCCCTTCTCAAATAACTCTGCCAAAGCCTGATTATCACAAGAATAAATTTAAGAAAGGAAATAAGGATCACATCAACCAATCTCCTACTGGGAAATGGTGTGATTATCACAATTCAGCATGGCATGATATGTCAGAATGAAAATCTCGGAAGACATTTTTGGAAAAATTGTTGACCTATGACTTGTCTCACAGAACTCTGGTAGAATCTGATCCAGATGTAGCAAACTTCTTGGCTTCGAATTTGACTACTCAGACAACCTCAACTTTTTTCGGTGAGGAGGAATGAGAGTGCCTATTCCATACATGGATATGGGTTCAGAAAATTCCATTACATATGATTATGGATAATGGTATCCATAAGAACTTTGTTTCTAGATATTTTGTGAAGAAACTTAGTCTTATCACCACTCCGCATCCTTATCCTTACAGTATAGGTTGGATGAAGGATGGACATGATCTAAGGATCACACGCAAATGCAAACTCACATACTTCATTAAGCCTTTTGATGTTGAAGTAATATGTGATGTGGCCCCTGTTTTCGTAGTCAACACCTTGTTTGGGAAACCTTACTTATGGTATTAGCATGGTACATATCAGTCATGGCCTCAAAAGGTGATTGTCCAAATTTGGAATCAATGGTACCACATACCAGAGAGAAAACCCACATCAACGGTTTCTATGATAACTACCAAAAAAACATACAATCTTATTAACCATGCCCATAATTTTTCATTAATTATGATAAATCCTCAGCATTCCAGAAAGACTACATCAACGAGTTGACTCACTGACCAGCGCAGCTCTCGACAACAACAATAGATCGACCACATTCTTGAGGAATATCAAAATGTATTTCAAGAGTCCAGCGAAGTACCTCTGCATTTTCAGGTAAAACACTCTATTGAACTTGCTCTTGGTTCTTCATTACCTAACTCATCCATTTACAAAATATCCATTCTTGAGAACGAAGAGATTCGCAGGAAAATCCATGATTTTATCAACAAGGGTCATATCTTCCCTAACTCCTCTCCTTGTGGAAGTCCAGTCATCCTAGTTCCAAAGAAAGATGGTACTTGGTGCATGAACATTGACTATTAGGATCTCAACAAGATTTTATTGAAGAAAAAATACCCTCTTCAGCAAATATATGAACTCATGGACAATCTAAAAGGTGCTAAGTTATTTACGAAACTTGACCTTAAGTCGGGATAACATCAAATTCCGATCGAGTCCATCGATGTATGGAAAACGAATTTCAAGACCAAGGAAGGATTGGTTGAATGGTTATTCATGCCTTTCTTCTTAACCAATGCACCTCCAACCTTCATGAGATATATGGATGACCTTATACAACCCTTCATCGACAAGTGTGTCATTGTCTATCTCGATGATATCTTGATTTTCAGTCGAACATGGGAAGAACATGTCAAACAACTTTGATAAGTATTTGACACTCTCCAGCAACATCAACTATATTTGAACATGGAAAAATGCCCATTTGCAATGACCAGCATCAAATATTTTAGGTATGTAATTGACTCTGCATGCATTCATGTCGACCCATAAAATGTACAGAGCCTCAAAGATTGGCCCATTCCTCAAAACATTCATGAACTGAGAATTTTTCTTGGTTTGGAAAATTTCTATTGACGTCTCATACTTGGCTTCAGTCACATTGCATGGCCTTTGAAACAGTTGACTAAAGGAAATGGGAAAATTTTCTTCAAATGGACACTAACACAACAACAAGCTTTTGAACAACTCAAAAACAAGATGTGTATTGCACCAGTACTTGTGTTACCTTATTTGTATCAGTTCTTTGAGATTGAGACAGATGCATCATACTATGCCCTCGGTGCAATGATCACTCAGTAAGGTCACCGATTCGTGCTTCATTCTAAAAATTTCAATGAAACTGTTAGAAGTTATTCAACCTATGAAAAACAACTATATGCCATTGTGCAAGCTCTTAAGCAATGTAGACACTACATTCTTCACAAGTAAATGGCCATCCTCACTAACCATAAACCTTTGAAGTTCACTCTGTCCTAGTCAAAACTACAAAAAACTTGACAACTCAATTGGATTAATTACTTGAAACAGTTTCAGTTGGTAATTAAATATCGAAAAGGAAAATCCAACTCTGCGGATGATTGTCTCAACCGACCACCCATTACTCTAATGTCTACAGTGATGAGTATTCAGGGTCACGACACCACTACTTGGCCACAATTGTATTCGGTTTACTACGACTTCTCCACAATTTATCAACAGCTTCAAGATGACATGTTTTCAACTAATGACTACTTCCTGAAGGACACCTTGCTATACAAGGTTGGACAGCTTTGTGTACCAACTAGTGAGCACTAACAGAAGATCATCTGGGACGCGCACCATAGCAAGACTACAAGACATTTTGGAGTAGAAAAAACACTTGTTATCCTCTAGAAGTATTTTTACTGGCCTTCACTTAAATATGACGTCAACAAGTACATTCGATCATGTGTGGTTTGTTCCATTGCTAATTCATTGAATTGATGACAAGGACTATACACACCCCTTCCAGTTCTTATTAGACCATGGGAATCTATTTCTATGGACTACTTGACGGTATATCCTACTACCAAACATCAGCATGACACGATCTTAGTAGTAGTCGATAGACTTTCCAAGATGGATATACTTATACCAATTAAGAAGACTACGACAGCATAACATACTGCTCAGCTCTTCTTCAAACATGTGCGGAAACATTATGGCTTCCCAAGAACCATTATCTCCGATAAATATTCTATATTTATCCACACATTTTGGAAAAATATCTGGAAACAGCTCGACACGAGACTTTCTTATCAACATCCTTTCATCGTGACAGACAAATGGATAAACAAAATTTGTAAATTGCTTGGTAGTAGAACTACTATGGACGTACAACCACAAGCATCGTCGAACATGGGATGAGATCCTTCCATTCATACAGCAGAGCTATAACCATTGTCAACATAGTTCTATGGGAAAGAGTCCATTTGATATCTGTTATGGATTTCAACCCTCAGCTCCCATCAACTTCATCAGTTCCTTGACACAGTCGAATGACACCAACTTCGAAGGATGATAAGTGGAGAAAGCATTGAATTTTAGAGATCAAATCTACAAAATCCAGAAGCAAGCACAAGAAATGTTGCAATGAGCTAACGCAAAATATAAGGCTTGACACAACAAACATCGTATTCTTCATTCATTCCATATTGGGGATGAGGTATGGTTACATTTAAAGATGGAGTGCTTCACTAGACCATACAGAAATCTAAAACCTTTGCGATATGGTCCATATAGTATCCTAAAACAAATTGGAGAAAATTCTTCTCAACTCGAAATTCCTGCATTCCTTGGCCTACATCCAGTCTTCAATGTAGATCTACTTCAACCATACCATGCACCATTGTTGGAAAATAACTACTTTCATACAGCATAACCCAAAAACATCCATCCAGATGTTTAGGAACCTCTTCTTTGAGACACCATTATGGGACGACCCATACACCATACAAGGACGAACTCCATTCCCTTGTTCCAAGTGTCTAAAGTTGGACATCTCCCCACACAAGGAAAATTGTACTCTACTACTGAAGTAGCCAACAAGTTTCCTCGCCTGAAAAAATACATAATGGAGACCATTGTTTCTTAAGGAAGGAGGAATGATCTAACCAGCAGTTGGCATGTTATCGAACTTCGACAAAGTATAGCACTTTGACTACTTCAATAGGTTCAGAATATTCTTTGACAAGTCCGAACCTCAACACAACCAACAGGTTTCATGCTTGATATTCCTTGTCGACACCGACGACTATCGAACATCGACATATTGTCTGTTTGTCTTACAATCATCTGCGACGGTTGAACTTCTGAACTGTTATAAATTCTCTTGTAACTGAATGTAATGGGTAGTCACCCAAGTGTCTCACCATTCTATATAAACTTGTAAATTATTGTAACAATCAACCATATTTAATGGAGAAGAAGTAATATATAAAATGGTTTGAATTCTTGCATATTATTTGTGTGCATACTTTCTATCGATATAGTGTATTTCCTAGTTTACTTGTTCTTTTTCTAAGCTTTTTCCATAACAATGCTCAACTCATTTAGTCAACTGTTGTCCCCGGTGTGCACCTGGGAATGACTTGGATCATTGAAATTGAAATATTCTCCTATCACAACATTTTCACTCTTTATAAAATGGAAAGATCGCAGAGTCTCCCAAAAAGATACTATGTTTTTGTAGGGACCATAGATATTTAGAATGTTCAGATATATACTTGCTTCATCCCAACTCACCTGGATTCCCATTCCAAAAGAGGCTCCCCAAGAATTCAAACATTTTTACCGAAGACTGGTTCTAACCTATAACCAATCCACCTGAATGTAATCTAGCATTCTGAGATAAAAAGGAGAGGGTTTTTTATACCATCAATAACATGTTTATAACTTCGAATTTTGTCCCTAATTTTCCTGAAGGAGGATTACATCTGGTTTGTGCACCAGGAGCATCCTCTTAAGGGAAAGTTTCTTTCAGGTAATTTTTGGACCCCTACAATTTGAAGAGAGATTTTTCATTGGGTAACCCCTTCTGGGGCCTGCACTACTCTAAGTTCCTTGAAAATTGTTTTTTTCTACCTTTCACTTGATCCCATAGTGCTTTTTATTGAGCAAAGGAAAAGTGTGAGGGTCTTCCCCAACCCTTCCCTTTTGAGAGTAAGTTTGGATTTGAACCTAACCCTAGCCTAGTTTGAGGTTGGGTCAAGCAGAGCTAGGATATACCTTGATTTAAGATGAAATTTGATCGAAGAGGTGGAGGTGGAACCAGGGGAGGAGGTCTAAAAAGATGGGGGAGGAGTTGTGGAGGGAGATGCCACAGTAGGAAGTGGAGATGGGGAGAGATCCTCCTAGTTAGGGGGGGAACAAGTAAGAGAAGGTACTACCGAAAAAGATGTATTTAAATCATGAATATGCAAATTGATCAATTTCCCATTCAGATAGGAAACTGTAGGCTTACCCATGGGTTGTAGTGAAGCCTTCTGTAGTGGAAGGCCTGACTCGTGAACTGGAGTTTCGGTTAGCATTTATAGAGTTTGGTAATACTGCCTTAGTTCTTCCTCCTAATTGCTAAGTCTCTCTCATATCTGCACTAGAGGTTTTCTTTCTATGTCTAGGGCCACTTCATCCCTTGAGTTCCATCTTTTTCATGAAGGAAACTTTGTGATCCCTAGATGGAAATTCTTTGTGAGGTGTCTCATTGCATGGAAGTGATGCCACCTGAAGGGTATCCCTTCATAGAAGAGATAATTTTAGGGGAAAAATTTAGCCTAGTGGGCTATTTTTCCATGTTTTTCTCCCAAAAAATATTCACCATTTTGCATTTTTTGAAGCCCTGTTTCACCCAATTTTGATGGGGTAAACTTTTTTCACCCTAAAAATCACCAAATTATTATATAAATGGTATAAAATCCTTCGAAATTAAAATATTTTTTGAAAAATATCGCCAATCATTTTATAGTTGGAATTTTAAGAATTGGTAATATTCGCCAACATTTATACACTTCTAAATAAGTATGGTTCCTTAAAATCATCCCTGCTTCATAGTCCAATATTTAATTTCTGGTAGAATTTCCCCAAATTAGGTTTATGTGATCCCAAATTTTTGTTCTTACATTAATGGAAATAAGGATGTGTGTGACCGTTCTCCTTTGAGGCCTCTAAAAAGAGAGGTATGCCTCCAGGAATACCCCCAGCGCATTTCCCAAATCTAGAAGTGAATCTGAATTCCAAGATTCCTAGGGGAGCCTCAGAAGACGAACCCAGATCGAAATGGTGTCGAACTTATCACAGTCTGCATTGAAGAGTGGAATCCATTTCTTAAGTAGGATGGGTAGATACCCATAACTCCAATGATTCTTTGATATTTTGTCAACGTCCTCTATGCAATTAAATTTGAAACCGAACCAACCCTTTATGAATGCGCTAGTTTCTAGTTCATACTGAAGAATACCCAACTAGGTTTTCCAAACCCAAATTTCTAGAACTTCTAGACTAGGGATTCTCCCTCTTATTTTTCCAACCATAACCAATTCCTCCATAACCTCAGCTTCACCTATCGAAACATTAACACCAAAAATTAGGTTTAGGGGTCCGTTGGTCAAAATTAGGCACGTGTTCTTTCATTTCTTACCAATATTTTTCTCCCCTTCGACTCTGCCATCTTGTGAACCCTCCCTAGGATCCTTTCTATTGTTATCCAATCTAGACTCAGGTGGGGTTCCTTAAAAATCACCCATATGTAGGAACGAGGCTATGGACCCTTCTGGACTAAAACTTTCCTCTTCATCTGGAACCAAAGGGTGCAGCTGCTTAAGAAGCTCTGGAAGTGATCCAATCCAACCCATTTCTAGAAGCTTGAAGTCATTAAATAGGTCCTCCTCTAGTGGGGTCAGAGGGTTCAGAGTTAGAGCATTAAAAACTTTTGAGTGAACGATGGCGGCATCGGTAGGGGAAAGCCCTAATTCTGCTTCAAAATTAGGAGGAAAAATGGAGAAAGGGCTTCCCCCAAGTTCCATTCCAAATAGCCTTACTCCTAGAGGTATCTATGAGGTGGTTGCAGTTGGTTCTAGTAGGTTATCCGATAGCACAATGCTGACCCTATTTTCCATTAACCTTGTAGGTTCAGGAGAGGTCCCAACTGGCGAGACTTCTAGAACAGTCTCAACAACATCAAGACTGCTAACCACGTGGGTAGTTGGCTTGGATAAAACCGTATCATTCTGCAACAGGTCCTCTGAAAATTCAATCATATCATCTTCTTTGTATGCCATCTGTCTAGATCTAAGTCAGAAATTCAAGAGGAGAATTTCCCATCAAAGGTAGCGGGTTTTCAGGAGTTGTAGATGCAGCCCCTGTAGCAGGGATGTCTCCCTTGCTACAGGGAAAGAATGGCTCCCTTCCATCTATAGAACAAAAGGGTAGGTTCCTGTATGGAAATACAGAAAATAAATGGACAGAAAGCAAGAAAGAACATAAAGACAAGAAACAGCCGGAAACCCCTCTGCAAACAATGTTAGGGCTTAACTCCAGCTACCTGCAAACAAATATTAGAAACAAAATACCTGGAAAACAAGTTAAGAAACAAACTTGCAAGCAAATATGGGTTAGAAAACAACTAAGCTACTAAAGCAAATACATGAGCAAACAATGATATACCTTCTCTTTGGTGCAATGGGACACCATGCCCTAGCTGGAAGAAGCACCTCTCTCTCTCTCTCTCTTGGAAATGGAGTAGCTATGGCTCAATGGGAGAATGAATGGATGAGAGGGGGAATGTGGGTGGCTTGAGAGACAAAGGGTCTCAAGGCATCCATAGGAAACATAACAGTATGCAAGGGAAGAATGTTTTGAGACTAGACCCCACCCCTCTATTTATAGCATTTTTAGGGTTCTAAGCCCTTGATCTGGGCTTTAACCCCTTTTTTTGGGATTTTAGCCCCTTTCGCCCTAACTTTAGCTCCTTTTAGGGTTTTAGGCTCCTTTGAGGGGTTTTAGCCCCTTTTTGGAGGCTTTAGCCCCTAGGAGAGTTATTTAGGCTCATTTTTGGGGTTTTTAAGCCCTTTTGCTCATTTTTAATCCTTTTTTAGGGTGTGGAGATCTAATGGGGTGATACAAGGGTCATGCATGGGTGTCCTTTGGTGGTGTAGGCCATGAGGTATTTTTTTGGATTAACATCCCCAAAGAGGGGTTTGTAGAACAATCTTAATGTTTTGAAATGTTTAATAACACTATGAATATGCTTTATGTTATTTTAATTATATAAATATTATATTGAATACAATGACAAAGCAATATGATTGGCAATGAATATGCTAGAATAAATCCAGCTTAAACCCACATCTATCAAACATCAATAGGGATCAAATTTATTGAGGTGTAAAAAAAAATTATTTCTAAAAAATATAAGATAAAAAAGGGTTTGCACAAATTCGATCCCTCTCAGTGCTTCATAGATTTGAGTTTAAAATTTATCTATGTTGATATTATTTTTTTCAACTTTTACATATATTTTATAATTTAGCCAACATATGCTTATTTAATTGGTTTGTTTCCACATACGTTGTGTACATGAAAACACCTCCCAAGTATTGGGTTGTAGAGCACCTTGCTACTATCGATGCAATATAGTTTCTAATTGACCAAAACCCTAAACACCTAGTGAACCTCTATAAATGATACATTAATCACTAACTAATGGACCTTGTTTAATGAGGCGACTATGGTATTAACTTATTACTGAGAAGGTGGGTGAATTAGTAATTGCGCAGATATGTACAATTTTATCTTATAGATTTTCGTAGATTTAAGACTTTCCATCCTTAACAATAATAATATGATCAATGCACAAATACTTGAGAACAAATGTGTATGTGTGTGTGTTTATATATATATATATATATATATATATATATATAGTCTCCAAACATGAGCACCCACTAATTTCAGGTGTTATCCTGATCCCAAGTACACTATGTGGGATGCTAGCACTAACCTACAGCAACTTCATTCTATGTAAGCACCAACTCACAATCCTCAGGAACCAACTTGAACAGATATCAGTCTTACTATGCAAACTGTGACTTACAGCTTCAAGATCTGACCTGTGGAAAAATCGTGCTCTCTTGTTGTGTAAGTTACAACTTTTTTTTGTTCTCTAGAACCCACTGGAAGGAGGATACTAACCCCTAAGTTTTATCTACACAGAAAGGATGTTTTTCCACACCATGATTTTATTTTATAGCACCGATTGGAAGGAGGCTACGAACCCCTGCTCCTTTCCCCATCCAATAGAAGTCTTTCAAATAGAGAAATAGCTTTTCTTCAAATTACACAACTATTGATTACATAGAAGTCTTACAAATAGAGAAATAATTTTTCTTCAAATTACATAGATATTGTAACATTTTGACCTGCATCTACATATTTGTGTCTAAACATACAGTTTCCCAAAAAACAAAAACCGATGTGCGAAAATGACTGTTATATGCATCTTCTCTATTGATCTTGTTCTACGTCTAAATAAAATTTTCAGCTTAGTCACACTTGTTATTCTAAGATATGGGTTTTTATTGAGCAAGATGTTCGCACATTCGAACTACAAGTATTTTTCCTTCCAGTGAACGTACTTTTTCATCATTGATTGTATTGCGCACTACGGATCTGCTACATAAATATATTTGTTGTGATCAATGAGCCATTGATACCCAAAAGAAATTGGAATCGTATCCAACTGTTATCTCATATATTCATTTTCCACAAGCTTACTTCACCTAATCCATCTCTTGCTTATTTATAATCTTCTTGACTCAACAGATGTGTCCACTTGGTGAATTCCCTTAAGTTCAGATGACGTCCCACTGGATTATGTCTTTAGCAAGTTAGGACCTATGTCAGCATGCCACTATTTCACAAATCATATTTGTGTATATTATGACGCATATATGCCAACACCCGTGTCGGAATTTACACACATCGGTTTGTTTCTTATGTTTCTTTACAAATATTTTTACCACTTACCAACTACTTTGTGGGACTTTTACACACAATTTTATTTCTCTTTATTCATAAGTATCACAACTAGTATTTGCATTGCTTTGTATCCTAAAGATGTGCGTCAAAGACTTTTTCTATGATCGTGTTCACACCTCTGTCTTCTGGTTTCTTTATTCTATCATTTCTCCCCCTGTCATTAGGATCTTCCTCCTTTTTATTCATCTTCTCTCTTGTTCTCCTTCTTTCAGCTTCTCTCTCGCTTTGGCAACAATGGAAAAGGGACCTTCTGCTTTTTTATCTCCCCCTGGAATTGTGCTCATTGCTTCAAGTATGTGTAGTCACAAAAAACTATGACTTTTCCTTAGATGCATTGGACTAACTTATTTTCCCTGATTTACATTTTCTGCATCATGTCTAATTTAATGCATCCTGCAAGCAATTTTGTCTTGAACTGCGGATACAAGATGTTTTCTTTCCTTCAATAAATTTGCACATATTTACAAAATTTCATGTGCATGGGAAATGTTGATGTGTATAATATGTTGTCCACATGGTGTGTTCATACTGTAGCTTTTACTTTGACATCATTCTTCCATTTGTAACAATGGAAAAGGGACCTTCTACTTTTTTATCTCCCCTGGCATTGTGCTCATTGCTTCAAGTATGTGCAGTCGCAAAAAACTATGACTTTGCATTAGATGCATTGGACTAACTTCTTTTTCCTTATTCACATTTTATGCATCATTTCTAATTTAATGCATCCTGCAAGCGGTTTTGTCTTGAACTGCGGATACAAGATGTTTTATTTCCTTCAATAAATTTGCACATATTTACAACATTTCATGTTCATGGGAAATGTTTATGTGTATAATATGTTGTCCACATGGTGTGTTCATACTGTAGCTTTTAATTTAACATCATTCTTCCAAATCAAATTTTGTCCCACACATTAAATTTTACCTCAACGTGCTCTTCCTTGGATTGTACAATGCATGAATTCTCCAACTTCGACGTCCCTTTATTTTATGTTCAAGAACACAATGAGATCTTTCATAGTTCTATAATTTGGTGATATTTTCATTCTATTCACCACCTTCATACTCTGTCAAGCTAACTTGTCATTTTCATCCTGATTTTCCATTCTCCAGTCGTCTTTCGCATGTGTCCTCTATCGAGCTAACTTATTTCCAACGTTTGAATAATTCCCTTGACACCCTTCCCATAGTGGTTCAATATTATCATATGAACCTTGAATGGTTGCGAATGAACATAGGAATTTGTAAGAACTAAGTAATTGATTCTTTTCTTTCAATGGTATCAAAAGACATGCTTTAACCAAACTACTTCAAAGACATTGTCCAATTTGAGTAGGTGAGTGGATATTCTAGAAAAGTAGCAACAGAAGACATTCAATATTTTGAGTCATATTGGGGTTGATCTCAATTCATCAACTTCAACACTGGATCTTCTTCCCTTGTTGCAGTCATCTAAACATGTAGATTCATCTCCAATGGCCTTGGACTTCCATCTTTCACCTCTTCCTACCAATCATGCTAAATAAGTTGACCTTGAGTTGCATCTATGATCCATATTTTATCATCTTCAATTTTTTTGTGCTTCAATTTTTTGTTCTTAATTCCCAAATGTGGCCTGATGTAAAGCGAACTTTGAATCTCCACAGTTCCATAATCATATTTCGAATATAATACAAAAGCTTCCCTTTTTGTGCAATCATGGTGTAACACTTGTATAGTTTCTTAATTATTGTTTTATGCTTTATATCTTATCAGTCCTTGAGTGTTTTATTATACATGCTTTGACTCAAGGATCCTGCATAATCCTTCTGGGTTAATGTGAGCAGCAATCACTTGTTGCTAGTGCTATGCAGATGTTAGTTTGATCGTTTTTGCATTCATGAGGTGTATTTTTCATATATATATTCTTGATTGGATGAGATGAGTTGGAACCATCCTAATATCCATTTCATTTCGAAAAATTTTGATTCATACTAGACATCTACTCCTGGGGTAAATTAATTTCCATGGATTTGTGCCAACAAGCTTCCCTTTGTTGTTGGATTTTCAAGAAACATTGTGAGGACTTGTGACCATACTTATCACACACATATCACTTTATAGTGTTACAATATTTTTATATATGTACAACAATATTAAATATCCAACATATAATTGTAT
This sequence comes from Pseudotsuga menziesii, assembly GCA_001517045.1. Classification (NCBI taxonomy): domain Eukaryota; kingdom Viridiplantae; phylum Streptophyta; class Pinopsida; order Pinales; family Pinaceae; genus Pseudotsuga; species Pseudotsuga menziesii. The sequence goes on along the minus strand of LPNX010409849.1, from coordinate 211,348 downwards.
TTTTGTATCTATAATCCTTTGCATACCTAGGTTTCTCATTCCTTGCAGACAGTTCAATTTTCTACAAAAAATATCTCGTTAGTTGAAGCCAGGTTCTCCTTTGTCGCATATGTCACTACCATATTTCACAAACCCAATAATGGTGTTATCATCTAGATACCATTGACATATTAGAATTTAATCCAAGATAATCGATTTGTTGTTGAACTTATTTTGAGTTTCTATGGCAACATATACTTCATCTTTTCCTTGAGTTTCATTGACTACTTTCGAGTGTCAAGCACCTGATTCTTTCAATACAATTTGTTTATGAAATAACTCATTTACCAATTCTGACTCCCTCTAGGACTTCTCAAGAGCACACAAGTTTTCTTCTAATTCCTTGATTTTTCCTTTTGCGCAATGCAATTCCTCTTCTTTGATTCTCAATTGTTTCAACGAGTCTTCATGCATATTCCCACTCTGCTTGATCTAGTATTCTTTTGTTTCAAGTTATTACTTTAGCACTTTATTTTATTTCCTTTATTTATTCAAATGATCTATAGAACTAATCAATTCACCTTCTCATTCGACACCAATATTGTCCTTATCTTCATACTTTGGACTTCCATCAGAGAAACTAGGATTTTCATACTTCTACACAATTCAAGTGACTTCATCAATGGAGTGTTTTTTATCAACAAATTTCTCCAACTTGAACAGTTCTTATGAGCTTCTTTATTTCTTCTTTTCATCGGATTTCGGACCAGGAAAGTAGATTCCATTTTGTATCCATTCCTTCGCAAATTTAGATATACTAACAAGAGCTCCTATAGTTGAATATTTTCCTTTTGACACATTCACGTCTTGAATTAGGACCATGAATAATACATCCCTTGGACTGTCATTCTCTTCTTCATCTGAAGCATTATTCTCTTCAAAATACAAACTTTTCTTTTGAATCTGGAATTTCTTCATCTTCATATCTTTGTTATGTTGATACTTGCCTCTTCGTTCTAACTCTTCCTCTCTTTGACTTTCTCGATTTTCTTCATATGTGCATTTTGAAGCAAAATGTCCAATTATTCCACATTTAAAAGGAATTTTTCCTTTGTACTTACCTCATCCTCTCTTCAGTCTCCTCATGAAGTTGGCCTCTTCTTCATCTAACAAATCAGTTGTATTTCTACATTCATTTCTTCTAGATTTGGGATTCAATGTTGATTTGAACGTATCTTCTTTCCGAAACACATTCTCGGTATATGTTCTCATTTTGTATGTTGTGAGAATGACATATAGTTCATCCTTAGTCAGGTCATCTAGATCACTTATGTCTTCTAGAACTAACAATTTGTTAGAATATAATCCATAGGGATTATATATTGTAAATAAATAAATAAAGAATAGGAAGCTAAACAGTTACGTAGGAATATGGATAGGCCGGTCAGAATCTCAACCACCGCCTGAAATGTATAAATATATGCATTGGCATTGGAATAATATAGAATTGGGAGTTATACCTATCAGTGGTTGTGATTTTTGGAGAAGATGAGACCTCTTTGTTAATTATTGAACGTGTGCACCATCACCGTGAACACTGCGTTGATATCTCTGTTGTGTTGTAAAGGCTGCATTGTAAAGATTGCGATGTGAAGACTGTAAAGACTGCATGAAGAGTCAACCCGCTCTCTTACATTCACACGGAGTGCATAGAGCACCACTGTTGCGAGCTACAACTGCTGCGTTGAAGCTGAACACTACTGCGATCTCCTCCATATACTACTGCGAGCAAGAGCCACGCACTGAACAATATTCTAAGCTTAAATTTGCCTTACAGAATTGCAAGGGACTTCGAAGCTTATCTAGTTTTTGGGAGGTCACGCCTGGTTATCTTTCCTCGGTCGACTCTGTCTATGTGAATTTGACTTGTCTAAACTTGAGTTATGCAACAATTCAAAGTGTAGAACTTACTAATCTCCTTGGTCATTGCCACAAACTGCAGCGCTTATGGGTATTGGATTATATTGAAGATAAAGGGCTTGAAGTGGTTGCCTCAACCTGCAAAGATTTGCAGGAACTGCGTTGAAGACTACGTGACTGCTTGTGCAATTGAGAATATTGCCACTATGCAATTATTCTACTGCTGCAACTAGAAGTACTGCATCAAGTTGCTCGAGTCGCGACCTGCCTTGAAGAATAAAGTCTATGTGAAACAATTGTATTGAAGAAGCCTGTAAACTTGCATTGTATTCACCTTGGCAGAGACTGTAGACCTGCAAGGTTATTGTTTTTCTATTTCTCTCTGTCATATTAAGTTCATTCTTGTAAATTACACTAACAGTTGTAAAAGATGCAATCTATAGCATCTATTGTTGGTGATGTCCTCACTGGCAAGGAAACATATGCAAAATGGTCTAGAAAGATCAAGAAATCAAACGAGCCTGTCGAAGAATCCATTGACTTTGTTCAGAAAACAAAGAATCGGTCCAAAGACCCTTCCAAGGGAGATTTCAGCAAGAGGGGACGAGGAAGAAAAAATTTCAGAGGCAGAGGGGGCAGAAACAAAAGATCAGATCTGCAGTGCAAGCGTTGTGGAAATACTGGGCACACATCAGATCAGTGTTGGGCTTCGTGGGACTCCATCAAAGACCAGCATAACTAGAAGAAAGATGACCAAGATGCTAGTAAATCTTCTGATTCTTGTATTGTTGCACATTGTAATCTTGGAATTAATGAAATGACTTCACTTTCATCTTACAAAGATTGTTAGCTTCTTGATACTGGTGCAACATCACACATGACATTTAGAAAAGACTGTTTTGAAGAACTTAATGAAACAATAGATGGCATAGTTTACTTTGCAGATAAGTCTAGTATTAAACCAAAGGGAATGGGCACCATTCGACTGAAGATGCCTGGATTCCCTGATTTCTTGTTGAAGAACGTTCTTTATCTTCCAGAGTTGTAGAGAAGCCTGCTGTCCATGGTGGAGATTCGACAGCAAGGCCATTCCATCCACATGTTTGATGGAATCATTGAAATAAGAAAGTCCTCTGACAGCCAAGTCATCATGACTGGATACGAATATGGAAAGTTGTTGAAGCTCAAGGGTTCATCCGCAATATTTCAGAACTATGCCTACCTCTCTCAGCATGGAGAAGGTAATATGTCATCTAGTTCATTGTGGCATGCAAGATTTGGTCATCTAAATTATAACAGTCTTCGTTTGTTGAGAAAGAATGGTGTATTTGGTTTTCCCACCATTCCCAAAGAGAAGAACAAATGTGATGCATGTATATTAGGGAAACATAGTAAGCTGTCATTCCATGAATCTAATTTCAGAGCAAGTAGGAAATTAGAACTAGTGCATTCTGATTTATGTGGGCCAAGGCCAACTCCTTCTGCTCATGGGAATAAGTATTTTATGACATTTGTTGATGACTACTCAAGAATGTGTTGGATTTACTATTTAAAGACAAAATCAGAAGCATTTCAAATAGTCAAAGACTTTCATGCATTGATTGAAAAAAAAGCACAATCAAAAATTGGTACACTTTGTACTGATAATGGGAAAGAATACACTTCAAATGCTTTTGAAAATTATCTCCGCCAACATGGAATTGCACATCAGACTATAGTTCCCTACAATCCTCAACAAAACGGTGTAGCAAAAAGAATGAACAGAACCATAATGAATATGGTTCGCTCTATGATGTTTTTCAAGAATGTAAAAATAATGTTTTGGGGTGATGCAGTAAAATGTGCAGCATATTTGAGAAACAGAAGTCCCTCAAATGCACTTGATAACAAGACTCCACATGAAATGTGGTTTGGCCATCTCCCTTCATTCAAGAATCTTAGAGTTTTTGGTTCCACCTGTTATGCCTTGATTCCAAAGGAGCAAAGAAACAAGCTTGGTGCTCGAAGCAGAAGATGCATTTTCCTGGGGTACAAAGAATACTCCAAGGCATACCCTTTGTATGATGAGGTAAACAAGAAATTTGTTATTTCCAGAGATGTCATTTTTCTTGAAACTAATAAAAATGACTAGTCCATTGAGAGACAGCTTGATCATTTGGAAATTTATCCTCATCCAAAGACATATTCTAAAAATGAATATGAAATTCCAAACCTTGAAGGGGGGATTCCTATTCTGGATCAACCTTTGGAATTTCCATATGAAGCACCAACTCCCCCGCATGATGAAGTTCCTACTACTTCACATGAACAAGAGGTTCAACTGGATGATGTGATTTAGAGAATTGAAAGACTCTCAATCAATGATGAAGCACCACCAGCTGATCAACCAGGACCATCACGGAAGATTCCTAAATGGGCCACAAAGACACTTGAAAGTGTCCATCGGGATGAAGTTGGAAATATGGGAACAAGAAGTTCGAAAAGACATGGAGGAGAAGCAGATAATTCAGGTGATGACATGGATGTATCATTTGATTGTGAATTTAATTTATCTGCTAACTTTGAACCAACTTCCTTTGAAGAAGCTTCTACTTGAGCTGAGTGGAAAGAAGCTATGCAGAATGAGTATGATGCACTCATGAATAATGGAACTTAGAAGCTGGTTGACCCTCCAGTTGGAACCAGACTAATTGGCTGTAAGTGGGTATACAAGAACAAATACAAATCAGATGGCTCACTTGACAAGCACAAAGCGAGGCTTGTAGCAAAAGGCTATGCACATAAAGAAGGAATTGACTATGAAGAAACATTTTATCCTACAGCAAAATGGGCTACCATCCGAACCTTACTCTCTTTAGCTGCTCAGAAAGGGTGGAAAGTTCATCAAATGGATGTGAAGACTGCTTTCTTGAATGGAGACTTGAAAGAGAATGTCTTCATGTCTCAGCCAGAAGGATTTGTTGTGAAAGGAAAAGAACAAAAGGTCTGCAAGCTTGTCAAATCCTTGTATGGCCTAAAACAAGCACCTCATGCATGGTATGAAAAGTTAACCGAGCATCTTTTGAAGTTAAATTTAGAACATTTTGATCTTGATGATGCAACACTATTTATAAAGAAAGTTGGTAGATGTGTTGTGTATCTTGTGGTGTACAT